>CM028349.1:26999718-27379250 GCA_016618105.1 Dendrobium huoshanense | reverse complement strand
TCTCTTTTTAGCACCATTACTAAAAATCTAAAACTCTGTTGGAATTTCTTTTCTGGTCTGTGTATTGAGCAAAAAATGACCGGATAAATTCTCAGAAACCATGTGCAGATGAAAATTTGGTTCTCAAATGATAATCTCAATTTTCATGCTGGCTGAATTTACCTTGTGGATATTTGTTGCTGCAGGCTTTCTGGTCTGGCAAGTGTGAATCATTATCTGAAGTTTTGAAAAGTTATGCTTTTGATTTACCATCCTGTCAAAGGTTTTGACTCGCTCATGATTTTCATGTTTCTGATGGCGATTGCTTATTTTGGCTTTAGCTTACGCATCTGGGAATGGTATATCCAGGGGAAAAACCACAGGGGACAATAATCTTGCACAAGGCTTGTCTAAGTTGAAGTGGCTGCAAAACAGTTGGAGTTCTGTAGTTCTGGTTGGACATTAAACTTAACCAAATCTCTCTTGAAAAGTATATGATATCAAGCTTGCACTGTTCTGTTTATATAACCTTTTTTTTGTCTTATTTGCAATTAATTTTTACATCACTCTATTGATTTTCCATATTTAAGGATAAATTCCTAATAATTATAAAACGGCGGCCTTCCGATAACCCGGTTAGGAGAGTAGAGGTATTAGATTTGACTTATGTTAAGAAAGGTAGGGGTAGACCTAAAAAGATTTGGTTAGAAAATATTAGGAATGACCTTTCTTTATTAGATTTAAACGAGAATTTGACTTTTAATAGGACACAATGGAGAAAAAAGATTCATGTAGCCGACCCCACGTAGTGGGATAAAGGCTTGATGTTGTTGTTGTTGTCGTCGTCGTCTATAGATTTTCCATATTTACATTTTATGCGTATTTATGCATGCATCCGTAAAGGACTGATTATATCACAAGGTACCTGGCATTTATAAGTAATATTGCTGGTTAAGCGTTACCAGACCATTTGACTCTGTTATGCATTTGAATTTGTGGTGCCCATAAAGGACATTGGGCCATAAGGTACTATGAAACCGATTTATTGCTTGCTGGATAACTGCTACCTTCTCTTATCACTTCATTGTTATTACAATGTTGATTGCGCATATCATCTAGTAATGTATGTATCACTAGGTAAATTTTACCTTACTCTTAATTTCACGTGGGACTCATTAAACTTTACAATCCCATTGGTGTTTGTACTTGCACCTCCTCCACCACACACATACCATATCCACTTTGCTTTTCCTTTGTCCATGTCCTTTTTAATAGCTTATATATTAATTATTGATATTATATTAATCATATCCTATCAATAGTTTCATAGAAGTTCCACAAAATTATTATAAAGATAACGTGTATTTAAGGTGTAACTTCTTCGGAAAAAGATGGCTGAAATCCTTGCTCCACTGATAAAAAGATTCAACGAGTATATAGAAGCACTCATAATAAATTTTCTTTGTTGTGTACGTTCTCTGACTGTTGCCCTGAACGGGTATTTTGTTTTTGTAATAATTAATTCTGTGCTATGAATGAACGGACGCTATTTACATCTGTTTCAGTGTCTGCTTGAAGTGGGGAAACTCAGCAAAATTCAACTACTAGACATTTTTTGCGAGGCTATTGATCCGACTTTGTGCATTGAATGGGCTTTAGGTCAGCAATTGTTACCACCATTGACTGCCTCCCATGACTCTGTAAATGGTGGCTTTATCTCTCAAGCTATACAAAAGGTTAGGTGAGCAGTTCTACCTAGAAAGAACATTCCAATGCTGATTAAAATGGATATAAGCTCTTTTAAAGAATTTGTTTTTTATTTCACTGTTGACTTCCGCTTGTGTTCCACAAACCAACCTAATTAAATGAGATGAGGAGGAAGGGAGATGGGTGCAATTTCACATATAATTAACTCAGAACATCCTATTTAAAATGAAAAAAATAAAAAAAAAACGCTCAAATGTCTCTGATTTCAATACAGACACACGGTATAGGTTAGGAAGATCAGACGATATTATCAACTGCAAGAAGAAAATATTCCAGATTCAAAATTTCAATTGGAATATAATTAGGGGTTGAATTGGATAATATAATGAATTTTAAAAAATATTTAAATAATTCTAATGATGAAGTTATAATGCAAATATGCGATAAAAAGATAACTATTTTATGAAATATAAAATATACATGAGAAATTTAAATTTTAAACACCAGTATTTAATCGACTGCCATTTTTATAGTTTAATAATTTATTTCATAAATTTAGGTTATAAATATATTTATATCAATGTTAAGTTTTAGTCATTTGATTTAATATAAATGTAACAATTTGATCATAACATGAACTAGGCAGTTCAATTAAATCGTGACTAGTTCACAAGTTTGCTGGCCTGATTGTTGTTTCTGTGTAGTTCTAATATATTTTTATAGGTTCTAGGAAAACTAGTTTTAACTTTGGACCAAATTGATTTGAGGACTGGTGTTTGGTTCGGTTTTGTTAGTGTTGGGTGGGAAGTAAAATCATGCAACGAAATAAACAAAAAATAGAAAATTGTAGCAGGAAGAAAAGAACATTTGAATTTAACATGAAAAAATTCAAAACCTAGAAAAAATCATGGAGCCACACCACACCAAAAAATTCACTATAAAAATTGAGAGAAATAATATAAATTTCTCTTCTCTTCTTCTCTCTCTCTCTCTCTCTCTCTCTCTCTCTCTCTCTCTCTCTCTCTCTCTCTCTCTCTCTCTCTCTCTCTCTCTCTCTCTCTCCTCATCTCTCTTCTCTCTAGCACCGTTCTTACACAAGAACAAATTAAGTGATACACAACAACAACCAAGAGATGCAACCCTTGTTGAAAATAGAAATAAAATTGCTTTGTCCGCCACGCGCCGCGGCGCTCAATTCTCTGCATCCTGTCTATATTGCAATGACGTAGCGCTGGGGTCTGGAAAGCCACAACGCCCCCTGACAATATCTCCGGGCCAAGGTTTGGAGCGCCACACCCTCCACTCTTTGTCTTTTTCCACCAAACTATGTAGTGTCAGGGCGCTATATGGAAAAAAAATAAATTTCGGGTGATTTCTCTCTCTCCTCATCTCTCTTTTCTCTAGCACCGTTCTTACACAAGAACAAACTAAGAGATACACAACAACCACCAAGAGGCGCAACCCTCATTCAAAATAAAATAATTTTTTTTTGTTCGCCTCGCACCGCGACGCTCAATTCTTCGCCTTCTGTCTATATGAAAGCGACGCAGCACTGGGGTCTGGAGAGCCACAACGCCCCCTTTGCAGCACCTCCTGGCTGAGGTTTGGATCGCCGCAGCCCTCCACTCTTTGTCTTTTTCCACCAAACTATGTAGTGCCAGGTGCTATATGGAATTTTTTATTTTTTTGGGTGCAAATCACTTGAACTCAATTAGGGGGAGAACCCCTACAACCCCCTAGCAAGCCCGCCAAATTGAGTTGAGTTCCGAACCAGAAGTATAACCTGATTGATTGACACAATCGATTCCTAGTCCCCACAAAATTAACATAAGCATATATATATATATATATACACACACACACACACACACACACACATATATATATATATATATTGTGTGTGTTTGTTAGAAATAATACTACAATAACAACATCAATCTTTTATCCCACTACGTGGGTTTGGCTACATGAATTCTTTATCTCCATTGTATCTTATTAAGAGTCAAATTCTCATTTAAATCTAATAAAAAAGATTATTTCTAATATTTTATAACAAAATCTTTTCTTTTTAGGTCAACCTTTCTTAATATAGGCTGATCTCCTCAATGAGAAGCTAAGCCATTATAAGAACATTAACTAACCGATAAACATTTGTATAAATTTTAAATGTTTAAATTGCAAAGCCTTTGAGGGCCATCATCTTGGTCCAGCTAGGAAGTTTTAGAAAGCTTCAAAACTTGTGCATGAAGAATTCTGAAGTTTATAAAACCAAATCAAGTATGAAAAATCAAATTTAACTAAAAGTCTCTTTTCCCCATGATGGATATAAAATAAATCAAGGTCATAACTAGAGTGAATTATGTCTAATGTGTTCATCTCTATAAGGATAAATAAAAACAGAGAAATAAGGCCACAAAGTAGAGCAATAAGTGATCACTTTGTGCTCAGAGTGGTCACCTATCTATCCTCTGCACCAATTTGTTGAGTATGAAAAATCAAATTTAACTAAAGTTCTCAGAGAACTAATGTCATATCAAATATATCCATATAATCATATTAATATATCTCATGCTAGTGAGGACATGACATGTGCCATCTAATGGGATTGTCAGCTTGATTGTGATAACACCACTATCTAATTATGATTACAACTTAAGCTCAAATATTCCTCATTGGCTAAGTGTAGGAGTAGTGGGCCATATAACACACCCGTTATGATATAAAACTCTTTTTTGGCCAAGGTTGTGGTTTAAAATTGTTTCTTTTAGCAAGCTTTCTCCGTATGATTTTGAGGCTCCTTGAACGAAGAAATCAATGTTCCTGGCAATGATCGTTCGGTAATGTTGGGTTAATTACTTATGTTGACTATGTAAATAAGAGTTCATGACAGTTTGGGATGACATAATCATATGATATTGATCGGTTTTGTCGACATTCTGCCCATCTTTTGCTCTAAGCTAAGGGTGATATATTCTTAGCTATAAATCAAATTGTTGCTACTATAACAAAACATCATAGAGTCTATTGCTTAATCTTAATTGAAATTGCTATTTTGATCTAGAGGGGTAATTAACTATGGGGCTTATGCCTATGAGAAATCTTGAACTAAATTATAAAGTCCTCACTTGAGGGTGAAATATTTAGACAGTGTGTGATATCTAATCAATCTTTTGAAAAATTAACCTAGAACTAATCAAATATGAACAAGCAAGGTAGGAACTGTTAGATCTCATATTTGCATATTGATAAAGGAGTAACTGTATTTGAAAAGTGAATCTCATAGTTTTCCAGTCCCTTATGATGATTTTACGGGTCTAGATTTTGTTTATGCAATTTACCTTTCATGCAAAGGTAAGACTTTTTTTTTTTTTAATAATTTGGTTACCTCCCTAACATGAATGTATAGGCCAACCGCTTATGTTGAAAAGTTATGTGACAGCATACACCAAGATCATTGCCTTATTCAACAACTATTTTGTGACCTTGTTAATCATGGTTGGTTTAATCAAAGCAATGATGCTTGGTGTGCTTCCATCCATCTTTTTTCTTGGAGAAAAAGTAAGTACCCTTGTTGGCGTTTTAGAGTTACAGGAGCTGGTCGCACAAGAAGCCACCTCTTCTTGATAAGGCATGCCAACGTATGTGTCGGTTGTGTGCTGTAGGTTAAACCAGTTAATTAGCTTTTTTTTTTAAATTATATTTCGTGTTGAAGAATTTGAGAGAAGTAATAATTTCCCCAGCATTTTAACGGGCGTTTAACAGTTGTAATAGTCAGCGTTAAACTTTTTTGTATTTGTGTTGGCATTATTTTAAAAAAATGGGTGCTATAAGTACGTTCTCTATATTTAATGACATGCATGTTTTTTAATATTCTTTTTACTCTGGACTCAATTCTTTTTACTATTTAGATGTTAATGCTTTGGACTTCTTCATTGTTCAGGGAGCTTCCTTCTGATTCCCTCTGTCAATTGCTTGGCCAGTGGAGCCTTCACACGGCAGAAGTAATTGAGGTACCAGAATGATTTCGTGTTCTTTACCTTCAATATTTCATGCAGCAGCCCTTACCATTTGGGCCTTCTGAAAGTAATTAAATTAAAAAAAAAAAAAAGCTGCTAGCTGTTTCTAAAGCTTTTTTGAAACTTTGCCTCCATTTGGTAGTTAGTGGGCTTGCTAGCCAAGGTATGGAGCCTCATTATCATTTTTTAATGCATGTCAAACTTTGACAGTATATTCATTATAGCTAAAAAATAATTATCCTTTTCTCCAAGTGACATTCATTCTTATGAATGGCTAAAGTGCTGCATGCTCTGGCATCTTAAATCACAGTGAAATAAAAGGGATATGGCTATGCACCGTGATTTGAGGAATGGTTATTTGTAAAGTATTGATTCCATTTTCCATGTTTTGAACTGTGGCCTTTGGGGACTGAACTTGAATGAACCTAACTTGCTTAAGCTTTGCTTGTTTAATGGTTTGAGAGCTGAACTTTTGTTGTCTGATAATCAAACTCATTTTGACCTTCTCATGATTCAAGTTTCCTAAACATTAACGAACCAAACATGAGGATGGTGATATGAATATATGTAATGGTAGTTAAGTTAAAAGTGTTATTGTAAATCTTGGATTTATTTGGTTTTTAATAATTATTAGGAGCCATTTTGGTCTGTAGATACTCTTATTGACTATTAAGGTTGCATGCAATCATTAAAGTATAAGAAGATAAGAGGCTTGGCTCACTCTTTCCCCTCTTGGCCCTCTAAACTATCAGGAGTTGTGGGCATTCTACAACTGTCCAAATCCCTTCTCCTCTCTCTACTTGGAGCTTTAGACAAAGCTATAATTGATTAGTTATCAGCTAATGCAATACTTATACTATTATTTTCCTGAGATTTTTTGTGTGATTTATAACAAAAAGGTGCTCTACTTGATTTCTTTGTCAATTGCTGTCATCTTCATCAATCTTCACTCGTCGTTCACATAATTTATTATCGATCATCACTAGTCATTCGTCTTGAAAACTCATTTAACTAACCACGAACCCCCTCCCCCCCCCATCCACCAAAAAAAAAAAAAAAAACTCTCCAGATCTCCGACCCTCCTCTGTGCTAGTTTCACGCCTCCTCCCCCACTACATATCATGTATGCCTCTTCCAGATTCTATGCAGATTTTGTAGCCTCTGCCCATATCTTGCCTCGAAACGGCTACCTTCATTATGCTCGATCCCATTGTTAACCTCCTTTATGCTGTTCAAATGTAGATTCTCTGCAACCTGGTCTAAGCTTTGCTAAACCCCACCTCCTGCATAGTCTTCATTATTTTCTCTTACGCCAATCCAAATCCAATTGATATCCAACTAGTTTTTCCACCACCTAGATTAGATAAAATGAGATCCTTTTAGATATATCCATCCCTGTTCGCAACCTCTGCCTCTTTGCAGATCTCATGTTGTCCATGCCTTCCAAACAAACCTCTAACAAGCTATAGTCAAAGATCCGTTGATCCTTGAACCTGTCCTCATCACCATATTGGGATGTATGCTGCCATCTTCATCATATCTCTCATTCAATGTCGTAGGTCACCATCCTCCCGTCAATCTTTTTGCCCCAGCATTCGCAAAAGCTTGATAAGAGCTGTCCAGTTCTCGTCAGCTTCAAATTGTTCCATTCAGAGTCTCAGAACCGACGGCTTGAGGGAGTTTATTATTTTTATTCATAGTTTTTGTTTGCTTGGTCATGAGGGCAAGTTCGGTTTGAAGGGGTAGGTAAATATACGAATAAATGTAATGAATACTTAAGAGTGTAATTGTGTGTCTTAGACTTGCTAGTTTTTAATGGATTATTAGGAGCCCTTCTCTAGTCTATCAATACTCAATACTCACGTTGAGCATTAAGGCAACATGAACATGCCCCAAGAATTTGCACTACCGAGGAGGGACGAGACAGTTAGATGGATGTTTAAAACTTAGCATACATTTTATACAATTATAACAATTTGAACCCACCTTTTTTGTTTTCCTATAACTTCCAATATCTCAAAAAAGTCTAAATCAAAATTTCACTTATCATAAAGGTGTTCACATGCATATTGTATCAATACATGCCATATATTAATCATTTGAAGGAATGTAATTAACTATTCTATACAACTATTACAACTATACAAATACCTAATCGTGCTTGATGTAAACAAAATTCATTCTTTCGTAAATTTAGTCCACATGCAATTTTCCTTAAAATATTCCTCAACTAATGGGGTGAGCTATGAATATATAAATCAGTAGGTATAATACAATTCTAAAGCACATTAATCCAAAATGTTGCATGCTAGGCTAGTCATCATTTTTAAGATGTAAATAAATCATAGATCTTGGCTTTCATTTCAATAGAAATTATGACCATAAATATTACTTAATAATCAGAGTTATGTATGGTAATGGACTCATAACATTCGTTTTGAGGGCTTGAATATATATTGAGCTTGTTAAAACTTATACTTTGGCATCTATTTTAATACAGCCATCTCGGTAGCACCGTCTATGCATTAATTTAGTTGACCCTTGGCCTTATACATCTTGCATTGGCGTAACATGGCATAACTCATAGATCTGCTATTGTCTGAGGTGGAAAGGTAAAAGTCGTCAGTGTATGGGTATATTAGCGTTGGGGATGATTCTCTTTCAACATGTGCATACAAGCATACCTATTATCATTTTCTTATTCATTCTTCTCTAATATAAAATCTATTTATAAGAAACATTGCAGGGCCAATGCAAGCAATATATATATATATATATATATATATATAAGAGTATATATATATATAAAAGAGTATACCCTTCATTCATAACAATATGAAGGATTAATTGCATTGTGAAAGACAAATAATCATAATTTGCAACAGTAGTCTTGTGGCAATGAATCATCTTGTGCTTATAAAGGAGTAAAAATCATAAACATCTCAATTTTTTGTATATCTTTAGAAGAAAGGAAATATTATTTCAATTTAGAAATGAGATTATTACATTAATTGACTTCTTGGATTTCGAATTGAGTCATTGTTGGCTCAAGAAAAATGGAAAAATAATTTCTTTTTTCTACATTTAAATGAAAATTTTCACCAGAGTGGCTTTCTCCATATTAATTGATTAATTAATTAAAATTTTAATTTTAATCAAACCAATAATCAATTTAAATTTCATTGCTCTCAAATTTTTAATTTTCTCTCGAATTTTTTAAATTCTCGGAGGCAATTAATTGCTATTGGATTTAAATTAAGCAATTTAATTTTAATTAATTCATTTTTTAATCAATTATTGTTAATTAATTAATTTCAATTGACCAATTTATTTTGATTAATTAATTAATTCTAATTAATCAAATGATTTCAATCTATGTTGCACGGATACTCCTATTTACGAGGCGTGCTGTATCAGACACGTGTCAGATACGGATATGCCTCTGATACGACACTGATACATGTCGGATACGGCTTTGCTGTGTCCAATTAAAATATTATTATAATTCGATTGGACACGCGTATCCGATACGCGTGTCCTATTAATAAAAGGAAGAAAAAAATATTATTTAAATTTGACTGGCTTGGTATCGAAACTCGGTACTGCTCGTTACCGCTGAGTTCCGAGCGGTACTGGAACTCAGTACCGCTCGGTATTGGAACTCGCCAACTCGGTACCGCTCGGTATTGTAACTCGGTAATTCTCGGTACTACTCGGTACCGAGCAATACTGGAACTCAGTACTGCTCAGTATTGGAACTTGGTACCGCTCGATATTGGAACTCAGTATCGCATGGTACTGTAACTCGGTATTGCTCGGTATCGCTTGGTATTGCTCAGTATAGAGGGGTACTGAATGGTACCAAGCAGCAACGAGAAGCTAAAACATGCTCAGTACCGCTCAGTATCTTTTCATAAAAACAACTTGCTAAGCAGCTGATGTGAAACCAACATGCGTAGGAGCTCATTAAGACAATTAAGAAGGATTAAACAGTTTAATTTCACTTGAAAGCTTATTGTCGAGACAAGATAATTCAATAAAGATTCTTGGTTTTCAACTCGCTTAGGCGAAGGAGTACATGTAAATTAACTAATCCTCGGAGATAAACAAAAATAGTAGCAAAGCTAAGAGCTATTAAACAACAATCCAAAATTTAATAATGAGAAATTTCACCTTGGGGATTATTCACTCGACTACACTAGGCTTGGCGAGAGAAGATTTTGCAACTAGAATTGAGATCACCACTAGGAAGAAGATGCCGGAAGTCTTTGTCCACGGAAAGTAATCGGAGTAGGTGGGGTGGCGGATGTCCGGTGATGGTCCAACGACTTGGTGGAAGATGTATCTCATGATCCGCCATTCAACATTGAAGTGGAGAGGGGAGGCGTCGTCTTCTCCTTTCCTTGGCTTCTCTATTCAAAGGACGAGAGAGAGGTGGTCGGCGGAATTTCTCTAGGGAACGGGGCAAGGCCGGCAGTTGCAAGGGAAGAGGAGCTTGGCTTGGAAGATAGTAGGAGTTAGTAAAAGAGCAAGAGGGTTTAACCCAAACCTGAAATTAATTTCAGGTTTAAGTGGATTTGGAGGGAAATCCCAATTGAAATTAACTTCAAATTTCAAATGGATTAATGGAGGAATTAATGGGCATTTAGGGGGCAATTAAGGGTGTATTACGTGGATGCTTAGGTGGCAAGTAGAGAGAGATTAAGAGAGGTGTTGGGGCCGGCCATGCAAAGGAAAATCAATGAGAAAATTTCATAAATAGTGGGCCCCATGTAATTAATTAAAATCTAAGACTTTAATTTCAGATTTCAATCAATTGGGGAAGTTACAAATAAGAGAGAGAGGGAAAATTTGAATTTGAATCCAGGTAATTACTCCTCAATCAATTGCTCACTAATTTGAGGAGCCAAATTAGGAAGGAATTAATGGGGTTTTAATGGCTGAATTCAAACTTCTCCATGCAGGGAAATCCGGCGGGATTAGCCAAGGAGGAGGGAGGTCGGGCTGCTGGGTGAGGGAGGGGAGGAGTGGCGGCTGGGCTGGGTGGGCGGCTGGTCTAGCCGGTGGTAAGGGGGAGACGACCAGGGAAAGTCGGCGGGTTCAGGGGGATTTGGGAGGGTTGGCTGCAGGGAAAATTAGAGAGGGAGGAGGGGTGGTTCGGGTGAGTGGAATGGGATGGAGAGGAAGGGAAAACCGTGAACAAGACAAGATAAAACCAAGAGCTCACCGTGGTGGGCTGTTGGGTACTTCGGGTGGAGCCTCTCCAAGGCCTCCTCTCTTTCTCTCAAGCTCTCAAGCAAGAAGATAAAGGAAAAATCTCAGAATTTTATTAATCAAGCATCATCTCATTACATAAGAAATGACCATATATATAGGCCTCAAAATGATAACGGAAATAAAAGACTAAAATGCCCCTTGGGCTACAATAGAGACCAAATACCTATAAGGGTAAAAATGGAAAAACTAAAATAAAATAAATTACTACATAACATGACAAAATAAATAAAACTCCTGATCGTGGCCGTCGATCTCCGGTTTCTCCGATGGCACACATGTTGAAATTGCTGACGATGTCCTCATCAGCAGCACTTCAAAATTACTCTTACAAAAAAAATTATTCCGGGGGCGGCAGCGCCCCCTAGGACCCCCGGCAGAGTCGCAACATATCTATACTTCTACTTAAATTTTTTCATGCTTCAAATTCATATTATTTAATTTGTGTCGATCCTATGTAGGATAATCAGCTCTAGTGGAGTAGGAATTGAGTCTGATGATGGTCCATCAGAAACAAATATTGAAGATAACAAACCTCTATGGGGTTATGTTACAAATTCATATGGTTTAATTTGTGTCGATCCTTTGTAGGATATATATATATATATATATATATATATATATATATATATATATATATATATATATATATATATATATATATATATATATATATATATATATATAACTTCTCCAATTTATATAACTTCATTATAATTATAACATGTAATGAAATTTCTTTAACCCTAATCCATAAACTGGTAAAGGAGGTTTGAAAGTTAACATGCATTAAATCAATTATGGGAAAACCTATAATTTAATACCAACTAAAGATAATCTCATTTTAAGCATTAATTAGAGAAACTTTGGATTTTTCATAGATTTTGGGATTACATACAAATTTAAAATACCCTTCTTTATGGTTTAAGATCCCATATAAATCTCGTCTTACAACCCTTGCATGCATTTCTTTCAAATCAATTTATTTTCAAGGAGAAAAGGAAACCTAAACTAAGTTTAGGTTTATGTTTATTCAAGTCCAAAAGGGGAAGAGGAAGAAAATAGTTTCTAACTCCTTGAATCAACCTCATGCTCAGGTGCATATGCCAGCAACTTCATTAGGCTCAACGGCCTTTCTCGCTTATCTTTACAGAAGTTGTTTTATAGGACAACCTTATTTTCAGTTGTCCTAAAAGTAGAAGCCTTTTTAATAAAAATTGTTGGAAAACCTTTCATATTTTTTTCACCAAACAACAGACATGAGATTAGTTTTTCTTTTGTATATATATAATTTTTTTGAATATAAACTTTAGTTGGTTCAAAATTTTATTTCAGATGAACAAAGAAGTGAAGGCAGTCCATTCAATGATAAATCTTCCAAGTGATGGTCACACTTCAAAAGAAAAACAAACGGTTAATATTCACGGGTAAATTCTAGCTTGTTTATTGTTGTTGTTCTGCATGTTTATGTTCATTCAATCATAAATCTTCCAAGTACATCAAGGATTGGACTTGGCTTGGTCATTCTATGAGTTTCTTATGTTCGGCTTGTGCCGAGCTTTCACATATATGTTTGGAATTGGCTTGTTTATACTTTCTTATGATTGAGCTTGGTTTATTCTTGATTTGCCTAAATTAACTGAACAAGTTCTTAAATAAGCTAGTAAGCAAGTTGTCTCTCCATCTCTTTTTCAATCAAGCTCAATACAGGCCAAGGGGATTTAGATGTGGTCCAACCCTTAGGATGCCATGTATGCATGAAGACTAGGAACTTATCTATTCAAATGAGAATATAGGAATAACTAATGGTAATCAATGATCTAAGTGTCATGGAAGTGACAATCTGTGTCATAAAGAGGTAGTTCTAAAGTGAATTGATTGAGAATGAGAGGGTAAACTCTACATGCCACATGATGTGAATATTCCTAAATGCCGTGTTGACTCATATAGGGTACAAACTTGTGTTTGTGATATAAGTGTGCTTAGATGTGACGTGTGGGACTTGACCTATGTAGATCAAATTCCTTGTATTCTATTAAGATGAGTTAGCAAAATTTAGGTGACGTGTTTGCACGCCAAATGATTTGAATTGTCTCTAATGCAATGCATATGCCAATGTTGTGACCAAAAGTTAGGATGCTCACTCTAATGTAAACATGAATTTGCTTCTATGTGTGCGAGTATTTCGAATATATTAAAGATGGATACTTTTATAACATAACGTTATTTTGAAATCAATGATTCAAATTATCGGGATGTTTAATGAGTTTCCAAAATTATAATTAAAATAGTC
The DNA here is from genome assembly GCA_016618105.1 of Dendrobium huoshanense. Lineage (NCBI taxonomy): Eukaryota > Viridiplantae > Streptophyta > Magnoliopsida > Asparagales > Orchidaceae > Dendrobium > Dendrobium huoshanense. The sequence goes on along the minus strand of CM028349.1, from coordinate 27,365,981 downwards.
CTATTTAAACTGGCTAATGGATCAGGTCAAAGAATGTCATAAGTCTGGCTTTAGCACAATCAATCTTAATAGAATTTAAGGAGTTCAAGTTAAATAGTCAGAACTTGTTTATATTCATTTTATATGTTATGTTAATAAGTATAATTTAAAATTATTACCATTCTTTTATAATTTTAAATGCAATAAAATGTAATGTTGGATGATATTAATTATTCACATAATGATAGTTATAATAGGTGAATGATTTATTAAAAAAACCAACTATATAAATGATGTAGAACGGAGGGGGGGTTTGGTTAATTAATTTCCCTAAGTGGATGTCCAATTGGGGAATTAATTAATTTAGGAGGGAGAGAAAGAGATGGGGGCCAGCCAAAGGAGGGGAGAGAAGTGTCTAGGTTCGATGAATGTAGAAAGAGGTGTCTAGGTTCGATGAATGTAGGAAGATGTGTCTAGGTTTGATGAATGTAGGAATTTTGAATTAATTCCCAATCAATTTCAGATTTAAGCATTCCTTGATTGAGGGAAGACTTTCCAAAATTAAACTAAATAATTTAGGAAATAATTTAAAATTTCAAGTTCGTTTGAATTTAAATTCAAAAACTTACCAAAATGAAAAAGACTTAATTTAGGAAAGAATAAATTTAGAAGGGAAAAGGGTGGGGCTAAAGCCGACGGCTAGGAGTGTGTAGGGTAGAGGTTGGGCTTCAATTTTTGGAGGGAAATTCAATTTCAAAATTTTGAATTTGAAATAGGAGGGAATCAAATTCAAAATGTTGAAATTAATTTTGCCATAGAGGTGGGAGTAATTGGTGGGATTGGAGGTTTAATTAGGGGAGCATTAATGGGCATCTTAATTAGGTGATTTAAAACTTGCCAAGTGAGGAATCTTAAATTAGGAAGGAGTATTTAAATTAAATCTTATTGGAATTTGAAATAGGTTTGATTGGAATAATTTCCTAAAATAAGATAACTAATTTAGGAAAAGATTTGAAATTTAAATTCATTTGAATTTAAATTCAAAAGCTTTCCAAATTTAAAACAAATCCAAATAGGAAAAAAAGAAACTAGGATGAAAGGGCTAAGAGAAGTGACGGGTTGGTGGAGAAGGTGGTGGTTTGGTGGGGTTTTAGGATGGAGATAGGGAGGAGACCATCGGTTGGAAGAAGGGGAGGGTGGTGGCCGACGGTTAAAAGGAAAGGGGGTGGGTGGCCGGTGGTGGGGAAGAGGATAGGAGGTAGAAAGCCAACGATTAGGAGAAGATTTAGCCAGCGGCTAAAGGAAGAGGCGAGGGATTAGAGAAAGAAAATAAATCGTGAGCCCGAATACTTTTTGTGGCTGACAGGTGATACATTGCCCTTCACCAAGCTAGGGACTTCAACCACGAGCCCGGACACATCCTGCTGCTGGTGGGTATCTCATTATCCTCATATAGGGACTCATACTCTCCTAAGAACTCTCATTGCTCTCAAGAATAAAGTGTAGAAACAATTTTTTTATTAATTCATCATTGTCTAATCCAAGAGCAAGGGTCTCTATATATAGACCTTAAAAGAAACTAAAAGACAACTTTTGCCCATTGGGCTTATATAAGACAAGACCCTTAAGGCTAAAAATGAAAAAAATGCATAATTAATTCAAAAATACTATTAATAAACTAAGATAAAATGGAGGGATTTCGGTCGTTGATCTTCGTCTCTTCCTTTGATTAACATCCACTGTCGGATGTCCGCATGATTCTCTTGGGGTGGGAGAAAGCTCGACTCCGTCGAGCACGTATCTTGTTTGCACAAACATGCTTTGATACCAAACTGATGTAGAATGGAGGGTGGGGGTTTTGGTTAATTAATTTCCCTAAGTGGATGTCCAATTGGGGAATTAATTAATATAGGAGGGAGAGAAAGAGATGGGGGCCGGCCAAAGGAGGGGACAGAAGTGTTGATGCAGACAAAAATTAGGAAAACCCATAATTTTTGCAAGAAAAAAGAAACACTTCCTAGGAAATAGAAAATTACACGAAAGAAAACAAAATACAACTTTATATCATAAAAATGACGCTTACAAACGGCGCTTACACACTTATGAAATAAAAACACGTAAAATTGCATTCCTTGATTAAAAAGAAAGATACAAGTGGGGTGGTCACATGCGGAGAGAAGAAAGAGGTAAATAGTCGAGACGAAGAAAGAACAAGCTCGCAAGCTTTCCTAGAAGCAGGGTATAAAAGGTGGAACAAGCTTGCAAGCCTTTCCAAGGAAACCCGTATGTTTTATCCAAAAATTAGTCACATAACATTTTTTTTTATTAACAAAACACCACATATAGGAGAAAAGGTGCAGCCAAACAACCCATAATTATTTCAAATTGAGCCATTCAAAAAGGGGAAATGTAAGGTCAAAAACCAGTCCAGAACAGCACCCGAAAAAGCCACACAGGAAACCAAGAAAAGCAGACATGAGACAGACAGCCAGGGGAGGAACCGAAGGGACAGTATAAGAAACCGAAACCAGCAGCCCAAGGAACCGGAATAGGCCACGGGAAGAACAATCAGGGGAGAAAACTGAAGAGACATAGGGAAGGGAAAAGGAACCAGGGGGAGGAAATTAAAGGGTCATATAGAGGGGGGGATTGAATCTAAATTAATTTTAGATTTTTGAGCTGAATAAACAGTGGCTAAGCATTTATGAGCTGATTTTTAGTAGAGGAAAAACAAACTCACCAAAATAGAAACCCAAAATATTTTGACCCCCCTTTGCCTACATCAATTCTCCCCTGGTTGAAAGAGCTCATCTCCTGATGATGCTTGAGTATGTTCTGAAGGCATTGCATCTAGCTCTTGAATTTTGGCTGCGTACTTTTGCAAGATTTCTTCTCATTCTTGTTTGAATTGATCTTGTAGAAGTCGCTTTTTCTTCATGTACTGCTCCGTACACAAGTGCATTTTCATATGTAGTATGTATAATTCATTTTGTATCGGATATGTTGAATCTCCTTCCGTGAATTGGCACTTTAATATCTTTTGGCTGATTTTCTCCAACAACTGACTCAATTTTTTCGTGGTTTTCCATTTTTTTAAACACTTAAAAAATTATGAAAAAATCTAGGAATACACAAACCTAGGCTCTGATACCAAATTGATGCAGACAAAAATTAGGAAAACCCCTACTTTTTGCAAGGAAAAAAAACATTTAATAGGAAATAGAAAATTACACGAAAGAAAACAAAATACAACTTTATATCATAAAAATAACGCTTACACACTTATGAAATAAAAACACCTAAAGTTACATTCCTTGATTAAAAAGAAAGATACAAGTGGGGTGGTCACATGCGGAGAGAAGAAAGAGGAAAGAAGTCGAGACGAAGAGAGGACAAACTCGCAAGCTTTCCTAGAAGAAAGGTAGAAGAGGTGGAACAAGCTTGCAAGCCTTTCCAAGGAAACCCGCAGGTTTTATCCAAAAAATAGTCACATAATATTTTTTTTTTTTATTAACAAAACACCACACTCACACACACACACACACACACACACACACACACACACACACACATATATATATATATATATATATATATATATATATATATATATATATATATATATATATATATATATATATATATATATATATATATATATATATATATATATAGGAGAAAAGGTGCACCCAAACAACCCATAATTACTTCCAATTGAGCCATTCATAAAGGGGAAATGGAAGGTCGAAAACCAGTCCAGAACAGCACCCGAAAAAGCCACATAGAAAACCAAGAAAAGCAGCCACGGGACAGGCAGCCAGGGGAGGAATCGAAGGGGTAGCACAGGGAAGAGAAACCAGCAGCCCAGGGAACCGGAACAGGCCACAGGAAGAACAACTAGGGGAGAAAACCAAAGAGACACAGGGAAGGGAAAAGGAACCAGGGGGAGGAAATCAAAGGGTCACATATAGGGGGGGAATGAATCTCAATTAATTTCAGATTTATGAGCTGAATAAGTAGTGGCTAAGCATTTATGAGCTGATTTTTAGTAGAGGAAAAACGAACTCACCAAAATAAAAACCCAAAATATTTTGACCCCCCCTTTGCCTACATCAATTCTCCCATAGTTGAAAGAGCTCATCTTCTGATGATGCTTGAGTATGCTCTGAAGGCGTTGCATCTAGCTCTTGAATTTTGGCCATATACTTTTTCAGGATTTCTTCTCGTTCTTGTTTGAATTGATCTTGTAGAAGTCGTTTTTTCTTCATGTACTGCTTCGTACACAAGTGCATTTTCATATGTAGTATGTATAATTCATTTTGTATTGGATCTGTTGAATCTCCTTCCGACGGAATCCATTTATCCATTAGAATTGGCACTTCAATATCTTATGGCTAATTTTCTCCAACAACTGTTGTTCATAAACTTCTTGGTTTCTACAATCACTTACTCTTCAATTTCTAGTCTCATTCGTCTTGGAGCTTGCTTAACAGGTACTGCATCTGGTTTGATAGCTAATTTGTGAACAACTATATCAGGGGATAAGCCTTGCATTTCATCGTATGTCCAAGCAAAACAGTCCCTGAATTCGCTGAGTAATGCTTTCAACTTTTCAAATTTATTTTTGAAAAGAAGAGTATTAATAAAGGCCGGGTGAGGATCTTCCTCAATCCGATAAGATATAGTTGAGAAGCGATGAGATTTCATGGAGGATTCTTCAAGATGTCGACCATCGAGAACATTGTCTGTAGGGGTCGTTTTTGGGACCCATTTTTGATTAATTTCTTTAATGGTGGATCTCTAGGAGTATACATTAGATGTCACACCATACTTTTGAATATATTTTTCTAGAGATATTGATCTCTATATTTGTTTTCCCTTATGTCGGGATCTTTCGGTGGTGGATTTTTGGATATGCATCTAAGTGTCACATCCCGATGCTCACCGTACATATCTTGACTCTTTCTTTGCTCTACCATAATAATAGATGGTTGCTTTTACCTCTATCAAGATCTTTCAATAATGACTTTTTGGATGTATGGACCAAGTGTTACGTCTTGATGTTCATCATATAGAGCTCAATATTATCATTATTATTTTTGTTGCTACTATAACATTTAAATGACTAGCCAAAGATGAAAAGAGAAATCAATCCCCAACGAAGTCGCCTAAAATTTGTGGGCTCCGAAAATTCTATTTTGGGTGACTTCCTGGCCTCTCCGTGCCATCGATCTATTTTTCTTTTATTTTTAAGTGTGGTGACGACGACAGAAAGTTTTAACGAGATTAGGTTACGGGGGAATTTTCAGAAGGCATATTGGGTTTTAGATAAGATACTACCCAGAGATTTCACCCTCATTTTGTGTGGACTTCTTTATCTGAGTTATGGTTTTCTATAGGCGCAAGCCCCTATAGTTAATTACCCCTCCCGATAATAGGAGAGAACTTTCGATTAAGGCTAGTCATTAACGAGTTCGTATGGATCATAAATCCAATATATAATAGCAACAATTTTAGGGTTTAAATTTAATATTATGATTTGGATTTTGATGTTTGGAATTTAGAGTTCATTATCATAAACTTAAAACTGGTGGTGGTGGGAATGAAGATGAGCCCGATCAAGATCCCATGGTTCTGTTGTTCCGGGCTGTCATATTCCCTGGTCTACTTAGCCAGAGAAGGTAGTCGGCCTGACCTGACAGAAAGTATCTTATCGACAGCTATGGGTTGCTTCGTCCAAGAATATCTTATAGACCTGGGTTGATGTTTGTCTAAGGAGATATATCTGAATCCACATTAGCTAACAGAGAGCTTTATGCCTATCGAATATATCCTATAATTCATAGCTCAAGGGATTGACGCTGTTAGGGAACATATGGGCTTTGGCCGTGATTGTAATATAATGATGCCATTTTGTGACAATACCACCCGATTTGAGGGCACGTGTCACGTCCATGTTGGCAAGAGACTATTTGAGGATGAACCAAAGTGATACACCCAACACAACATTCGCTCTTTGTGAGCTGAGGTTAATTTTAAATTTATCACCCCCGACAAATAGTTGCGGGATGTGGATGAGTTTTAGTTTTAAAATTTTAAGTTGATAGATTTTATTTTAAGAATTTGGGATTTTGTTTGACTCAAGATTTGACCCCTCCGGTTGAGATTTTCTATCAACACGGCGATCATCAGGGTGATTTATGGGCATTTATGTTTTTGTGGGTATTTGAATTTATAGATTGAACCTTGTCGACTCTTTCAACTTGCTGACATAGGATTTGGTTTGTACTTGACTTCAGTTGTTAACCCGTACAGCATCCCTAGACGTCACGTATATTTTTATAACACGCTCGTCGAAGCCCATGCAGGTATTTGGGGAGCATTTTGTAATTTAAGTCATGTATACTCTAGTCTTTTCGAGGAGGAGGATGAGACTTGAATATTTGGTCTGCGCAGCATTCTCGGATCGTTGGATTTAGGATTCATATATGATGACCGGAGTACGTACGGGTTGTGTTTAGTTTGAAAATAGAATGTATATTAATGAACATTGACCCTGCGCAACATTTCAGACATTTGTGTTTATAGCTTTAAAACATTTGTCGGAGCACATGCAGGGATTTAGCGCTTCAGTTTAAGGGATCATATTTAATACATAATGCGGAATTTTAAAATATTTAAATATGATCCATTTACGCAAGTGATTTCATTTAGAAAATGGTCATGCATTTTATTTTAGGGCCAACGAACGCCTTCTGTCCGCTTGTATATATGTTGCGGATCCGGCGGCGTCATTGTTTCATACATTTTTCCTTTTTAATTATAATTGCAGTCAAATATTGAAAAATTTACATCCTTATCAATCAGTTGAATCCTGATATACTTGTGTACAATGAATAGATTAGACCAAGATATCCTTAAATCAGCAAGTAATCATCAAGCTTTTAATCACTGTGGCATAGCTTTTAACTTTTCTAGATCAACACAATCAAATGAGTGCTCTAGTGTATTTGAATCAAAGGTGATATCTCCTGTCATTGACAACCCTTTGAAGAGATCTTCTCAAAACTATTTTTTATCTGTTAGAAATATTTATCCAATAGAAAGAGTTTATAAACGACTCTAAGGTTCTTAGTTTGAATAGAATTTCTCAAATTTCTTAAATAACTAACTTCAATCATACATTGCTAAGACATATAGAGATGCATGATAAATGTTTTCAAGCAAAGACTATAGTGGCATGATCTTGATTTGGCTAAAAGACGCATCAAATCAATATGCTTTGATTTCATGTAATCTCAAAATTTTGTTGCCAAATTTTTCTTGAATAATCAACTTAAGTCAAAATCACTTGTTAATTTTCTTGAATTTTTAAAACAAGATTGTGTCACTTGCCATTAACACAATTCATCTTATAAGCCACTAGTATGTGCACTTATCATTTGTTTAATGGTTTAGGCAAACAAAAACACTTTACCTCCCTCTTATTTTATAGGATCCAATTAATTAGAAACTCCTGCTTGACTTGAGGGTGTAGACCACTTTCTCTTTTATTTTATATTGGAATGATTATCCATTAATCATATGATTTTAAATCATTTAGAATGATTAAATTTGTTTCAAATTAAATTCGTGTTTTCCAAAATTCACTATGTCCAAAATTTTTGATAAATTTTTGGCAGCCTCCCGGCATCCCCTCCCCGGCGCCAGGAGGTAAGAAGTGGCTCGATTCGGCCGGAATAAATTGATAGCGAGGAGATTGAGTCTTCAAAAGCATTGATTGGCGAAGATTGGTTGCAGATCGAATGTTTGCCGTTGATTGGATTCAAATTGTAGTTGATTGTTGATGCTCGATCGAAGATCCCTTTTTCTTATTTTAATTTGTCAATTAATTAATATTATAATTAATTAATTAATATTATAATTATTTTCAAATTGAATGATCATTTGAGCATTTTCCAATCATTCCAAAAATTTGGCTAAGTCCTAAAAATTTTGAGGAAATTTCAACAGCCTTTCGGCGTCCCCTCCCCGGTGCCGGGAGGTAGGGAGTGGCTCGACTCGGCCGGAATAAATCGACGACGAGGATATTGGAAGAGCAATCGAATCCATTAGTGTATGCACTCCCTCGACCGGATTAGGTCGACGGCCAAGGGCTTCGGGGGACCGGATCAACCTTGGGACTTCCTTTAAATTGCTCCCACTTGTTTAAAAATCCATTTATACTTTTTTTATAAATTAATTATTTAAATAAATTTTAATTGAATGTTTTTTCCAATCTTTCAAATGGCTAAGTACTGGATTTTTGAGGAAAATCCGGCAGTCTTCTGGCGTCCCCTCCCCGGCGCCGCGTTGTAAAGAGTGGCTCGGATCAGCTAGAGCAAATCAACGGCGAGGAGATTGAGAGAATGATTGAGTCCCTCAGTGTCTGCGCTCCCTCGGTGGATAAACTCAACGACCGATGGCTTTGGGGGACCGGATCAACCCCGAGACTTACTTCAAATTGCTCCCACCTGCTGAAAATCCTCTCATTTCTCTCCATCTCTCTTTTTTATTTTATTTTATTATATATACATTATAATATATATTATATCATATATATACATATATTATATAATATATATCCTATATAATAATTTAGAAACAAAGAGAGGGATCAGGAGAAGCAAAGCCTGATCGGGCTAGGGCTCAGCGGCGGGAGTCACGCACGGAGGCTTTTGGCAAAGGCGGAGGCAATGTCGACTTGGCCGGAGTAGGTGCAGGCCGGCAGGAATCTGGCCGACGGGTTCTACCTTTAGAGATGGCGATTCGGTCGGCTTCGAGCTTGCAGGAGTTGCGGTGGGATGAGGAGCAAAGGCTGGCAGACAGTGGAGTTTGAACGGTAGCTTGAGAGGTCGGGTTGGAGAAGAAAGCAAGGGTGGCAGTCAAGAGGAAGCAGGCGCCGAGTTAGAAACTAGAAGCGGCGGAGGAAGCCGGTCAGAAGTCGTATGCGGCTCGGCGATTCGTCCAAGGTGAGTCTTCTGAAACTCCTTGCTTGCGATTTCTTGTTCTGAGAGCATGAGGGTGCAAATGGGAGAGGGCTTTCGTTTTTGTGTCGTGAGTGGGGAAGTTACCGGAGCGGGATATGGGATCGTGGGTGAGTCGTGTCCGATTATGGTGGAAGTGCCGGTCAGTTGAGCGTGTTTTGGGTACTAGTTGGTAATTGCAGGTTAGCACGACTTAATTTAGGAAAGAATAAATTTAGGAGGGAAAAGGGTGGGGCTAAAGCCGCCTAGGAGGAGTAAGTAGGGTTTAGGTTGGGCGATAGTTTTTGGAGGGAAATTCAATTTCAAAATTTTGAATTTGAAATAGGAGGGAATCAAATTCAAAATGCTGAAATTAATTTATCCATAGAGGTGGGAGTAATTGGTGGAATTGGAGGTTTAATTAGGGAGCATTAATGGGCATCTTAATTAGGTGATTTAAAGCTTGCCAAGTGGGGAATCTTAAATTAGGAAGGAGTATGTAAGGGTCTCTATATATAGACCTTAAAGGAAACTAAAAGTCAACTTTGCCCCTTGGGCTTACATAAGACAAGACCCTTAAGTAAGGGTAAAAACGAAAAATGCATAATTAAATAAAAAATATAATTAATCAACTAAGATAAAATGGGGAGATTTTGGCCGTCGATCTTCGTCTCTTCCTTTGATTAATGTCCACCATCAAATTTCCGCATCAATAAATATGTGCAAAACATATTATTCTTTTTAATTAAAAGCAATGTGATTATAATTAATATTTAAAATAGAATATTTCATATTGTTAATAATGAGTTATAAAATATTGTAGTCATTATATATTTGACTAAATCAGATCGGCATCATGTTTGAAAAATAATTATTATTTAAAAAAAAACATAATGAATATTTTGTATTTATTAAGGAATGGATGATGGATTTGACAACATTATTTAAATATCAAATAGATTACTCTGCCAATTGAATTCAAAAAAATGTATGTACGTATAAACTTACAACATGTTGAAATTATCAAATGAGGGTGCATGACGCATCATCTTTGAATTGGCTTATTTTCTATAATTTCGTTTGATGTTAAGATTAAATAATGATATGAAAATGCTTATTATAATCACAACAGATATTCTTTTAACTTACAACACACATTATGTCTTTAAACATTGAAGTAAACTATATATATATATATATATATATATATATATATATATATATATATATATATATATATATATATATATATATATATATATATATATATATATATATATATATGCGGGAGATATGAAAGAGGATTGTAAGCATGATTATTGTTAGGAGTTATGTTTATATTGTAATTATCTTATTAATATTTTTAATTATAGAAAGAATTTTTAATGTCAAAGCTCTATCAAAGATAGTTTAGTTTGAACATAATAGCCTTAAAATATAGTTAGGATTATTTTGTTAAATGAAATATTCAATATTAGATTTACTTATATGTGTATTTATAACATGTAATTTTGAACATTATTTAAGTAATAAAATAAAAATTAATATAAGATTAAAGGCATTTTGTTTTAATTTAAATAAAAGCATCATATATATATTTAATAAATTAAAAAATTCTCCTCTATCAGATATCATTTGGATATTAAAAAACTAATTAGTGTATTGATTTTATATTATGTAAAATATTTAATTAGAGTATATATATATATTACAATTCTTCCCAATTTTAAATCAAGCTTGCGGATTGTAGTGCATGATGAACCCCACAAATTTGCGAGATGATCTTTCACTATATGCAAATTGTCTATTTGAAATTGAAGGATTTTTATCTTAACAGTAAATAAATCATATGCTTAAATACATATAACACATAAGATATTTTATTAATTCAGAACATAATGATCATGATTAGTATTAAAATAAATAATAAAGAAATAATGTTATGAAGTGTCATTGATTCTATTTTATTATTCTTTCTTATATTGCTAGAATATTACATACAGATGATATAAATGACTTTTTTATCTATATATATGTATTTCATAGATAAGTAATTAGTTCTATTGTTTGAATATCGGATAAGTTAACTCGGAAAATCACATTTGAATGTTCACTAACCTATTTGTATACTCTTGAATTTGCTTATTTGATATATATTTATGCAAATTTTTTTACTTCTGTAGGTGTTTGGCATCCTCAGCAAGGAAAAAGGGCAAAACATCTTTGAATGATGAAGCGGCAATGCTGCTAGTTAGCCTGCTCAGGTTGTACTTTATGCATAATTTATTTGTTGGGATGCTCTCTTTCTGACCTTCATTAGTACTTGTGCTCCTTGATATCTAATTGTAAGGATGGAAATAACCAAGCCTAATGACTTTGCATATTCATTTACATAAATGTGTGCATGTTAGTACACCCGTTTTTAGGTTCATATGCATGTTTATGGCAAGCTTAGCAGCGAATAGATGGATACATAGTTAAATGATGGAATATGTTTGACTTTACTCTCAAATAGAATTCATAACTGGTCAGTACAATACGGGTCCTTCACAAATTTAGGAAATGGACTTCTTCTTCATTGCGCTTTCTTTCTAATTGCCATTTTTGTGTTCAATGTATTCCTTGTGGGCATGCTGTTTACGTAGTCACTATTCCTTTCCAGCATCTGATGATTAATATTTGTACAGAAAATTTTTGGTGCCGATTGAAAGTGTACCTTTCCATGAAATTTTCTGCTTCAAAGATGTTTCTTCTCTAAAGTCAGTAAGTATGGCATTTAATTTCATCATGTGTTGATGTTTTCTAATATTATATTCACAGGTTTCTGTGTTCAATTCTTATCTAGTGTCGTACCTGTCACATTCTGTCTGGGTTTATGATGGTCACTAATTAATTGCCATTACTTCTTAGAATCATATTTTATGTGCTGCTGTCAGCTCATGATGAAATCATAAAGGAATTCTTTTTTTGCTGCTTGTCTAAGCTTTTTTATTTGTATTAAAAAAGAGGAAAGCTTTAAAACGCACATGAACTTCTGTGATACTGAAATTAGTTCTTATAATTACATAATAACTTATGGCTCCTTGGGTAATGTTTGTATTTACCATTTATACTCGTTTATTTGCATGCTTTATTTAATATGACCTTTATAGTCTGGTTACCTAAGTTAGCAGCGGCTTTTGATTTCACTTTTGTTGTCTCTAGGAATTTTTATCACGTAAAATCTATGTTAAAGTTTGAAGAGATTAGGGTTTGTGTTATTGGCCAATTTTGACTTGGTACACTTACTTTAATCTACATACAATCAAACCCCTGTTGTTGAAGCAAAGCGTTTCTTATTGCTATCCCTATCAAGATATTGCATTTTGATGGTTTACCCTTTATTATGACGTCTTTTGAATTGTTTTTTATTTCTCTCTCCCTATTTAATCTGTCCTAATATTTCGTCAACATAACCATGGATGGAAACAACCTTGATTCTTAGCACTACACTTAAAAGTTTCGTAATGTCCATGTGATGTGATAACCTACAAAAAGCTAAGCCCCTTACCTATGAATTTCCTTGATGTTAGACTCTATAGTAGTTTTCCTTGAGATTGAGTATTTATTTTAATCATATTTCTCTCGGCATTATGTTAGAGTTTATCTAGGTTTGACATTGAGATTTCTTGTGGACACAAAACCCTGAAATTAATTATACCCCTCCCACTCATAAGAGAACGCTAAGGAGCTTGCTTAGGGTCATTTTTAGGGTCATGTTTAATTTTTAGAAGAGAATTTGATTGTGTGGGGCATGATTAGGGTGATGGAGGAAGACATGATCAAGATCTTATAGTTATGTCATCGTAGGTATACCAGTAGACCTTATCTAATGTTAGGTTGCTTTGGGAAATAACATTCAAGAACTCTGATAGCGACCACTGGTTGCCTCCTCATAGGTATCGTGTGTTGATTATGGTGGAAATGTGTGTTAAGTATGTGCTTTTGAGGTTGTTGTTAACTAGTTTACTTACAAAGGGATGCTCTTACTAGTTTTAATTGAATAATTCAATGGAAAAATATATGGTTGATTGCTATTCAGAGGTAATGGACATGCCAACTAGAGCTCAAGGGCATGATATGAACATTAGTCATCCATGAATTTTGGCTTTATTTGAATAAGCATATTTAAGGCATGTTGGAATTTTGATTTGTGTGTTTCATTCGTTTTTTTTGGATAATGGACCTTTTAGCAGGAGAGCTAGCTCGAGTTTTGGTTGAATTTGGGCTCACATCTATTTGAAGGCCTATATTAGTTGGGATGGGGCTTCAAACCATTGGAAGTCCAAGTTTTAATTATAATGGGTTTGTTAGTGTCACACATCATGTCTGAAAGTTGATACATTATATTAACACAAGATACAATGAAGGGATGCACCTCAACTTTTGACATGAAACTAAAAAATCAAAGTCATTTAAAATTGATTTTTACTCACAAGAGAGAAGTTTATTGTATAAATAATTATAAGCAGAATATATGAAAACAAGCATGAAAAGTAGATAGTATTTTATTTCATCACTAGAGTCTTTAAAAGGGGCATAGCAAATAAGTAAAACTTATTAATATAAAAGAAACTAGAAGAAACAATACATAGGCAAAGACTATTCAAACCCAATAGAAATATGAATACAAACTACACCATAAACTCAAAAATATCTATTGAAGTAATATTGTTAAAAAAGTAGGCTCCTAGTAGAATTTTTTATGAGAAAAAAATTACTAAGAGTGAGTTTGATAATTCAAACTCAATAAGCAACTCTTATTTATTAAAGCTTAAATGACAATTTGTGGGGGTATGCACTAAGAATAATGAAGAGGTAGGATTTATTATGTAATGAAAATATAGTTAATAGTATCATTTATCTAATTAGAGTAATATTGCATATCATTAGTGAAAGGCTGTCATATGTTTTAATTTAATCTATATATCATTATGTTCATGATAATTTATTTGGAAATAGTTCCAATGCAATTCTATATGAACATATCCATGTACCATCATATTAGGTATACTCATACATATCTAAATATGGCTCATTAGTCATTTACTACCACCTTTTTATATATGTATATGCATTTATGGTCGGTTTTACTACGGCACTCTGAAATTAAAAAAAGGTCGGTACTAATCTTATAGAAATTCAATGATTTCTCTATAAACTTTTTGGCCTATCTAGCCAATATCAAAAAAAGGTTTTATTGAATTACATACTATTGCAATCAAGCAGTCATATTCTAAACATAATAAGCATGTAATAAATATGATTAATATTATCTTCATGATGAGACATGATTTGTGGGAAGAAATAGAGGCAACAAGTATGAAAATAGAGATTGTTACTACTTGAATCATTTAGATATTTGAAAATTTATGTAGCCATTAATCAAGATAAAACTACAAGTGCTTTTTGATATTTTATTATGAACATTAAAAAGCAATCTATGTAAATGTGTATAGTAGTAATTGAGTATTAAATATAGGACTAATAACCTATAAATTATCTAAGAATACATTATAAATTTCAACGATAACGTCCCTAACAATGAAGGGTAAATTTCTCCTCTAGTAAGCAAGTCACTTTCCTCCTAGTGAAGGCAAGTGAAACCCATCTCGAAGGTTTTATATAATTTGGACTTTCAATTAAGTACAAGAATATAAATGAAGGTATTAACACAAATGCTTTTTGAAATAGATGTAACCTAATCAGTTTAAACCACCCCATAATCCATCAGTTTAATTTTAATCATTGAAAGAATCAAACCTACCCTTAAGGGTATTAAAATTTAAATCTTTTAAAACCTCTTATCAAAATACAAGGATAAATTTAGGTGCTTGATTAGAAATCCACTCTAAAATAATTTAATAAATAACAAATCAATAATTAAACTACTATTCTTTCACCAAATCATGCGAAGAAGATGATGCAATAATGTCTATAATAATAAAATAGTAATAATTACTTATAGAAGATAAGGACTTGCGATTACCTCTTAGTTGAAGCGGTAGATGAGGAGAAAAGATTTGTTGTTGGTGGTTCTCAGTTGAGGGGGAGGATTACTACTAGTTGCTGATCAAAGGAGAAGGGGGAAGGCTTGTGCTTTGTTTTTTGTTTGATGGGGAAGAAGAAGATGAGGAGGGTTTCAATCGATAAAGGCTTGGTGGTTGCAAGGGAGAGGTACATGAGCATGTGAGAATGATGCCCAACATTATCTCCTTAAAAGATCGAGTAGTGGTGGTTGTAGGCTTGTAAAATTTGCATGATAATGATAATCTAATGGAGTAGACTTCACGAAGGAGTACGAGGGTTTTCTCATATTTGGAGGATCAGATTTGGTCGGTCCTAATATCAATCCAATTCAATTTTAGCTATTACATTTTACTTTATAGTGACCTAAATTTGGACAATGCTTACATTCATTAGAAGACCCATAAACGAGACTTACAATCTCGAGAGGGAGAAAAGGTCAATGATGGATCTTAAGGTCTTACCCTATAGGTAAATTGATCTGGCTTTTGATATTAACATGATTTGAATTTGGGGTTTCTTAATTTATTTGTGAGTTGTCCTAACGGTTGTGGCATACGATCCTGATTTTTGATCTCACACATCGAATTACAGCTCAAATATTGGAATAAACCCAAAATTGGGTATTGTAACCTTACCTTGTAGAAAATGCAACCTACTTACAAAGTAGTCATATAGGTAGGGTGTCTCTATTGGTAGGTTTTACACCCTCGCCCAAGTCCACCCTTTGTTTACCATTTGGATTCTTAACTTACCGGTTGATGTTTGGAATGAACTTGATTGGAAGCTTTAGAATTTACTATACCATGTAAATAACATATTCTTTTGATTTGACGAGCTTAATATCTGCCTTCACAGGTTGGTGCTAATGCTGTAGTTGTAGATTTTTCTAAAATTTGATTGTAATAACACCTCTTTCTGATTGGAACCATTGCTTGCTCAGGCTCTAATTGGGGATCCGAGAAGTGTCATACAGGACGACCTTTTGAAATCCAATGAGTATCTTCAGAGCACCTCCTGTAGTAGAAGAGAGAATGTCTTATCC
This sequence comes from Dendrobium huoshanense, assembly GCA_016618105.1. Taxonomy (NCBI): domain Eukaryota; kingdom Viridiplantae; phylum Streptophyta; class Magnoliopsida; order Asparagales; family Orchidaceae; genus Dendrobium; species Dendrobium huoshanense. The sequence goes on along the minus strand of CM028349.1, from coordinate 27,349,886 downwards.
TCTTCCATCCATGATACTGCTATCATGTGAGTTGTACTTCTACCATGACATTTTTTTAAGGAACTCAGTGAAGTTTTATAGGTATCCTCTTTAGTTAATGAAGCTTTCAATGGCTTGCCTTGCCAAAAGTTTATCAAACTCGCAAACATTCTCTTTCTTTCTTCTGGCTGCTTTTACATTGATGCTGTGCCATATTCCATTAAAATTGAGCTTTGTTGCTTCTTTAGCTTTATGGTTTATCTTATAATTGGCATTACCTGATTCAGGTATAGTCTTGCCCAAGAGTATGGTGACCTAATCAACCTCCATGACTGGTATCATTCTTTCAAAACAAAAGTACTTATCTCTAATCCTAAAGCCAAGCGTAAGGCCCAGCATTCTCCTGCTTCTAAAAAGGGGAAATCTAAATCACTTGAGAATGAAGTGTCCATCCAGTATCCTTAACTTCCTAGTTTTCCTATTCCCTTTATTTTATTAGACACTAATGTTGTTACCACAGTATCGATTTGCTTTCTGAAGGGGCAATGCTACATTGAATTCATTTCTTTTAGGTTTTGTTTGGAACAGTTTTTTTGCTGCTTTTTAAAGCAGTTTTTTAATGCAAAGTTTTTTGGAATTAGAAATCTTTTTACTAGAAAGTCATTTAGAAAGCAGTAAGAAAACTGATCCAAACGAAATCTTAGATTACTGCTCTATCTAGTGAGACTGATCATATAATTACTTCTACTTTGAGTTAAACAAATTTGCATTTATTGTTCTGTCGACTGTTTAACATGATACCTTATTTTGATTTCTGATTTAGGCTTATGTGCTAGTTAAAAGTGCAATAGTGATCTAAATCCACCAACATGTACCATCTGGCTCATAGGCCTGGTAGTATTTATGCCCAAATTAAAACAGGGAAATAGAGGGTTTGAATTCCACACATAACAATGAAGTTACACCAAGAACTTCTCATATTCTTGTTGTGCCATTTATTTTGTTTGTGCCTCGTCTTATAAATACTTGGGATTAATGCGTAGAAGTTTAAAATGATTGAATTGCTGTTGTCCTTGACTGAAACCATTTAGAGCAAGGTTTTGCAAAGCAGTCACAGAGCTACAAATCACAGGCCTAGTTCGGATGCCGAGCAAGAGAAGACCAGATTTTTTGCAGAGAATTGCTTTTGACCTCTAGTCCATTGAATTTTTTGCAGGATAAGTGTTAAAAGCCAACTTCATAGTAAATGAATTTCTTACTGTCAGTTCTCAATTTCGTTGTTGCTGTCTCACAGTAGCCCTGCACATTTTTTTATTTTTTGTTCCTACTTCAGGTCCCTAATAGTTGGGCTAAAATTTTGTATTTTTTATTTGGAGATGCAATTGGAACTATCTATTTCTTGTCAGGATAAGGCTGTGTATTCAACCTTTCCTCAGATTTCAAATCAGCAAGAAGGTTCATGCATTAGGTAACACCTTTTTTAATTTGTAAAGGCATCATAAAAAATAATCATAACTTCTATTCTAAGAACCTGTTTAGGCTTCGTTGGGGACGGTTTTCTTCTTGCTTCTTAAAGCGGCTTTTTAGTAGAATTTTTTTTTTTTACTAAAAAACAACTTTAAGAAACAAGAAGAAAGCTGTCCCAAACAAAGCCTTATTTCGCACTAATTTTGTGTGGATTTTATCATTTGATATACTAGCAATTCAGTAGGTGTGATTGTGGCAAGTGATTATAATATATAACGGCTTGATTTAGGCAATGATGTTGGACTAACTAGTTCAAAAACATCTTAGAACAGAATCTAAATGACTGAAATTGATTAATTTGGGACTTGAAGATAGGTCAAGAAATAATGATAATGTTATCAACAATGTAGAAACTTAATAGATCAGTTTGAAACAGTTAGATAAGGGGACAACTGAATTGAATTTGAAGGCCCCAGCCTTGTCATTGATTCTTTACTATGGATCCTTATTCTGCCGATTATATTTCTTGCTGTATTAAGAAAAAAATTGAAAAATTTAGGATCATAACGTCAGCACCAAACAACTGAAATAAAAATGTTGAGATCAATGACTTTGGTGGTGCTTTAAAATGTGGCTACTTGGGTTGCCAGTGGTGAGATTAAGGTTTTGTTTGGGATTATTTTCTTACTGATTCTTAAAGCAACTTTTTAGTATAAAAAATTAATTTTTGTACTAAAAAAATATTTTAAAAAGCAGTAAGAAAGCCGTTTCAAACAAAAATCTAAGGGGTTTGGGTGCCTCCTGCCTCTAAAAGGATAAGAAAAAAGGTGTATAGTCATGTGTAACATATATTCTTTAAAAATTGTCTTGTAAATGTGTATAATATAGAAGCTGTACTCAATTTAGGGGAGATTTTTTTGCCTCTTCTCATTAAAAAAACTTCATCGCTGGAGATTGGTTGTTATCTCAGCTATTTGTTGTTTAAGTCCGATTGAAGTTTCAATTCCCTTGTTAAGATTTATCACATGTTCTTCAGCCAACAAAAATATTGCTAATCCTATGGGAATTTTGTCCTTAAAGAGTTATTTATGTGGCTTTGGAATAATTATTACATCATCTGACCGGACGTAGAGCTATGTTCGACCGCCAATAACATGTCGCCACATGCTCTTACTCTTTACCGTGCGGCCCGACGACTTGACTCGGACCGGAACCCGGGAATGCTATGTTCGCGTATTGCAAGGTATTATTCGGTATTGCTAGGTATTCCTTGGCAATAACGAGAAATACCGCTTTGTGAAGACCAATACCGAGCAATATCGAGTTGTACCGAGAAAAACTCAGTACAACTCGGTATTGTTCGGTATTACTCGATATTTGCTCGGTATTGGTTATTGCCGAGCAAAATCTAGCAATACCGAGCAAAATTGAGAAATACAGAGCCATCATGGGTCCGTTTCGGGTCGGGTTGTCGGGGCACACAACAAATAGTGAGAACGCGTGGCGCGATTCTACTGGCGGCCGAACGTAGAGCTACGTCTTATGACCGGACCAAATAAAAGTTCGTGGCGTTGGGGTCTACATATGAAGCTATGGTTACCATTGTTTTAAAATGGAGGGATTGATTCATAGTAAGTTCAACAGTATGGTAAGGCTTCATTTGAGATGACTTCTTGCCGCTTTTTGAAGTAATTTTCTAGTACAAAATTTTGAAGTTTTAAAAATTTTATATAAAAAACAGTAAAAAAATTGCCCCAAACGAAACTTAACTTTACTTTTTGGCCAATTTGGTGCGCATGGGGCTCAGGGGTTGATTGTATTTGATTTTTGATGAACCGGTTGGTTCAGTTATAAATCAAGTAATGGCTTTTTTATTTGATTTTGATTAAATGATTATTATAAAATATTTATAATTTTCATTAAGTTTTAACTTTCTCAGATTTATTTATATTTTTTGAACTTTTAAGTTGGGTATAATGATTATTTAAAATTAAATATCTTATAAATAATTTAAATATTATATTCTAAAATTTTGATTTAGATTCATATTTAAAATATTCAATGATGTAATATTTTAATTCTGATTAGTATAGTATTTAATTATTGAAAATATTATTAGCATAGCACTAATATATTATTTAGATCATATTAATATTCATTACATTATTTGTGGGCTCTGAAAATTCATGTCCTACCCTCTGCTTTTATTTGGTGCTACTATACATCAACATATATGAGATGTATGACCAAAAGTACAAAAATGTACATAGACAGCTAATGAAATAATGAGCTAAGTGGCAAACTACAGCGGATAAGTGGAATTTAAGTTTGGGCCATAGGCTTCACTGACCTTGCTTGGAGTGCAACTCCTGCAATATTTAGGTACTAAAATTATTTACAATATATTCCCTCAACATTTTAAAAATAAAATAAAAAAAGCTTGGTCAATGTGTAGATCTGCATTTAAGAATATAAGCGGTGGTACGCAGCGCAGGAGCAAGCGCCCTACGCTATGGGACATGTCGTATATTTGGTCTGGTAATCGGACGTAGAGCTACATTTAGTGAGCCCTGAGAACGCGCCACGTAGCAGGCACAAAACCGTGGATCCGACCCAGCGAATAGTGGGTATGTCGCACGTGCTTTTTTTAAATCAATGACAAACCGGTATTGCTAGGTATTTGTCAACTTTGCTCGGCAATAACGAGAAATATCATTATTTGAAGACAAATACCGAGCAAATACCGAGTATTACTCGGTATTGTTCGGTATTGGTCTTCACATAGCGGTATTTCTTGTTATTACCAAGCAATACCTAGCAATACCGAGCAAATACCAAGTAAAATCTAGCAATACGCGAACATAGCATTCCCGGGTTCCGTTCCGGGTCAAGTCGTCGGGCCGCGTGTAAAGAGTAAGAGCATGTGGCGCGATCTCAATGGTGACCGGACGTAGAGGTACGTCCGGTCACCGGATCTAATAATTGTTCCGCATGCGAACTTCCCATCTTTCCTCGAGAACAATGGACGGTTGTGATGAATTCAACTTTAACCAGACGGCTTACATCAATGCTTCGCATGCGAAAAAGTATGCCCATCTGGACGGTCGGGCCCTCGGTGGCTCGGTAGTGGGAATTTGGCAGCTATCCTCACTAAGCAACTAAAAAATTGTATGAAACGAACAATTGGTGCTGAAAGTGTAATTATAAGATTCTATGTTGCATAATTGTTTAGCTTAATCGCTGTAACATTATTACGAACTTTTATTACGTCCGGTGAAAGGACGTAGTGGAACGTCCGGTCGGAGGCGAAAATCCCGCCAAAAAACTCGGTATTGCTCGGTATTGTTAGGTATTATTTGATAATAATGAGGAATACCGCTCTGTGTAGACCAATACCGAGTTATACCGAGTTGTACCGAGAAATACCGAGTTGTACCGAGTTTTTTCTAGGAAAACTCGGTACAACTTTTGTATAACTCGGTATTTGCTGAGTATAGCTCAATATAACTCGATATTGGGTCTTCAAATGATGGTATTCCTCGTTATTGTTTGGTATTGCTCGGTATTTACTCGGTATTTCTCATTTTTTGGCGGGAATTTGCCTCCGACCGGAAGTTCCTCTACGTCCGGTCGGAGGACGTAATAATTGTTCCATTATTACGCTTACTTTTTGCTATACATTTGGGCCCACTCGCACCGTTTGGACGGTGATAAAATGAAACGCTTCAGATTTCAACCGATCAAAATTATGATAATTATTCTATAGAACTTATCCACACGCACTTTTAACGAGATTTAGGCTTCGTTTGGGACGGCTTTTTTATTGCTTTCTAAAACGGAGTTTCAGTACAAATTTTTTTATTTTTTACTAAAATTTCATTTTAGAAAGCAATAAAAAAACCGTCCCAAACGAAGCCTTAGAATATATTTGAATAACTTCATGTGATTAGTTCCATCGTCAAGGGCCTTATAAACTGATATAACATCGGATAGATACTCAGATTAAAAAAAATAATAATAACTTTCATATCATTTTATTTTGTAGATTTTGATCTTAAATTTCATTGATTGATATTTTTTTATATTCAAAATTTTTTAAGAAAGCTCCTTTTTATATCAATTTAAAAAAATTATGTTTCACATAAGAATTTTATAGTGACTTTTACAGTTTTACAAAAGTTTTAGTTATCTTAAACATACTCTTATGTCTATATTATAAATTTTTTATTTATATATTACAATTTTTTAATATTTATATTGTTATATATATTACTTTAATGTTTAAATTATATAAATATTAATACAAATTTTAATGTGATTTAAAATTTTGAGTGTTACTTAGTAATTATATATATTAATGTTGCGGGTGAGAATATTCACAGTGGTAGAGTGAGTAAAATTTTCATCTCAATGATGCACGGATATTCAACACAATAACATGTAATTTAAGAGAGAGAGAGAGAGAGAGAGAGAGAGAGAGAAGAACAGTAAAACATCAGATATTTTTAAGTTATAAACCTGAAAAGGGAAAAATCACGGGGTCTTGCTCAGGTGAAAAGATTCTACTAATTTTGAGTGAATTAAAGAAGTTGACCCGTCCCTTGACTTAGAGGTTGTGGGATTCCCATAGTTTGGAGAGTGATGTAGAAGTTTGATGGCGGTCTGGTGGAAGTTCAACGGTGTTTAGGCAGAAGTCCGACGAACCAGCGGTGATCCTACGACAGTCGGCAACTAGTGGCTAGGCACTAGTCTAACGATGGTCGGGTGAAAATCCGACGGTGGTTGGCGGCCAGGTGGTGAACCGATGATAGTCGGGTGAAAGTCCAACGGATGTCACCAATTAGGTAGAAGTCTCGCGGTGGTCGACAGTCGGGTGGAAATTTGATGGAGGTTGGCGGTCGGTCGGCGGCCAGACGATGGTCCAACGATGGTCGATTTGAATTCTTGTGGAGGTTGGCGGCCGAGAGGTGGTCCGGCGACGAACGACAGAAGTTCGCTTGCGTTGGTGTTAGAGCTCTTGAAGCCTTAGTGCTCTCTTCAGTCTCTAGCAAAAGGTCCAGACCCCCTTCTCACGTGGAAATAGAGGATTTATTTATAGATTTTTGTGAGTAACATGCCCCATAAATATGTAGAAGATATGGGGCAAATTCAGAGTGCTACATCGGACGACTCATATTGATCCCATTGATCATAGTGTGTTTATCAAACATGTATGTGCCTATATGATGTCAGAATTAAGTGATTTTGGGCTCGTTGGATTCCTTATGCTGAGCCGCTCGATTCAACAATAAGCATGCTATATTAGGATATTATTTGGTCAACCAAATTAAGCTTTGAACATTCCAAATGTGCTTTGGGCCATTGATTTTGACCCATTTGGGCTCGGATTGGATGGATTTTTGCCTCATTGTGTTTGCCTCTTTGAGACGTTTAGTTTGCATATAAGTTTGCTGCAATTTGAGTTTGAATGGTCCCATATATAATTTTAAAAGTTTTCAATTTGAATATGCCTCAAGATTCATGTTGGATCAAGACATTTTTTTGGTAACATATTAGTTACCTCCTATTTTTTGACGTCGAATCTTGCAGAGTTTATAGCATTCCTCGAAGTTAGAGTGTTAATCGGAGCAAAAAATATCAAAATATTTTACATCAAAATTTTCCAAATAGCTCAAACTGATTATGGAGGCTCTTTTGAGCTTCTAAAGTATAAATATTTAATCTATAACATCAAAAAAAAAAAAAAGATTCTAATGACTCAAAAAACGTCTGAATCAAACCTTTTGAATAGAATATATATATGATACAACATATATCATGAAAAGAACTAAAAAAGGGGGGTTGAGCTATGGCTTTATCATGGAAAGAAAGATATAAGTATGTGGATAAATATATGCTTCTACATATAGAATATCATATTAAGAAAATAACCCCACCACTCACCAATGCAACATGTTAAGAACATTAAATCCATTTGATGTAATTGGCCACAAAGCCTCCACTTGTTGTTATCCACCAAGCCTCCATTCCTGAGAATAAAAATCAAAATTGTGTTCAAACATCAACCATCCTTTTATTCAGCATCAACCTGATAAATAGTCTAAAGCAAATCCTAATACAAAATAGAAAAAAAACAAAATGAGAGAGAAAGAGAGTAGGGGCCAACCCTTGAGTTTCAATTGAGGGAGAACTTTACCCTCCAAGCTTAGCATGCCCTAACTTTGATAGAAAAGTGATTTAATTTTCAGTTTAATGCAATTAAACAACTTCATATGATTCTACATAAAACTCCCTAAAATTTAAAAAAATTGAATTCCAATGAAACCCAAAAATTTTAATTTTCCTGCATAAGTTAATGAAAATCAAAACACAACACAAACATATTCTTGCAACATAAATATATAATGTAATCCAAAATATTTATTGTATTTCATGGTCTTCATTGTGCTCATGGTGAAGGGTCTACTCTTCTTATTAGCATGATTCCTTATATTTGATCCAGAAGTTTCCTTTGCTACATTAATTCCCTTATTTTTAAACAACTCAATGCTAAAGAATTGAGGTTATGGTGGCCTTCCACAAGATCAAGTTCTATCTTCTCCAAATCAATCCTTATAAAATGAGCATTATCCTTCTGCCTTACTAAGAACCTGCATTCTCCACTATTACTAGTTGGTGCTTCATCTAACACTATATTCTCTACTTTTAAAATGTTAGGTTGAATATTCACTTGCATTTAGTTTCTTTCTCCGCATGAAAAAGGATTAGTCTCCAAATTCCCATGAAAAATGTTTTTTTTTTAATATTAGTATAATTTCAATATTAAATATAGTTGTACATGTCATGTATCAATTATATAAAACATGCATTTGGTCTAATTTTTCTATGAATTTTAAATGGGTTATAATCTCTTGCATAAAGTTTTTTGAATTTTGAGGTATTTCTTTCAGGTCTGATACAAATCAATAGAATCACCGTCTTTAAATTATTTTTGAGATCTAATTTTATTCATAGATTCAACATAATTAATATTACTTAATTTAATCAAATTCTTATTAGTTTCATGTAAGCCAATAGAATACATTGCAAAGTACATGTAGAATTTAAAAATACATGTGTAGGAATGTCAATTATTCAAGGAGATTTTTGAGATTATAACCATATATCCTCTTCTTAATAGTAGGTGACAGAGTACAATTCAATTGAATAATGGATTCTTTTTTTATTGATATCCGTTAATGGATCAACGCCGCCTAATTGCTATTGTAGAACTATAACCACAAAACCTTTGTCGGACCATTGGCACACAACCTTCATCATTGGACCACATTATTGTCAAACCACCATCATTCAATCATCACTACACGACCTTCATCGTCGAATCACCTTCACCCAACCTTTGTCGTTAGACAGCCTTCGGGAGTTGAGCGGGTGGATACCCCATTCCAAAAAAAAACATTGAGTTAATTTTTTATTTAAATTTAATAAAAATATCATTAATAATAATTTATAATCATATCTTTTCAAATCTGTTTTTATTTATATAAATATTGGCTGGACCTAATATATCTATTTTCATAATTAAATTATTAGAAGTCTGGTATTTTATGTGACTAAGGTTTCGCTTGGGATGACATTCTTGTTATTTCTTAAAGCAATTTTTTAGTTAAAAAATTAAATGTTTTGTGTGCTAAAAAGTTGATTTAAGAAGCTAAAAGAAAGACGTCCCAAACGAAATCTAAATCATCGAAGAGAGCTCTCTTTAATGCTATTTGACACTAGAGCTACTTCAATCTTTTCACGTATATACTCTCTTCACAATTTATCTAAGTGTAAAATAAGTCATCCACCTGAACATTTTCATCTCCATTAACACTTAATTTTATACTCTGTTTTAATAATAAACATTCTACCTATATTATAACTATTTTTTAATATTTAATAGTTTTTACAGTTCTAATATTTAGACGGATTAATTTTCAAAAATAATTTGTAACCAACAAAACTTCTGAGAGCTGTAAAAAAATTTTAGTAAGAATGATGCATGACAGACTTTTTTGTTTTTTTTTATTTGTAAAACGACGTTGCGTGTGGGTTGGGACCCGAGTGAACTGATAATTGAGTTTGGCCCGTGATAAAAGGGGCAAAATTAAAAAATAATAGTAGATGATTTCAACATATATATATATATATATATATATATATATATATATATATATATATATATATATATATATATATATATATATATATATATATATATATATATATATATATATATATATATTATGTGTATTAGTAAGGGGCCCTCTAAAAAATTTCGTGTTTCACTTGGGTAAAAGTGAAAATTGAAAAAAAAATAAAAATATTTACGAAAATATGTTTGAAAATTAGGTTTATTTAACAACAACAACAACAACAACATCAAGCCTTTATCCCACTACGTGGGGTCGGCTACATGAATCCTTTTTCTCCATTGTGTCCTATTAAAAGTCAAATTCTCGTTTAAATCTAATAAAGAAAGGTCATTCCTAATATTTTCTAACCAAGTCTTTTTAGGTCTACCCCTACCTTTCTTAACATAAGTCAAATCTAATACCTCTACTCTCCTAACCGGGTCATCGGAAGGCCGCCGTTTAATGTGACCAAACCATCTAAGGCGACTCTCTCTAATCTTATCTTCTACTGGAGCTACTCCAACCTTTTCACGTATATGCTCATTTCGTATCCTATCTCTAAGGGTAAAGCCACTCATCCACCTGAGCATCCTCATCTCTGCCACACTTAACTTAGTATTATGCTTCTCTTTTAATGGCCAACATTCAGCACCATAAAGCATTGCAGGCCTCACTACCATCTTATAGAATTTTCCCTTAAGTTTGAGGGGTACATTTCTATCACATAACAAGCCCGATGCATTCCTCCACTTCAACCATCCAACTTGAATTCTGCTGATAATATCCCCATCTATTTCACCATCACTCTGAACAATAGATCCAAGATATCTAAAACGTGTACTCTTATTAATGACTTGATCGCCCAAAGTCACAATCCCCTCACTAGGTCTATTACTACTAAAATTACACTCCATATATTCCGTTTTAGATCTACTCAAGCGAAAACCTTTAGACTCTAAGGTTGACCTCCATAATTCAAGTTTACCTTCAACTCCCTATCTAGTCTTATCAACAAGAAGAATATCATCAGCAAAAAGCATACACCAAGGTATATCCTCTTGCAAATGTCTAGTGAGAACATCCATGACTAAAGCAAAAAGATAATGGCTTAAGGCTGATCCTTGATGTAACCCAACCGAAATAGGGAAATACTTAGTCAATCCACCTTGTGTTTGAACACAAGTAATAGCTCCTGCATACATATCTTTAATGATTTGAATATAAGCATTATTGACTCCTTTCTTTTCAAGAACTCTCCATAGCACTTCTCTTGGAACTTTATCATATGCTTTTTCTAAATCAATAAATATCATATGTAGATCCTCCTTATTTTCTCTATATTTCTCCATCAAACCTCTTAATAAATGTATGGCTTCCATAGTCGACCTACCCGGCATGAAACCAATTTGATTTTGAGAAACATTAGTATCACGCCGCAACCTATGCTCCATAACTCGCTCCCAAAGTTTTAAAGTATGACACATTAACTTAATACCTCTATAATTCGCACAATCTTGTGCATCACCTTTATTTTAAAAATAGGAATTAACACGCTCATTCTCCACTCATCTGGCATCTTTTTAGTCTTCAAAATAGTATTAAAAAGTTTAGTAAGCCATGAAATTCCTTCATCTCCTAAGCATTTCCACACCTCTATTGGAATATCATCAGGTCCAACAGCTTTTCCACCCTTCATTTTCTTTAAAGCCTCTCTAACTTCAGTTTTACTAATACGCCGATAAAAACAGAAATCGTTATTTTCATTTAGGGTGCTAAGGTCATTATAGTCAATCTTATTTTCACAATCTTCATTAAAAAGTTTAGCAAAATATCTCATCCATCTTTGTTGAATATCATCTTCTAAGAAAAGTATTTTTTGATCTTCATCTTTAATACACTTCACTTGAACTAAATCCTTACTACTCCTATCTCTTTGTTTGGCTAACTTATACATATATCTTTCTCCCTCTTTAGTATCTAATCTATTATATAAATCACTAAGAGCTAATGTCTTTGCATCGCATATTGCTTTCTTAGCATCCTTACGAGCCACTTTATATATTTCCCAATTATCAGAATTCTTAAAATTAAACCAATTTTTATAACAAAGCTTCTTATTTTTAATCTTTTCTTGCACATTTGGATTCCACCACCAACTACTTTTACTATTAGGAGCTTTTCCCTTTGATACTCCAAGGATATCTTTTGCAATATTCTTAATATCACTAGCCACTTTTTCCCACATAATATTAGCATCCTCATGCACAGACAAAATCTTAAGATCTAAAATCTTATTTCCAAAAATAATTTTGTTAATATTCTTTAAATGCTCCCATCTAATCCTAGAAAATCGTTTTACTTTATTTTTTATTTTATGCTCCTTTATCTTAAAGTCCAAAACTAATAATCGATGTTGGGTACATAAATTTTCACTCGGAATAACTTTACAATCTTTGCAATCTAAACGATTTAGTTTTCTAATAAGAAAATAATCAATCTGTGTTGTACTATATCCATTTTTATAAGTGATGAGATGCTCATTTCTTTTCTTAAATAAGGTATTAACAATTGAAAAATCATAAGCTAAACAAAAATCCAATATGGTCTTGCCACCTTCATTCGTCGTTCCAAATCCATGGCCACCATGAATGCTTTTAAAATCATCTACCTCTCTACCAACATGTCCATTTAAATCTCCTCCAATAAAAACTCTTTCTTCAAGAGGTATCTTTTGTATTAATTCTTCTAAGTCATTCCAAAAATTTAATTTAGAACTCATATCCAAACCTACTCGAGGAGCATAAGCACTTATAATATTAACAATCTTATCATCAACAACAATCTTTAAAGCTATAATTCAAGGGTAAAATTTATTTAGAAAAACAAAAATGTTTCTGCTATGAATTCAAGGGTAAAATTTATTAGGATTAATTATTGATACGTCATCAAAAAAATTATCTTGATCGGGCACGAATCTTGAGGCAAAATCAATCCCAATTAACGACAAAGTTCCCTTCTGACGCTGAAACTCCGCCCAAGTGATGTCGGAGTTCTCCTCGGCCACCAACAGATGTCGGACTTCTGCCTGACGCCGGACCTTCACTTTTCGCCAAGTTTCTACTCGACGTCAGACTTCTACTGATTATCAGACTTTCACTGGACGTTTATCCGATGATGGATTTCTTTCCATTGTTAGACTTCTACGTCCTTCTGACCTTCATCATCAGACACAGTCCTTTCAACCTCCGTCGCCAGCCGACTACGGTTCTCCTGACTTACATTGCCCACCGACTACAGTCTTTTCGACCTCCGTCTCCCACCGACTACGGTCCTCCTGACTTACGTAGCCCGCCGACTACAGTCTTTTCGACCTCCGTCGCCCGCCTACTATGGTCCTCCTAACTTACGTCGCCCGCCGACTAGAGTCTTTCCGACCTCCGTCGCCCGTCGACTACGGTCCTTATGACTTATGTCGCCCGACGATTACAGTACTTCCGACCTCTGTCGCCAGCCGGCTACGGTCCTCTTGACTTACGTAGCCCACCGACTATGGTCCTCCCGACCAAGCGAATGCGTCAACAATGACTCTTTGTATTCCCAACATGTAATGTACTTCATATAATGTATATAAAGCCCAGGTCTTCCCCCAAGGAAGGGCCTCATTTGTAATCAACTGAAATACTAGTGGATTCATTCAAACTGGGCCAGACCTCGTGGTTTTTCCCCTTTTTCAGGGGTTATCCACATAAAAATCTTGGTGCCTCATAAATGCTAGACCCTCTCTCTCTTATCTAATTGCGTGCCGGATTTTCATACAATGCTAAAATATTAAACTTTATATTTCTCTACCAACTCGAATACTCCTGGATGCAACAATTATAAAAATTAATGTTAAAATAATATTTTTTTTCCTTGCAATGAATTGAAGATGATGAAGTTGATTCTACAGAAAATTTAAGATATTGAGACATTTTTTCGTTTCTTAAGAAAAATAAGATGGTTTGTTAGAGTGTGAAAAATAATAATAAAATTAAAATTAGCATGTTAGAATTTTTGTATTGCTAAAATTTAAAAATTAGAACAAATTTATTTTTCATTAAATATGTCACAAAGCAATATATTAATGAAAATTCGAAGATTAGAATGTCATATGATTATTTTAAGAAAATCAGATGATATAGATAACTTTTTATGATAAATTAATAAATGTTTTGTTTCATATTCTTTTAATGGAATATTTTTTAAAATATAATACAGATAAATGATTGCCTAATCATGTAGTTATAGAGTGAAATTAAGGTTGAAGATGCTTAAGGACTCACTAATATGCTAACCTAAAGATAGTGTGACAATGGTTAAATTTCTTTGACATAATTGCTATGACTAGGGGTGTCAAAATGGACATTCAAGCTGGGTTTTAGTCAAACCCAAAATTGACCAAGTCCAATTCAGTTGATCGAACTCGACCCCAATCACAAAACAAGTCAGATATCTTGATCCAAACCAAACATGGGTCTAAACTGAATTGACCTCGACCCAACCTGCTAATCGTGAGGCCACAAGGCCCAAGAAGGCAAGCATAGGGACCGCTAGGGCAAGGGGCGTCTAAAACCCAATTTTGATTAGGTGTGTCCCTCATTAGAATCAATGTAACAATACCTCAAAATTTCAACATTCACAAAAATTTTGCAAATTTAGTGTCATTATGTTATACTCGTCAAATGGAACAATTCGACATAGAACTATAGGTCAACTTGCGAAGAATTGAAAGTTAGGGAATTAAATCTCATTTATTTTTTCCATGTTAAAGCAAAAAATAAGGAGATTTTTGTTTAAAAATAAAGTTTAGTATATGATTTATATGTCACAGTCTAAACTTTAAATTATCAAGATATTGTTCACTTTGGCCTATGGGTCTCACGATTTTGTCATTTTGGTGTAACTTCCCAAGAAATCACCTATCCCACTCCGGGATGAGCATGCATAACTGCTGAGTTTTTTAAATGAAATTCCAACCATTACACCAAAAGATGTCTATATGTTTAAGAGTTTAAAATCTTTTGCTTAAAGGGTTTCACAATCTCCCACACTTGAGTAATTAATGCCCTCGTCAGTACCCCTATCTTAAAATCATCCATCATGTATATAGGATTCTAAAGGTGACCCTATAAGTTCAAGTGATGAATCATGTCACATAGCACTTTGTCCAATACATGGTTCAAGAGATGGCTCCCATGGCATGGCTTAGCCATCCACCATGAAAATATGATTCTAAAAGTGCCCCCTACAAATTCAAGCGATGACTCCTGTCATGTAGCACTTTATCTCATATATGATTCAATAGTTAGCTCCCATGACGTAACACTTTATCTTGTTTGACATTTAATTCTCATCATCTGGTTGATATATTGCTCTGATATTATTTGTCATTGCCCAAACTTTTAACTATGAAGATATTGTCTGCTTTGGTCAAGGCCCTCACAATTTTATCATGTTGGTGTAACTTCTCAAAATGTCACCCATCCCAAGATTTCTCTTGGATGAGCATGCTTAACTCCAAAGTTTCTTGATAAAATTCCAACCATTACACCAAAAGGCTCCTCGATGTTTAAGAGTTAAACTTTTTTTACTTAAGATATTTCGTATTATATGGTTAATGTATTTAATATTTATAATTTAATTGTGTTCAGTTGTTGATTAGGGCATTGCACTACTAGAGAAATTGATACTTATAATCATATACGTGATGTGGAAATTAAAATGTATGTTAGTTGGAACTTGAATTAATTGTATGAGTTGGATAAGAGATTGTGTAAATCAGTAATTAATGATTTGGTTTAGATGCTCTATACGTACAAGAAGACATGAGGTATCCAACTTTGTGAGTCCGCACGATGACAAGGTAAGATATATAATTTTCTTAATATAATAGGTTAATCTAATTGTGTATAGTTGTATATGAGTAAATTTAATCAGTTATGTATAATATTAGTTTTTGCATTATAAATTTGTAATTAACCTAAAATTATGATTTATGTAGCCATGTCATTTGTAATTTATCATATATTATGATCATATTATTTTATGTGATTATGTGTAAGTCTATTAGGTTTTACTTATAGTATATATTCATACAATCATACATGTCTATATGTTGATACACCTAACAATCATATTGAATTGCTTGCATATGCATGTTTCTGTAAATAAACAAGTGCTACACAACTTGAAATGAAAAATGCAATAATTAGAAAAGCTTGAAATGTGTCATGTTAAGTGATAGATGAATGGGGCAATGCGATCCTAATGGGCAGTGCGACCCAATAGAGGCAGTGTGACATCGATATGAAATGAAGTCTATGGGCTATGATATGAAGCCTACAAATGATAGTGATTGTGTGATCTTAGGAGCCTATGGGCAATAATATAAAGAGTATGGGTAATAAATGCATTGCGACTTCATGAGTCAACGGGTTGTAAACCTATACCATATCATGTTGACATGACACTTTCTAAGGTTGGAAAAAAAGTTGTTTGATGAACTAAAATATATAAGGATGGATATATTTGACATGGCTAATGATGTTGGCAGTATGTGACATGTGGTGAAGATATTGATATTATGAGACATAGTCAGAAGTTTGGTTCATACGAGTATAGTTCTTACATGCTACATTATTTTTCTTATGAAATAATTTTATATTGTGTGTATTTCATTTTAAATGATTACATGTAGTTCTTACTTTCACTTATTGATACACAATAAGTATTGTGTTTCATATAATTGAATATGATATTAGAATTGCATATGTGTATGATTATCATAACTCACCAGAGTTTATTATGTCTATTGTTATAGGAAAGTACAGGGATAAGGTGGATGCTAACTAGATTTGGAAAAATCTTAAAATTATGTTTGATTTTATGTTTGTATATGATGAATCATGATCAGAGATACATGAATTGTTGTTATGAAAATACTTTTAGGTGGTTAGTTGCTATGTAATTATATACATATAAAGTGATCAAATAAAATAGAATATTTTCATTTTAAATTGCATGAAGATAGTTAAAAATAATTATGTTATGAATGTTTAGGAATTATATGATTTTCTTTATTGCACCCTGCGTTATTTGGAAGGGACTTTGTGAGGTATGACAGGGCGAGTGCGTAAGGGAAAGCTAGCGATGGGGTGAGGCTTGTGAGTGGGTGAGCACATGTTGGCAAGAACATGTGCAACCAACGCGATCTTGGGAGAGAGCACGAGTGAGCATGCGTCCTTGCGGATGCGAGCATTACTGCGAGAGCGAGAGTGGATGCAACCACGGGCATGGGAGCAAGGGCAAACACAAGGCCGCGAGCATGGAATGCAAGCATATGGGGTGTGCGGGGAGAGCATGACCCCAGGTTAGGCATATTAATTTCTAATTTTTAGGTTGACTCGAGCCCGACCCAAATTTTTTGTCAGGTTATAAATTATACCTGAACCCAACCCATTTTCCAAATAGGTTGACCTTTTTTTTGCATCAAAATATTGGATTGGGTAAAATATTGACACCCCTACCTTTAACTGAATTGTATATTTTGCATATAAATAAAAGGGCATTAAATAAAAGCTTGATCAAGAGGTTGCCTCATTTTTTCCTCATAAATCTTCCTTTTTTATTTTAAATGAGGGCAGTCTAAGAGTCATTGTAATACCTATATATATGGTGCAGTCATGTAATGCTAAATTTTAACTTTTGAATAATAAAATAATACCGTGGTGAGATTCTTTTATGAGTTAGTGCTTACTAGCATAGCTTGATCTCACTTTATTTTGTTTGGTTATCAATCTAGTAAGTTCTTACTAAACACGTTAACACCTCTTTCAAATATCTCATACATATTACTTCATATCCCAAAAACATCATTTAAGACTGATTGTTTACCATTACAACCTTATAAGCTACCTCAAAAATATTAAGTAGCTCCATATCAAACTTAGGTGGACAGTTACTTAGTATAGTTCTTCATGCCACATTAAAACCTTAATCTACACCAAACTCTACCTAACTACTCTAGAATATAAGTTTCATCCTAAACTAATTAGTCACCATCATGCTCCTCCATTTAAGCAACTCCAAACCCATTCTCTATGGAGATATTTCAAATAAGGCTAAATTAGCTTAACTCATAAACATTGAGACACTTTTTGTGCAACAATTGGAATTTTATTTGAAACTCAAAATTTAAGCATATTTTTTAAGGAGCACTCCTGGGATGGTTGACATCTTAGAAGATTACTCAAATAGGACAAAACCATGACTCCATTATGCCAAATTGAATAATATATCGTTAGTTAAGAGTTGAGTTGTTGCAAATAACGTCATAACAATACACTACAAGGAAAATGAGAACTAAGGTGCCTTACAGGATAAAATGCTAAGCCATGAAAGCAATCTTTTAAACCTTAGATGAGACAAAGTATTACAAGGTAGTAAGTATTGCTCGAACTTTTAGGGTCCACCTAAGATCCTATATGTTTGGTGGATGATTATGGGCTATGATATTTACAAAGACTTTAGTTTCTTAAGTGAAGGAGATTATGAAATCTTTAATTAAAGTGAAACTAAATTCTTAAATATTGATATACGTTTCTGTATATTGGTTTGGATTTTATTGAAAACTCCAAAGTTAAGTATGATATAATAGGAGCAATAGGATGGACGAAACATCGATACACATTATGGTATAATAGTTAAAATTTCATTGAAAACTCCAAAAATTAAGCATGCTCTTATAGGAGCACTAAGATGTGATTCTTGAAAAGTTATACCTATGGTATAACATCATGAGGTTACCATGCCAAAATAGATAATATCTCGATAGTTAAGGGTTTGACTTGTTATACTTGCCTTCACACAAAAAAACTCCAAATCACATATTCACACATTAAAATAAATGTGAAACTCGTTAAGTAAAAGAATCTAAACTCTTAAACACTGAGACATCATTTGAATTAATTGTTGGAATTTCATTAAGAAACTCCAAGGCCTTCGTGCTCATCTAAAAAAAAATATTAAGATGGACAACCAACTAAGAAGTTACACCAATAGAAGAAAATTGTGAGGCTATTAAGGCAAACATGCAATACCTAAATAGTTAAGAGTTTGGATTATTACAGAATGATATCAAATCAATACACCAATAAGAATATGAGAACTAATTGCCATAGACAAAATGTTATGCCATAGGAGCCACATTTTAAACTCTATATGGGACAAAGTGCTATATGATGGGAGTCAACTGTTGAACTTTCAACCTAGTGGATGGTTATGGTATAAGAATACTAATGTGAGGAAGATTGTAAAATTTCTTAAGTAAAAGAAGTTATACTCTTAAATATCGAGACAAATTTTGGTATGATGGTTAAAATTTTACTAAGAAACTCCAAGTTTAAGCATGCTTGTCCTAATTTTTTTTGGGATGTGTGACCTCCTAAGAATTTACACCAATTTGACAAATCCGTGAGCCATTAGGCTAAAACATACAATACATCGATAGTTAAGAGTTTGCATTATTACACTACATATTTATAATCATATTCATATACACCAATTCTATCAAGATGCCTTTCAAAACTATCAATGAACTTGACTTTGTTAAATGATTTCAGGAGCATAATACAATTTATCATATTTGGTGACAACATCAATACATCAAAGTAGATATGAATTATGGAAGGTGATTTCTATAATAGATGTAGAAGGAGTTTTGCAAGTGTCAAAACTACCATTAAGAGGGGATTTTTGGC
Source organism: Dendrobium huoshanense (assembly GCA_016618105.1). Taxonomy (NCBI): domain Eukaryota; kingdom Viridiplantae; phylum Streptophyta; class Magnoliopsida; order Asparagales; family Orchidaceae; genus Dendrobium; species Dendrobium huoshanense. The sequence goes on along the minus strand of CM028349.1, from coordinate 27,330,466 downwards.
ATTCTACCTCAATTTTTTTAGAAAAAGATAAAGACTTATGAATAATCATTTTTTTTGAAGAAAAAAAGTTTTATTTGGAAAAAGTTTTTACTGGGAAAAAAATATGACTAAAAATTAAATAAACAATTATGATGGTGATGATGGACTTTATAATCATTTAAAAATGAAATAATTAAAATAGATGTTTGGATATGCTAAATTGCCTATTTATTATGACGAATCTAATTTTATCAGAGGAAACATATAGGTTTCCCGAGCGCCCTCTCTGGCGAGTGGCGGTACACCATCAGTTACACTTCCATCTAGTAGTCCTCTTACTTACCTACACTCACTTCCGATTAGGAGCTCCGGCGGCGGATTTCTCAAGGCGATGTCGTCGACTCCTCATTGTGACACGATGCTCCGGCAGTCTCTTCTACCTTGTGATGCATAACACCAGCGGCCTCCTCCCTCTCGTGAGTCCAGGCGCCTGAGGCGGAAGAAGGCATACGTTAAATCACGAGAGGTAAAAATGTGATTCCTTGAATAAAATCAATTTTGCACTTGGTTTTTTGTCTCAACATTTATGAGTATTTTTTGAAACTGTTATCCAAGTGCTCATGTTAGGTCTATGTAGGCGGTGAATCATTCCTGGATTTTTTTGGTATCGAGATTCATGGTTCAGGTTTCCATTCTATTTTGTGATGCTCATGATGCATTTATTATGCATAAATCAAGTCTCCATTTTTTTGCCTCACTGCAGGTACTAGAAATATATCGAACATTTATGCTAAAGATATGAAAAATGAGGCGCATATAACGTTTTTTTCACACTAAGGGGGTGTTTGGTATCAGATTGGATTCAATTTTAGTAGGATTTACTAAATCATATAAATTCGAATTTAGTAAATCCTAGGCTCATAAATTCTGAATTGTGTTTGGTATGACAACTTTTAAATCATGTTAAATCTAGAGAAGTTGTTTGGCAATATATTACATGATTTAAAATAGTTGGAGATTTAAAATAGTTTAATAATTTATATTTTAAATTATATTAATTAAGATAATTATACTAATTTTTAATTACTAATTATATTACTAACTATTTAATTAAGTTAAATTAGATAATTAATTTATACACTAATTATACTATTAATTATTTAATTAATTTACTTAGTTATTAATATTTGAAATTATATTAAGTAAGTTAACCAGTAATGGCTGAGTCGTCTAGGGTTTGCTTTTAATCTTTTCTTGTTAATCCTTACTGTTCAGCTTCGTTGCTTAGCAAGAGTTGTAGAGATTGGACAATTCGCTTCTTCGACTCCTTCATTGCTATTCGACTTCGCTCCTTCGACGACATTACCTTCCTATCAGATCGGACGCTACAACATTTTGATATGAAGCAATGATGGGAGCTCGCTCGCTCGCTGTGAAGGTAACTTTCTCCCTTTCGCGTGCTTCTTCAGCCAAATTTCATAAATCCGCTCTTCCTCAGCAAGTGTAAGTTGCGTTAAATCCGAATAGAAATGAGATTAGGATTTAAAAGGATTTGTCGTAAATCCGTAAATCCTGGATTTATCGATTTGCCGGATTTGCAGTGCCCCGATTTGTGTTTGGCTGGATTTACCGTAAATCCTACATAAAACGACGAGTAAATCCGATACCAAACATCCCCTGAGATAGCAATCATCTAAACACTAGGGGGCTATTTGGTAGAATCTAGGATTTCATTTAAGTAGGATTTTGTAAATCCTCCAAATTCGAATTTACGAAATCCTGAAAACTATTTTGTAACATTCATGATAAATACAATTAAATCATGTGTGACTATTTGTTCGTTCAATTTAGGATTTAAGATGGTTAAAAGAGTTGACATACATTATTAGAATAATTAAAGCACGATAAGAAAAGTTTAAATAAAATATAACAAAACTTTTATTAATACTAATTAATTATTTAATTATTATTTATAACATTTTATAATAATTATTTTTATTTTAGATCATATTTAATCTTATTAATTATTTTGAAATAACTAAGTATTTAACTATTAATTTTATCAATTATTTAAATATTATTTAATTAATTTCACTTAATTATTAATATTTTAAATTATATTAATTAAATTATCCAACAATTAGAAGTTCCTAGTTTTTAATTTTCCCTCCTGTATTTCGTTCGGCTTTGTTTCTTCACGAATTTTTCACGAGTTCTTCATTGTCGCCGTTCGACTTTGCTCCTTCGACGACATTACCTTCCTGTTGGATCGGAAGTTACCACATTTTTTTTGATCTGAAGCAACAACGGGAGCTCGCTTGCTGTGAAGGTAACTTTCTCCCTTTCGCGCGCTTCTTCGGCCAAATCCCCTAAATCCGCCGAACCAAAAGGATTTCGTAAATCCGGGATTTACCACGAAAAGAAGGAATTTTCCGTCAACCGCGGCTTTCATTTACCGTGAGATTTGATTTTGCATTTTAGGCCGTTTGGCTGGATTTTGCCCAAATCCTGCCTTTAATACGGCCTAAATCCGCATACCAAACAGCCCCTAGAGTTTCTGGTTTATAAACATCACCCAAACAATTGGAAATTTTTTCGGACAACCGAAAGGGTTCCATCAAAAGCTTTTTCCGACATCAAATTTTCTCACTGGAGCTTCACAGCTAACTTTAAGGACAACATCAAGCACTCAAAATGTGCATCCATATAAAACTCTCTTTATTGTGGCAAAACATAATAGAAGCTGAAAATAATTTGCCTTGAATCCCCTCATTTACACTTCTGTCTCTTTGCCTGCTGGTTTGTTTCCTTTAAGAGATTTTGGAATTGAGTTTGTTACCTGATTCGAATTCTACAGGTTTAAAGGTCAACTATAGTTGGGGATTGGGACTGGAGGGAATTGAGGCCCAAGCCCTAAACCTTGTATGTCCTCCTCCAATAATGGCGCATTCTCCTTCCACTACTTGTGATTTTCACTCTTCTCCCATCTCTGCATCCAATGCATCTGATGTCTCCGATAACAATCTCCAGGTACTCCAGTATCTCTTCTTCATTCGTCATTTAAAGTTCCTAGTTTTAAAAATATTTAACATTTCTTTCTTACTTTCAGCATTTCTTTGTTCTCCACAAGGCACCGGCTAGAAAATGCGAAAGAAAAAGCTCCTCAACATACCGGAGAACGAAAAGAAAGATTGATATGTTGCTTTCTTCTCCAATGAAAGTCGCGCAAGAAGAGAATGATGCTATCTATGAGCAGCTTCGCCTAGAAGACTTTGAAAATACTTGGTCGAAGATCAATTCTACTGTCAAGGTCAGCAACTCTTCAGTGCATCCCTCTCACTTCATCTTTAATGTTCTTAAATGTCATGCCCCATTTTCAAACCCCTTATGTGTAATCATGAGGCATAACTGAAGCAGACAATCTCAACAGACATAATTCTCACCATTCATCCTGATTAAATTCGTTAGAATAGAATGAGTGAAAAGTAGTTTGGCTCTATCGTATCAATAATATTCCTATTCTTTATTTGTTAAAAATATGAATTCAACATACTGGCCAAGCCACAGCTAAAAAAGAAAAAAAAAAGTTGCAAACTTCACAAGGTCATGTGAAGTTTAAATTTTTCGTCAATCAAATGGTTTACACAGGTTAAGCTTCAAGCCCATTTTAACTTTGCTTATCTTCCATTAGCTTAGATAGGCAATTGAACAAGCCCTTAACTTACACTTACTTTTCTCTAAAGCTAGGAAAGACGGTCTTAGCTTAAAATTGATAATCATGATGAGAAAAATACCATTTTGTGGTGGTTTTTTCAGCTTAAACCCTGTGCCAAATCGTGCTTTAGTGTTTCTACAAGTTTTTATTTTTATATTTTAGGAAGTTTTAAGGGAGATCAACCTTACTTTGTTCGAGGAAATACACCAGTGGGTTGTTGAATCGTTCTCCACCATTAGATCCGCTAGTCCTGTTCATATAATGAAGCCATATCCGATAGCAGCAGGGGCCACATGTAAAAGAATACCAGCGGCGCTGATCTTTACAAGTAAGCTGTATTTGCTGGAATTTTTTATTTTTGATACTAATTTGTGAAGTATATAATACGATAAATATTGTTAGGTTATGAGAAAGCAATGACTAATTTGTTGATGGATGTTCTGAAATTTTGCAGAGAATATTGATTTTGTTGATGATATGCTGATGTTTCAAGATCTCAAAGGGTATATGCAGTCTAATGGGTGTCATGCAGCTTTTCTCTCAGCATTGGATATCTCCACAAAGTGTGGTATAGGAAGTTGCCTAAGAAGTTTATATAAACAACTTGTTCCAGAGGCTTCAGATGTAAGAGCTTGCGTACATTGCAATGAGCTAATTTCATCAAATATATATGAAGTCAGTTTTCCTCTGTAAGCAAGCAAGAATTGTGATATTTGTTATTTTTATAATTTGTCTGTAATTAATAGGTTGTTGATGTACCGTTAATAGCCTCATGGTATTGCAAAGATGAGAATTATGATAAGCCAATTGCTGTTATAATTGAAGACATGGAGCGATGTGATAGTGCAATCCTGGCTGATTTTATTAAAATGCTAAGGTATGTAGGAATATCTATCCTGATTGAAGCTTTCAAGAGCAGCTATGAGGCAGTTTTATTGTACAAATTCAACTATATATTTTATCCTAGCGATAATTTTGGAATCACAAGGTATACAATATGATTTATCATCTCGAGTCAGAATTACCTTAAAGTTGTGTTTTATCTCAATAATCTTTTATTTTTGTTGCCTTTAATACAGAAAAAATGCACAAGAATGAATTAAATAATACTCTAACTCCTGGTTGAGTTATTCACTATGGTAGAAGCAATTATAGTTCATGCGTCAATTCTGTAATTGTCCTTATCTAAGTTACTCTGTTGATGTATATGCCATGCTTGCAACAGTACAAGTTTGCATTCATAATCACATTCCTGCAATAGGAATTTGAACATGAAATTAATGTGGATCATTATTGGTTAATCTTTATACTCGGAGTATTTTATTTGACTCTGCAACATGTTTAATGTAAAATGGTTGAAACTTAGCAAGTGTTTAGCTTACATTGTCTCTGCTCAATTTAAGTAGTTACGATCCGGATATATATTGGAAATAGGTTAATTAAACGGTCTAATGAAACAAAAAATTTGAAAACAGCAGCAGACTTTATTCTTAGTTCTCCTTTTTTTTGAAGGGGGGTATTAATGCTTTATTTGACTCACATGCATCTTCTCTGCTTTGGAATAAAGTTTTTAAATTTCGCTTTGTCAAGTGATAAATTTCATTTTCTTCTAGTCTTTGTACCTAAGATTAAACTTTCTTTTTCTTTTTGGTGTTTCAATTCTCATTAACTAGTATTTTGATCTTGTAAATGTTTAGCTAACATAGATTAAAATATAATTTATATAGTCATGATCAGGATATACGAGTTAATCAACAAATTGATACAACATTTTCCAAACGTATCCAAAGTTATGTACTGTTTGTCAGGTTCTATAAACATGCGCCAGTTGTAGCTGGTGAACTACTCTCACGCACTGTTCTCCATACCTATGATCGGGAGCCCCCTCAAGATTAGCTAGTTTTGTTATACATCGGAAATGCTGTTTGAAGCATCCATTTTTATGATCGGGAGCTTCAATTCGGAATGCATTCCTCCAATTATGAAATATTAAAACTTCTAGATGCCTTCTATATCTGTACCAGCCATGTGTCGGATGCAGACGCATCTTCGACATACCTTAATATGTGTCAGACACTTTCATAATAGTGTCAGATGCCTTCTATAACTCTCAATATTATGTCATGTTATTGATATTGTTAGATTTTTGTATCTTTATTGGAGTTGATGTTATCCCATTTTAGGATTCAGCCTACATAAAGATTTTATCATTCTTAGTCAAACTTTTGTATGCTTCAACTTGGCAGTGGTACTCTTTAAAAATAAATTATGCATTCCTTTTTCTGTTTTACAATCCCGTCTCTTGATTAAATTTGTAGTGAATGGGTGATGAAAATTCCAATCATTTTTATACTGGGAGTGACTACTTTTGATGCCCTGAGAAAACTTCTCCCCTCACGTGTCATGCATAACTTGCAACATTGTAAGTTCACACTGGAATCTCCCTGAAGGAGAATGGATTTTCTAATTGAGTATGTTCTTGTAAGATTATGATATCGTGGGACTAAATTGGTCGCATGTAAATAGTTGGGGATTATTTTGGGCTTTTTCTCTTTTTCTTTTCTCTAGCAAATGTGCGATCATCATGGATTTTTTAAATTCTGATTTTGTAGAATTTGAAAGCTGATAAATTTGATTTTGATTAAGTTTCTGTTACCTCCTTGTCAATACAACAACCAACATTTTCAATTATGTAAGGGCACTTTAAAGTTAAACATAGCTTGAATTTATGTTATATTGCCTGGAACTTGGAAGGGTATGTTCCCAAACTAAAGAACTAGAACAAATGAAATGAATAAGTTTACTATTTAATACTTTGAAAATTCTTTATCAATTTGCTTGAGCTTTTATAATTCTCAATATTATGTCGTTTTATTGCTATGTTAGACTTTTTGTATCTTTATTGGAGTTGATGTTATCCCATTTTAGGATTCAGTCTGCATAAAGATTTTATCATTCGTAGTCAAACTTTTGTATGCTTCAACTTGTCAGTGGTACTCTTTAAAAATAAATTATACATTCCCTTTTCTGCTTTACAACTGTTGATTAAATTTGTAGTGAATGGGTGATGAAAATTCCAATCATTTTCATACTGGGAGTGACTACTTCTTTTGATGCCATGAGAAAACTTCTCCCGTCAAGTGTCATGCACAACTTGCAGCTTTGTAAGTTCACACTGGAATCTCCCATAAGGAGAATGGATTCTCTGATTGATGTTCTCGTAAGATCATCTTCTGGGTTCTTTATTGGCCACAAGGTTGCATTATTCTTGAGAAACCATTTCCTTAGACATGATGGAACGATAACCTCATTTTTAAAGGCACTGAAGGTAAATGCTCTCAGTCTCTGAGTGTTTTCTCATTCAAACTTGACATTCTTATTGAATGCACTCAGTTAATTATTTATGAAAAATCATTATGATTTTATTTTTCTCCTGGATCTTGCCTATGTTAAACAGTTGCTTACCTCTGCAGCTTGCTTGCATTAAACACTTTAGTGGGGAACCTTTAAGTTTTTTGTGCCCGGGCATGCTTCACGAAGATTGTGAGGTAATACTAATCTCTGCATTACATACTAAATGCAACATGTTCCTAATCTATGTTGACTATATTATTTACATAAAATTAATATCAGCTCTTCTAAGATATAATTATGAGGTATAGCTTTAAATAATGTCCCTCGACTGGATTTGATGCTATAACGTTGCTTTTTACAAATTAATGCTTCATCATTCTAGTTAAAATTTAAATTTTAAACTTAAATCTTTTGCTTCACATTCTTTATTCCCTATCTGCCGCCAATATTTCAATGCTAGAGAACCTTTTTGGTCTACGTATTGAAGGAACAATGGCTGAATCTCTTCGTAGCATCCATTTTCTCAGGACAGTTTGGTTCGAAAATGATAATCTAGTTTTGTTGACTGCTTAAGTCATATAGTTTATTATTCACCTTATTTAGATTTCCTTCTGCAGGCTTTTTGTCTGGCAAGTGTAAAACTTTAAATGAGTGTTTAACTTGATTTCACCTAATATTGTTCAATACAAGTTCTCTTAGAGCTTGCACTAATTTGGCTTCAACATTCTAATGAAAATCTAATCTTGAGCTCATGTTGATGCTTGGCTTCATATTTCCTTCTGCACTTCATATTTCTTGTGGACACAAAACCCTTCAGTTAATTATACCCCCACTCATAAGAGAACGCTAAGGAGGTTGCTTAGGGTCATATTTTAGGGTCATGTTTAATTTTAGAAGTGAATTTGATTGTGGGGCATGATTAGGGTGATGGAGGAAGACATGATCAAGATCTTATAGTTATGTCATCGTAGGCATGCCAGTAGACCTTATGCTAATGTTAGGATGCTTTGAGCAATAACATTCAAGAACTTTAATATCAACCACTGGTTGCCTCGTCATAGGTATCGTGTGTAGATTATGGTGGAAATGTGTTTAGTATGTGCTTTCGAGGTTGATGTTCACTAGTTTACTTACAAAGGGATGGTCTTGTTTTAATTGAATAATTCAATGACACAAAATATGGTTGATTGCTATTCAGGGGTAATGGACATGCTAACAAGAGCTCAAGGGCATGATATGACCATTAGTCATCCATGAATTTTGGCTTTATTTGAATAAGCATATTGAATCCTAATTAGAGTAATATTGCAATGTAGTCATCCATATTACACTAATTAGAGTAATATTGCAATGAATTTTGTCTTAAGAATAATGAAGAGGTAGGATTTAGTATGTAATGACAATATAGTGAACAATATCATTTATCTAATTAGAGTAATATTGCATATTATTAGTGAAAGGCTGTCATATGTTTTAATTTAATCTATAATATCACTATGTTCATGATAATTTATGTGAAAATAGTTCCAATGCAATTTCTATATGAACATATCCATGTACCATCATATTAGGTATACTCATACATATCTAAATATGACTCATTAGTCATTTACTACCACCTTTATATATATATATATATATATATATATATATATATATATATATATATATATATATATATATATATATATATATATATAGTCGGTTTTATGATGACACTCTGAAATTAAAAAAGGTCGGTAGTAATCTTATAGAATTCAATGATTTCTCTATAAACTTGTTGGCCTATCTAGCCAATATCAAAAAAGGTTTTATTGACCTACATACTATTGCAATCAAGCATTCATATTCTAAACATAATAAGCATGTAATCAAAATGATTAATACTATCTTCATGATGGGACATGATTTGTAGGAAGAAATTCTTTTATATTTAGTAGAGGCAACAAGTACAAAAATAGAGATTGTTACTACTTGAATCATTTCGATATTCAGAAATTTATGTAGCAATTAATCAAGATAAAGCTATCAATGCTACTTGATATTTTATTATGAACATTAAAAAGCAATCTATGAAAATGTGTACAACAATAATTGAGTGTTACATATAGGACTAATAACCTCTAAATTATCTAAGAATATGGTATAAATTTCAATGATAACTTCCCTAACAATGAAGGGTAAATTTCTCCTCTAATAAACAAGTCACTTGCCTCCCAGTGACGTCAAATGAAACCCCTTCTCGAAGGTTCTATATAATTTGTACTTTCAATTAAGTACAAGAGCACAAATGAAAGTATTAACACAAATGCTTTTTGAAATAGATGTAACCTAATCAGTCTAAACCACCTCATAATCCATTAGATTAATTTTAATCATTGAAAGAATCAAACCTACCCTTAAGGATATTAAAATATAAATTTTTTAAACCCTCTTATCAAAATACAAGAATAAATTTAGGTGCCTGATTAGAAATATACTCTAAAATAATTTTACCTAATTAATAAATAACAAACCAATAATTAAACTACTACGAATTTAAAGAGAGCTTCTTTCACCAAATCATGCAAGGAAGATGATGCAATAATGTCTAAAATAATAAAAAAGTAATAATTACAGATAGAAGATGACGACTTGTGATTACCTCTTAGTTGAAGCGGTAGATGAGGAGAAAATATTTGTTGTTGGTGGTTCTCAGTCGAGGGGGAAAATTGAGGGGGAGGATCGCTGCTAGTTGCTTATCGAAGAAGGTAAGTGGGAAGGCTTGTGCTTTGTTTTTTTCTGATGGGGAAAAAGAAGATGAGGAGGGTTCAACCGATAAAGGTTTGGTGGTTGCAAGGGAGAGAGATGAGCATGTGAGATTGATGCCCTAACATTGATTTTCTTAAAAGATCTAGTGATGGTTGGAGGCTTGTAAAATTTGCATGATAATGATAATCTAATGGAGTAGACTTCATGAAGGAGGAGCACGAGGGTTTCTCATATTTGGAGGATCATATTTGGTCGGTCCTGATATCAATCCAATTCAATTTGAGTTATTACATTTTTCTTTATAGTGACCTAAATTTGGACAAGGCTTACATTCATTAGAAGACTCGTAAATGAGAATTACAACCTCAAGAGGAAGAGAAAAACCAATGATGGATCTTAAGGTCTTACCTTATAGGTAAGGTGACCTGACTTTTGATATTAGCATGATTTGAATTTGGGGTTTCTTAATTTATTTGTGAATTGTCCTAACAGTTGTGACATAAGATCCTGATTTTTGATCTCACACATGGAATTATGGCTCAAATATTGGAATCAACCCAAAATTGGGTATTGTAGCCTTACCTTGTAGAAAAGGCAACCTACTTGGTTGATCTTACAAAGTAGCTGTATAGGCAGGGTGTCTCTTGGTAGGTTTTACACCCTCGCCCTCATAGATGTCAATGGCGCACAGCTCGGTGCGGTGCACATACGGCGCTATGTGTATGGCGCGATGCAGACGTTCAAAATGGCGCGCGCTATTTGCGCCACATGCACGCCATGGAGCATGGCGCACGACGCAAAATAGCGCGCGCTATTATTTAAAAAAAATGTAATGTAATTAGAATATTTTTTATATTTATTTTTTTTATTTTTAAGATTATACATTTTCTAATTTTTAAATATATTAAAATTGTTAAGATAAATGTTAGATTGCATATTTTTATCTTGTTAATGCTATTTGCTTTCATTTAAATATATTTGAGTTGTATGAAGATTGATTACTTATTGGACTTGAAAATTGTTAGAGACAGGTTGAAGGATAATCTCATTGGAATTTATTGTATGAAATCATATATTTGATGGAGAACATGAAAGTTGAAGTGACTTTTTTTGGTGATGGACTTGATATGATTGTGGCTGAAGTGATATCTTGATTGGACGTGATAATTTTCTTAGCATGTTAGTTAACTAGTAGATAATTTTTAGAATGTAGAAGGATATGTTGGGATAGACAAACATTCCACAAAGTATAATAGAGTTATCTATTTAAATAAATTGCTTGGGTGATTGCTTGAATAAATTGTTTGGATTGTTATTTATTTGTATTGTCACTGTTTGTTTGTTATTATGATCGTTTGTCTTTCAGTTTAATTATATTTCATATTTATCCTTATTATTTTATAATTCTTGTATAATTTGCGCCATGTGCGCGCCGTGCCGTGTGCTATGCGCCATGGCTCCAATGGAACCTTTGCACCATGGTGCGCCATTCACCGTTAACAAGTATCGCCCTATAGGCAAGTCCACCCTTTGTTTACTATTTGAATTCTTAACTTACGGTTGATGTTTGGAATGAACTTGATTAGAAGCTTTAGAATTTACTACATTTGTGAGACCCTTGGAGGGTTGGAGCTCATAGTCTTAGCTTTCAGTATACTTGCATGTGGGACATACTACTTAGATATTATAATCGGTCCAAGAGTGATTTTATAATTTGGTCTTATAGGCGAGGTAACCTAATAGATTTAGGTTTTTTATACAATTGATATTTTTACATGCATGTTGAAATGTTGACCCCCTAGGATCATTAGATAAATTGGGATATGCTAAGTTTAAACTATTGTCCTTTTCTTGCCCTTTTAATCAAAATAATAATTAGAGCGCATATGAGCTATCCTTGAGGCATTAAAGTAATTTAGGCTCTGAAGTGTTACTTCTTATGATTTTGTTAATATGAATATATGATTATTTATGCTTGCACATAGATGTATCTTGATAAGTGCCATAGTGGTGTGCATCACAACTTATATTGTCAAAGTTTAGAAGTAGATATTAAATTTGAAAATGAACAGCATCTCCCCTTATTCTTTTTATTAAATTTTCTTGTCAAGAAAGCTATGAAGCAAGCTCCAATAGATGCCATAGTTGAGCACAACGTGACTTATGATGCAGGAAATGAAACAAGATACACCCCAATAGAGGCCACAATCGGATGCAACATGATGTACATTGTTAAAGTTCAAGGGAGATGTTTAGGGATTTGAAGAGATGTAGCACACAAGAGAAAGGTTGTGCTAGGATTATGAGGAGAACATAAACGAGGGTTTTTGTGGGAAGAGTTGCTTATTTGAAATCAAAGAGGGATGAGTGTTGCACTTTTTTTTATTTTTTAATTGATATACAAGTCGAACGATGAGGGTTTTAGTTGGAAAAACAAGTAAGAGGTATGATATCGGGGTTACAAGAGATGTCAGAGTGGGAGTGCAATAGCCAAGCAACTAGAATAGGCACTGAGAGACTCATGTGGGAGAAACAAAAGTGTGTGGGTGAAGAGAAGGAAATTATGTCAAATTTATGTCAAATTGAGTGTTAGGTGTGTCAATAAGGGAAAGAAGGCAAACGCAATGCCACATTAGCTAGGGAGTGTGATGAAGCTATGTCAAGAAAGAAAGATTGGCAAGTAGGAGAGGTGTCACATGAATTAGAGTGAGACAGAGGATGGGCCCCGGGTGTTGGGAGTATCAGTGGGCGAGCGAAGATGAGACATGAGTGGGAGTTGCATTAGATTGAAGCACAAATATTGTCCTCCAACCAATGTTTAAAATTGCATATTCGGGTATTGAGGTGTTTTTCATTCGTGAGGTGAGGCGTAAGCCTTAAGGCGTTTTGAGGTGTAAGCCTCAAAATCAAAAGATTGCGTAAACATAAAATGATAAATTTTTTATATACTAATGAGTGAATAATATAAAATATAAAAAGGTATAAGATATGAATTGAAATTAAAATATCCCAATAATAAGACAATATGTAATATAGTTCAACTCAAAATTCTATCTTTCCCAAATCCCAGTATTCTTTTCATTAACATATAATTCCAATTTTTTTAAAAAAAGCAATAATATATCACATAAGAACTCATAAGTCATCAACACTGTCACCACTAAGAGGTTCTTCATTTGAATCATCATTATGATGAACTGCTCTCTCCCTTTCCTCCTCTCCTATAGAGTCCAATGTCGGGCATTTACTTCAAGATTTATGTAAGTATTAATATATATAGCGTGAGGTGTAAGCCTCATGCTAGTGAGGCGAGGCGAGCCTCAAGGCGGACCTCAACCAAGTTGAGGCACAAGCCTCATAAAAAAAAAACTTGAGGCGTAAGCATCGAGGCGTTTTTTACTGGAATTGCGCAAAGGCGAGCCTCATATTGCGCAATTTTAAACCATGCCTCCAACTATTCTTCAGGACATCAAAGTTGAATGCCGTAGGTGTAAGTGAATCATGTGGCTCTTGGTCATGGGCATGTGCATCATAGGTGTTAAATGATAGAGAGTTCACGAGCTCCTATTCTTGCACAATTTAAGGGCACTCAAAAGGAAGTTGTATCTTTGTTTTTGTAAACAAATTATCCCCTCATGAATGTGGTGTGCGAATATAATACGATGCCTTCATTGTACTCTCTTTAGAAAAGTTCAAATTTTGAACAAGAGTGTAGGTGTCATATATTGTTAGGTTTGTCTCAAATAGATAAAATTCAATATACGTGAAGTTCATCTCAACCTTTAGGTTTTATGTGCTGATGGCACCAGTTCAACCTTTAAGCTTTATTAAACTACTAAGAAGGTGATTCAATCTTTAAACTGTTGACAAACTTAGTTAGGTTGAGTGATCTTAGATTTAGGAAAATTTCATATTCATTTAATTGTGAAGTTATATTCAAACTTCATTATGTGTGTTATTGTTCCTACAATTTTTCTTAGTTTTTAAAAACTCATATTCTTCACGCACAGTTAGACTTTTTAGGTACCAATTTTTGATATTACAATATTCATTTCTTATTCTTTTTTTTTTTTTCACACACGTGTATTGAGTATATTGTAATGATGTTAAATACCTATTTATCTCTCCTCTTGAAGTAATCTAAGTTAGGATTAATTAAATTTTAATTGTAAGGAGTTACAATACTATAAGTCTATAACTACTACTTGCAATAAACTGTATAATTAATATGATTATTTCTCTTCCGCTAAATGTTAGTCATTCAAACCTAACCTAAGTAGTCAAGTACTTTTTAGTGGTTTATGAGTTAATTTTAGCAAGAAGTATTAATTTTAATGACTTTCATTAGTAGCTGTTATGATTGTTTAACCTTGATTATCTTCTACTTATTCAATTAATCATTTGGAGTGTTTTATTTTTCTTATTTTTAACTAATATAAATTGCAATTTTGAGCAATTAAACTAATAATCTCAAATGCAATTTAAGTAGATATCAAGAGCAAATACAAAGTTTTAGTAGGGAGCAAACTAATGATGAAGGAAACATAACTGTATTGAACTACAATAGGAAATACAAATTTTCAACTAAATACATGAAACAATTACAAGTACAAGACTAAATAAAAATGCAACATAAATGAAATGCACACAAAAAACAAAAGACAAACATAAAGAACAAAAGTCTCTCTTCATTCTCATCCTCACTGCTCGCTGGTGGTGGTGGTGATGCGCTTTTCCTTTTGCACCATGATCTTCCTGCCACACGTAGCGCTCAAAATTAGGGGCAACAGGGAATTCAGACAAATATGAACTCTGAAAAAGTGAGCTACTCCTAAGCATGCCAGCTAATGCTTCGTTGAAGTCTGAAGCATATTGGCTTTGGCGTTGATGAACATCCATCATATAGTCCATTCAATGGCTCATGCCCTGTTTCCACTACTTGTTTTCCTCAAAATAGGTATGCATTCCGGCCATTTGATCCTTAAGATCAGCAACTTGATCTCCTAACATCCTGGGGGCATGGGTTCCGGGTTGGTTAGAGTTAGGCTAGCTAAAATTGGGTAGGCTAGATTGGCTAGGGGTTGACCCATACATTAATGACGCTCGAAAAGAGCAAAAATCGATAACTTAAGTGATTGTCGGCAGACGCAACACGTCACTTAAGTGGTTAATTGACCTCCGTTGCGATCAAAGCGTTGAATTTTCCCAAGTGGAAGCCCCTCATAATCAATTCGAGCAAAAATAGTTAAAATCAGCTAACTACACCCAAAATTGACATGCGACACTACACAAACAACGTCCGATTAAAAAACGGACTTCACCATTGTGTTCGGAACGTCTGAATCATTTAAAATTGGCTATAATTTTGCTCAACAAAAATCACATGAGGAAATCAGCAAACATCCCGAGGCAAAATACATGAATCTTGAGAAAAACGTGAGCGAATCGAGACAATGACACGAACATTTCAAGGGATTTGAAATTATGTTTCATTTTTTATGCCTCTATAATAATAATAATAGTTTTCTTATTATTATCATTTAACATAATTTAAATAAAAAAATCAATAAAAAATCTTATCTCTGAAATTCTGCATCGAACCCTGCTCAATACTCCCCAGAGTTTTACTGAGATTTCGCTAAAATCTCGTTGAAACTATGCAAATCGGTTCTGCTCGCCGGGTTTCCTTCGGGTTTAATGCAAAACGACACTTGGCCTCATTTTTAAAACAAGAATGAAGTCTAAGCTTAAAAATGTAACATAAATGAAATGCACACGAGATGAAAGTTCAGTGACTATAAATATCCACTGAAAGTCCTTCCAAAATCTCTGAACCAATACTAGGTATTTACATCAAACCCGTAATTACAAAACTTCGTTTGGGACTCCGAAATTACTATACCATGTAAATAACATATTTTTGATTTGATGAGCTTAATATCTGCCTTCACAGTTTGGTTCTGATGCCGTAGTCGTACATTTTTCTAAAATTTGATTGTAATAACACCGTCTTTCTGATTGGAACCATTGCTTGCTCAGGCTCTAATTGGGGATCCGAGAAGTGTCATACAGGATGACCTTTTGAAATCCGATGAGTATCTTCAGAGCACCTCCTGTAGTAGAAGAGAGCATGTCTTATCCTCTTCCATCCATGATACAGCTATCATGTGAGTAGTACTTCTACCATGACATTTTTTCAAGGAACTCAATGAAAATTTATAGGTATCCTCATTAGTTAATGAAGCTCTCTATAGCTTGCCTTGCCAAAAGTTTATCAAACTCGCAAGCATTCTCTTTCTTTCTTCCATCTTCTTTTGCATTGATGCTGTGCCATATTCCATTAAAATTGAGCTTTGTTGCTTCTTTAGCTTTATGGTTTATCTTATAACTGGCATTACCTGATTCAGGTATAGTCTTGCCCAAGAGCATGGTGACCTAATCAACCTCCATGACTGGTATCATTCTTTCAAAACAAAAGTGCTTATCTCTAACCCTAAAGCCAAGCGTAAGGCCCAGCATTCTCCTGCTTCTAAAAAGGGGAAATCTAAAGCACTGGAGAATGAAGTGTCCATCCAGTATCCTCCAACTTCCTGGTTTTCTTATTCCCTTTATTTAATCAGACACTAATGTAGTTTAGGGTTTATGGCTTGAATTCTACTGCCCAGCACCCACACAAACCAATGAAGTGACACCAAGAACTTATCATATTCTTATTGTGCCATTTATAAATACTTGGGATTAATGCGTAGAGGTCTAAAATGATTGAATTGTTGTTGTCCTTGATTGGAATCATTCAGAGCAAGGTTTTGCAAAGCAGTCATAGAGCTTCAAATTACAGGCCTAGTTCGGATGCCGAGCAAGAGAAGACCAGATTTTTTGCAGAGAATTGTGTTTGACCTCTAGTCCATTGAATTATTTGCTGTATATATTAAATTAAAATCATTCAATTTACTCATTATTCAATATGTAATATTTAATTATTGATAATATTAATAGTATATCACTGATATATTAATTTACTCATTATTCTAGCTATACTTTGCTGTATTAAATATATTGAAATCATGCTGTATTGTACTAACTTTGTAGTTTGATCTGTTCAAATTGTTGAGTCACACTTTATTTTGTATAGCTCGTTAGAATCATAATTGATACCTGATTGAACCTTATTCAAACTTTATTTGAAGCTTATTCAAACATTATTGGAACCCTATAAGAGCCGTGCTAGAATCATGGTTGAACCCTATCCAAATAAAATCTTGCTTAAGCATTGTTCAACCCACGTTTGTTGGGCAAATTATTACGCCCGATGTCCGGATTCGTCCGGACATCAATCCAGACGCACCACATCACCAAAATGCATTGGGACCCAGTGTATTCGAGTGACATGGCATGTTTGGATTGAGTGTCCAGACGTCCGGTGACCAGACGTAATAATTCGCCCGTTTGTTGATCGAAATTTCTTTGAACAAGGTTCAAAGAAGGTTTGAATAATGATAGAAAAAGTAGAAATGTTTTGGTCTGAATGAAACTTACAAATATATCTCACTAATAAATAAAATATTAGATATATTTTTCAAATTTCAAGTATTTTACGGTGTATAAACTCAAATTTCTCATTGTCATAAAAAAAAAAAAAAAGAACTTAAAAGAGTAATAATTTTGATTACAATTTTGTGTTCGGTGATTTTTTTTTTTTCACAATAAATTTAGCTTTGATGAGTTCAAAATTGATGATGTAAAAGTTTATGCCAAGACTAGTGGATTTTTGTCTTGGTTGATAAAATCATGGAGATAATATTTGATTATGAAGGCCATTGACAAGCATTTTGTTTAATCTCATGTGAGGGGGTGCCAAATCTCAAATATGATGCTCAGTAGAACACCCATCTCAATATCTAGTCTAGATTATTAGGTGCGGAGTGTGGACGGGGAGAATCGTCCGCACAAGCACTATACCCAGCTAGGTACCGGCACTCGATACTACTGGGTACCGCTAGGTACCCAATGCTTGTGCGGACGATGCACACTCTGCACCTAATAATTTTTCCTCCTAGAGAGTAAAGAGCCACATGATATGTCCTTTGAATAGACATGAAGGACAAAAATAAAATAATTATATGAAAAGAATATGATAGATGATCAAATGTCATTAAAAAGCACATAAGATGAACAATGCATTATTGTCTACCATTCATGGCACAATTGGCATGTAAAAATTAGAGAATTCATCTACAAGTAGATATCAAGCCAAATCCGATAATTTGGACGGAGTTGTTGGAGTTGGTCGAGGACGTCAAGAGATAGGGATGTACTCATTTGATGAATTAACAAGTAGTTAAGTCTTCGTTTGGGACCGCTTCCTTGTTGTTTTTTATTGCTTCTTAAACATCTTTTTAGAAAGCTACTTCAAGAAACAATAAAAAAGCTATCCCAAACGAAATCTAAGATTGCAACACAACAGAATTGTCAAAGCACATTCATATGGAACATGATAATTTGAGCAACAAATCGGTGATCCTTTTTTCATTTAGCCACACAATTTTATTGATATGTATAAGAAAAAGTGATTTGAAAAATACTAACATTATTAGAATAGAAGATTTAAAATTAATACTACATAAATTTCAGAGGATTACTAGTGATTAAGATTTTAATTGTTGCAAAGCACTAAACTTTATTTCTTCATAAAAGTTTTTGAAATCCATGGTGGACATTATACGAACATTTAAGTAGATCCAAATAATCTTAAGAATGATTGCCAATGAATGCAACAGAATATCTAAGGGTTTGTTTGGGACGACTTTTTTACTGCTTCTTAAAATAACTTTTTAGTACATTTTTTTTTTATTTCTTAACTAGAAAGCATCTTTAAGAAGCAATAAAAAAGTCATCCCAAACGAAACCTAAATCTCGAGTGGTTAACTACCAAATTAGGGTCCCAAATTCTCTAAGTGGTCATGATCTAACAATGTTGATGACTAGTATGAAAGGAAGGAAATGACACACAAAGCTATTTACTCAATTCATAACCAAGGCAGTCAAAC
The DNA here is from genome assembly GCA_016618105.1 of Dendrobium huoshanense. Taxonomy (NCBI): domain Eukaryota; kingdom Viridiplantae; phylum Streptophyta; class Magnoliopsida; order Asparagales; family Orchidaceae; genus Dendrobium; species Dendrobium huoshanense. The sequence goes on along the minus strand of CM028349.1, from coordinate 27,311,620 downwards.
GTAGAAAGAGGCAAAGAGAGAGAGACTTAAATTTGAAGCTCGTTGAGAAGAGAATAATCGAACTAGTAGTACTAATGGTATGAAGTGGTTATAGAAGAAAGGATACAAAAAGCATTAGTAGTCAAGTAGTTGATGTCACTGGATTCAACACCTCCACCATTTATCTTCCTCAAGCTGGAGATCCTAAAAGACATGAGGAGAAGAATAAATAGTTAATGAACAATTAAGAATCTTGATAAGATGAACAATTACATTGATCAAACTTTAGAAAATATATAACTCCTCAGAGGGCAGAATGTGCAATACCATTTTCAAAAATAAAGAAGGAAAGATCATCAACAATGATAAGAGGTGAGATGGCATTTGGAGAGACAAAAAGGATGATGATTACCTATGATATTAGTCAACAACAATAACAATAACAAACAAAAACAACACCAAGCATTTATCCAACTACATGGGATTTGCTATATAAATCTGTTATCTCCATTGTGTTTTGATAGCAGTCAAATTTTTATTTAAATCTAATAAAAAAAAGGTTAATTTCAATATTTTCTAACCAAGTCTTTTTAGGTCTACCTCTACCTTTCTGTTGATCTCTAAAGCAAATCAAAAAGATATGTATCAAATAATGTGTGTGCATACCTGTTCAAATCTCCCGAAATTCAGCAAGAATCCTGCCGAGACACTGTATATGCGGCGCCGTTCGCGTCTCTTCCCGTAAATCCCTCAACATCGCTCTGTTTCAGTGCTCCCATCTGTCTATTAAAGAGGTAACGAGCGGAGGGGTTCGCTTCTTCAACCCCTTTGGCCGAACTCCCAGCATACCGACGCCTCCAGTCACCAAAGCCTTTCCCTCCTCTCGCGATCCAGATCGAACCCAGCTCTACCTCCCTCGACTCCAGTCCAACGCCGATGCCAATCCTCCTACCAGTTATCCATCCCGACCCCTCGCCTCTCTCATTCTCATTCGCACACCCTGACGCCACCGAATCCGCAACATTCATGCAAGCGGATAGAAGTCATTTACAAATATTTCAAGAATGCCCATGCACATGCATCGTAGTTTGTATACAAATAGGTACACAAAGGGGTAAGTGTAATCAAACTCGCATGGGCCCGGACGAGCGTTTTATTAGTACACACGTGACGTCTAAGGATGCTACGCGGGTCAATAAATTTAAACCCGATCCTCCTAAGCAGGTAAATAGGAGTCGACAATGTTCAACCAACAATTATAAAATGCCCCCAAACATCCGCATGGGCCCCGGCGAGCGTGTGTAAATACACACGTGACGCCTAGGGATGCTACGCGGATCAATAAGTGAATTCAAGTTTGAACTCGATCCTTCTATACGGATCAATAGGAGTCGACAAGGTTCGAACCATCAAACAAATATACGGTTGTAGTAACCGATATATTTATTTTAATACATTCATATTAGACCTTCAAGGCCTATAATCACAAGAATTCACTAATAAAGACATAAAGTCTACAAAAAACTCGATCCTCTGTCGACGGCTCGACATAGTCAATAAGGTTCATCCATAAAATACAAATATTTTCATATAAAAGTGGCCCCGCACCCCGATGATGGCCGTGTTGAATACAGATCTCAACCGGAGGGGTTAACTCCAAATATTTCAAATTCTACCCAAATACCAATAAAATCCAAAAATATTTAAAATTAAAATAATCCATTCAAATACACTTAAAGCAAAATACATCCACCCTTCGCAATAGTTTACTGGGGTGGACAAATTTAAATTTACTTCAGCTCACATAGAGTTAATGCCTAGTCGAAAATATGACTATGATTTATTCTCAAATAATCCTCTGCTAGTAGGGACGTGCCGCCAAATGGCACCACAGGATAAACGGTTATGACCTAGGGCCCTCTGAACCGGGTGGCTTTGCCGCCAAATGGCACCACTAAATACCGATTATGGCCAGAATAAATACGCTCCTTAGTGGCATCAAATCCATGAGATATGAATCAAAAAGATATAATTGATAGGGCACAAATCCCTGTTAGCTAAGGTGGATTCAAATTTATCCCTTTAGGCAAACATCCATCCCAGGTCTACAAGATACCCTTGGACGAAGCAACCCACGATTGTCGACAAGGATCCTTCTGTCAGGTTGGGTCAACTACCTCCTCTGACAAAGTAGATCAGGGATCACGATGACCTGGGATGACAGAACCATGGGATCTTGATCGAGTCCATCATCCATTCCCCCACCATCTGCTTTAAGTGTAACATTGTGAAATTTTTATTTTAAATATCAAATCTTTCAACTTTTCAAATTTTCAAATCCAAGCCTATTGTTGCTACTACATGCCAGATAACACGTAACTCTACATATCTGATTGACGAATAGCCTTAATCGAAAGTTCTTTCTCGTTATCGGGAGGGGTAATTAACTACAGAGGCTTGCGCCTATAGGAAACGAGAACTCAGATCATAAAGTCCTTGCAAAATGAGGGCGAAATCTTTGTGTAGTGTCTAATCTACAAACCCATCTGCCTTCCCAAAATTTACCCCGGAACTTAATTCCGTTAAAATTCCTCCTCGAAAAGAAAAGCAAAGCGGCGGAGGCCGGGCCCGAATTTTCAGAGCCCACACTTTCTTAACATAGGCCAAATCTAATACATCTACTCTCTTAATCGAGTCATAATCAGGTCATCATAAGGTCAATGTTTGATGTGACCAAGTAATCTAAGGGGACTCTCCCGAATCTTATCTGTCACTGGACCTACTCCAACATTTTCATGTATATACTCATTTTGCATTCTATCTTTAAGAGCCACGCCACTCATCCACATGAGCATCCTCATCTCTACAACACTTAATTTTATGTTTATCTTTTAATAGCCAACATTCTGTAATAGCCCGTATTTTAATCCAAGCAAATAATTTTTTTCAGGAGTTGTTATAAATCTGAATCACAAACCGTCTTCACCATAACATATATATTATAGTGATTTAAATATATGAATTTTTTCAAAAATTTTTTAACATTGGTGAAAATCTTTAAGAAATTAACATATATTGATACAATCATTAGATATCCGTTTTACAAATAGATTTCACTAGAATATTTTTTATAAAATGTGTTATTTATGAATATTTTTTTATAATTTTTTAAATTCTAAAAAAAATTTATATGAATTTTATACTTAAAAGTTATAAGTTATATAATTTTATTATCATTATATTATTATTTTATTATAAATATCTTAAGTCATTAACTCTAATCCATTAAATCCCTGTCCCTTTTATGAAATCGGCTAAGAGAGAAAAGTGAGGAGAGAGAGAAAAGTGAGGAGAGAGAGAAAAGGAAGATTAAGATTTAGCGGTCGTAGAGTGATTTTCATCTGTCTACCCTATTGAAAAACTTGCTCATCTCATTGTAAGGAACCATTATCTCATTTCTGATTTCAATAATTTTATTTTTTTGATCAAAATTGTATTTTCAATACCAAAAAAAGAGAATTTTTGTATATATAAAATTTTTACCGCGTAATTTTTTATATGTTATGGAGATTGAGATTATAAACGTTTTTAGTATTTATTTAATATTTTTCACTTAGAGCTTTTGAAAAAAAAATATTTTTTATCAATTCAAAATTTTATTTTGATATCTAAAAATAGTATTTTAGTTCAATTAAAACTTCAAAATGTTATTATATAGGATCTCTAATAATTTGGTTAATTTCTAAGAAAAAATGTACTTAGTAGAGTTTTGTGTTATCACTGTTATAATATTTTAATACTTTCTACATTAACTTCAATTATGATTTATTTACTGCAATGCATTGGTAATAAATGTGGATATGTCGCTATTATTGTTATAATATTGTAATAATAATGTGTATGTGTAAAATACAAGTAAAGAATGGTTAACCCGTTGGTTGGAGATTGATTGACCTGTATATGATGATAGTCTGACAGGCTTTCCTTTAAATACTACGATTTCGTGTCATCATCTACTGATTCACGTGATACTGATTGAGAGTTATAAGAGTTATTATTGTGCCGAAAGGCAAAGAGTGACGTCTCTGTTTACTAAACCAACTGTTACTGATTATTGATTATTGAAAAACACAGTGATAGCTAGAAGTTCTTGATTAATGTGACTACTAAAATGCATGTTATTAATACATTATTCTTATTACTTTACAAATTTATTATTATTGCATGAATTTATTGTTACTATATTATTTTACTGCTCTTACCAATGTATTGTTTTTATTACCGATATAAACGTTGATATTGTTTGATACTATTGATTTATTGTAATGATACTAATCATGTGATATATTGAGCACGTAATATATTAATTTAATACTGATATAGAATATATTGATAGTATTTGTACACTTATATATGATTTTACTGCATTTATATGATTTCGAGAATTTTTACCAATACTTTGGTTTTACCACTTTATACAATTTCTCTACTAATTGAAAGTACTAATACGATGACTGCTTTAGTGATTCAACACCCGTACTATTTATTGATTTATCTATTATATTGCTTTGTTGGTTTATGTATTGTATTATTTTACTCTTTACAAATTATACTCCTATTGCATGTGAGTTTTACTATTTTTACACCGATTCTTGATCATATGATTGTTACTATTATGATTTTACTGCTGATATTCATATTGCTCCTTTATCATGGTTTGAGTTTAGTTATAAGATTTAGTTACTTTCTGGGCTCTTAAACTCACTATATGTAGTTAAATAATTTCAAATCAGAACAAAGGAATAGGCGTGTAAGATTAATCAGATTAAACTTCTCCAGATTTACTGTTAGCTTTCAATCCTTTAGCTATTCTTTTGTACTCAGGTCATGATAGATATATTATGATTATATAGATCCTGAGTAGTGTACATGATTATATATATATATATATATGATCGATAGTTTTTTTGTTGCTATGTATATTGATAAAAGAAATTATGTAGCTCTGATTATATAAATTAAATAATAAAAGAATAATTCTTCCAAATTAAATTTTGGAATATAACACATTTTGCGTCATAAAGTATTGTAAGTCAAAGTTAGATTCTGAAATATCACACATTATGCGTCATAAAGTATTGCAAGTCACCACCATCTTATAGAATTTTCCCTTAAATTTGACATTTACTTTTCAATCACACAATAGGCCAGATGCATTACAACAAAATGATAAACATATGATGCATCATTAGAAACAATTATGACTGATCCAAAGGAAGAGTCAACATAAGAGGCATATATAGATGATCATATTATTGAAAAAGTCGGTAATCTTCTGTTTATTATTATTATTATTATTATTATATTTTATTTTATTTTTATTTTTGAGAAAGTGTAAAAAAGTGGAAGCGGCAAACAATAAGAAAAAATAGATTGTGTATGCAGAGCAGTGAAGAAGAAACCATGAATGGGTGCCTGCTATTAACTTAGAATATCTTATTTTTTATAAAGAAAGGTGCGGATCATAGATAAATTGTATGAAAATGTATTCTTCATTTTGCCTTTGCCAAATACTAAGTCAACCATGAATGGGCGGCACCAAAACATCTCAGTTGCTTCATAGAGAGCTATAATACTTATGGATCTGCATATCACCCTGCTGGAGAGAGAATATTTTAAAGAAGGGATATTTAACCTGATAGTTTTTTTTTTAATGAAAAAATAAGTGGAACAAAAAAATCTTATATCTACTAAGAAAAATCTTGAAACATAATAATTGAGGTAATTGATGGCTTAAGAGTATTTAATAGAAAATAAGAACAGTGCAATCGGACACTTGTCACTATTGTCTAGAGAAAATGCATCAAGATGGTGGAGTTTGTTATGAGAATCGATGAGGAAAAGCAAAGCCTTTGACTATAAGAGATAGTTGCTACCATTAAATCTAATGACAATATCAATGATGATGAATGATTTCATTTTAGGGATAGGAGAGATGAAAATCTTGACATGGTGAGAAGATGGACAGACAAATCAAGACGAAACTCAAATCATAGGGATGAGAAGTCTCCTTATGCAACGAGGTTAGTTTTTGCAAGATGGAACTTTTGTGGATAGGATAAAAGGCAAGGGTAAAAAATGATATTACAAGAAAATCATCAATTACCAACGGTAATATTTAAAAACTGCCGGAAAAGTCATATAAACCGCTGGAAATTGTCGCCGGTAAGTGGTGATTTTTCTGTAGTGTGAGCTATGCGAATACTTGGGATAGTGAGTACACAAATCATGAGAGTACATGCGAGCGGCAAGCGACAAGAAATAAGCGCATCAATGACATGAGAGTGCAAGCAGAATAGCTTGCGAACATTGGGGGCACAAGTATATAATAAACACACCATAAAATAAAAAGAAATAGAAAAATAATCACAAATAAAAGAATAATAAATAAATCTTTTTTTGCAAATCAAATACTCATCTAATATAAATCTGTCCTAATACTATTTTTTCTAAGCTACGCCATGTACCTACATGATCTAATGAATAGAACTATCCACTTAACTATGCTATAATGGATCTTTTAAAGAACAAAGAGTAAAGATTGATTAGAACTGAATTGAAACAAAGCACCAGCAATATACTGCAGCATAATAGAGTTGTCATAATTTTGGATACCATAACATTAAAATCTTAAAATGAAAGCTTTCTGGGCAAAATGACTAAAAGTATGAGCAAGTCCCACTTGTCAAATTGCATGGCAGTTGCCACTCTAACTTAGGCTTCGTTTGGGACAGCTTTTTTATTGTTTTTAAAGCAGCTTTCTAGTTCAAAAATTAAAATTTTTACACTAAAAAGCTGCTTTAAGAAGCATCGAAAAAGCCATCCCAATCAAAACCTTACTCTGCCATGTGCTCTAACTTGCCCAAGGTTGATAACTTACTTTGCCGTTCTTAAATGCCATTCAAATCTTCTGCATTCAAGCTTGGCTCATGGATTCAACATCCTCCAATTAGTGGATAAAATAGCTACATCAAACTACAATCTTATATGATGAGAATTATTTGAACATTGAAATTCTTATCAGAAAAGCAGAATGCCAGACAGAACTCCTACTTAATCCAGTCAGAGGATATCAAATCTGACCGACTAACACCAAAGCAAGAGCTGATCAGCAAAACGCTTTCTGAAGGAAAGGTCATTTCGTATTTTACAGTAATTTTGAGATTTTATCTTTCATATTGCATGTATGATAAAATACAAATAGGTCATATCACATGCCATCACCTAACTTGTATAAACTATAATTAATATAAACTATAAATGCTGTAGGTGGATATGCATTTGATACCTTTGTAGTAGCTGGATCGACTTCTTTTGTCAGAATAGGATGATAGAGTTAATAATTTCGGACACAAATATGATTTTAATATGCACATTATATGTTTTTGGTTGAGCTGTAGCAAACTTACTAGATTCGTCGAGCCGTCAGCAATCAATCCTTGTAAATCATTTTTTGCTCCATTCAGTAGAACAAACAAAAGGTCCTGCGCATAAATTGAACAGAACATGATATTTTACCAGAGTTTGAAAAAATCCATGAGAAAATATCAAAATATTGGTAACATTATCAGGATTCGGTACAAATCCAATAAATCACCAGGCTTCAGTAATCGTTAATTAATAAAACTATTGAAAATTGCTCTGAGTTGATGAGGCCCTAGTAATTCATCAAACACTTTGTGAGAATATCGGGGTTTAATAAAACCATGGTAGAATTATGAAGTTCAACATAGCCTTGATGAATCTACCAAGATTTATGAATTCCTAGTAATTCGTATTAAAAAAAAAAGATCAGAGCTTGGCACAACATGGATAAAGTTAGCAGGGTTTGGCACAACCTTGGTAACAACTACTAGGGTATCAAAATTACTAAAGTTTTTAAGTGTCTTAGTTCATAAAAAAGTTTGAATTTTGAGGTCACATCACTGCTGTTGAAAAATAATGTCCACAAATAAACCAAATTATAGAAATTTTTACCTCTTGTTTTGTTAGTTCGACTTGGTGATGATTCTTAAAAGATACAAACTAGCATTTTTATGATTATGTCTGAAGAAATGATTGTTAGACGATACAAAGAAGCACTTTTGATTATATATGAAGAAGTAGGCTTCGTTTGGAACGGCTTTCTTACTGCTTTTTAAAGCAGCTTTCTAATAAATTTTTTTACTAGAAAGCTGTTTTAAGAAGCAGTAAGAAAGCCATCCCAAACAAAGCCTTACGCAAATTACCATCAACAACCCTGGTCATTTTAGATGGCCAGTCAAGACATTCCAGGTATAATTCTTTCAATTGCTCATAAGGATTCGTACCTGGCATTATCTTGACATTTATATACAACAACAATATCAAGTATTTATCTTGACATTTAAATAGATAAATAAAAATCCCCATATTAACTGGTTATGCTCAAATGAAGCCATCGAGTTCAGTCGTTAAACAAATAGGAATGGAATGATATGAAGAGTCTTCGCACTCTTCTGGCCTGGTTCAAATGTCAAACCGAACTACTTAGTTATCAAATTTCTATTTTCTTCTTTAAACATTTAATTAGAATAATCCGCCATCAAACATTAATTTGCACTTTCCAATTAGTACAAAACAAATGTTTTAGGAAGCAAAAGAACTCTGAAACCTAGGAATCAACGAAGCTGGAGTGAAAGCTAATGATTCAGATATCTAGTTTGATATTTTGTTCTCAATCATTTCGAATGTGGAAATGAAACCATCACTACTGAGAAATCTAGTAAGCTCATCCAATATTCACATTAATTTCTAACTTCATGCAATCACATGATGAAATCTAGTAAACTCAACATTTTCAGAACACATTTTCTAGCAACAAAATGAGCCCTTAATGCTATTCTTGTGGTTACTTCCACTTTGAAGTAATAAAATAGCCTTAGCCATCAATCTTCCATATATGATCATTATAAGGAAGTTCAATGCAGCTTAAGAGATATGGAAATAGTGCTGCTAGTAAGCCAAAATAGTATTGCTAGAGGTATCAGAAAGAAGAAAAAAAAAAATGATGAGAGCATTAAGATGTAAACGATATTGCAAGAGATTCTTTACCGAGAGTTTAAGGGGGAATTCTTATTTAGAAGACGAACTGAAGAGACATAAATGAAATATATTAAAAAATAAATAAATAAATAAATGAAATATATTACAAATTGATCTAAAAAGTTGAAGTTAAATTTGCTTGAAAAACATGCATGAAAATAAAGCTTTAGATTCATATGAGACATGTTATAAGATTTGGAGAGCCATGAACAATATTGAAGTAGTTTTAGCTAACAAGTTCTTTAATAAAATCCTAAAGGAAAAGATGATCAAATGAGTAAAAAGAAATATTTTGGTACTCATTCTTCAAAAACAAAAAATATATTCAAAATTGAGATAATTTAATTTTCATGGATGAATCTCTAAATAGTGATATGAGGTAATAATTCATAACTACAGCTTGAATAAAATTTATAATTTTAGTTCAATCTTGTAAGTGCTAGTTGAATGTGTGATTTTTTTTTTATTGTAGGATATGTGCTACTAATTAATTCCAATAAAAAACACTCCCTTTATCGATATGCAAATGTGAGAACCGGCTGGACTAGTTCAATCGAACCAGTCCTTTCTCCAACCGCTACTAGGCGAAGTTGAGAGAGCGATCAAGTTCAGATGTGATTGTAAGCGAAAACTGACTCCTCGAGTGAGATGACTCCAATTCACTTCGTCCAATTAAGCCAAATGAGTGAAAGGAGTCGATAGAAGGTGGTAAGTGGTAACCGTGAGGAAAAAAAGAAATTGGGAGAAAAAGAAAAGTAATTTGGGTTAGGAAGGAAGAAACTGTGTTGAAGAGAAAGTTAAGGGGGGAGTTTTGTCTACTATTGAGGTTATCAAAGGATCAGAACTCATCGAAAGGAAGAAAAGTGAGTTTCCATTTCTAACGACGAGGAATTATAAGTCGTTTAAATTCTTCTATTGTTTTATTTCAATTATTAAATATTGTATCATGCTTATGTATTTATTAAAGTTTGAGAGTCTAATATGCATCAAATTTATGAAAATTAAGCTATTAAAGCTACAATGTGATATATATATATATATGTGTGTGTGTGTGCGCGCGCGCGTGCGCGTGAGAGAGAGAGAGAGAGAGAGAGAGAGAGAGAAGTGTATATATAAATTAATATGTATATAATATAAAATGAAACAAATAAAACGAATCATAAAATGTAAATAAAAGTTTAAAAACAAGGACAATGTACATGCATATAAATATAGGAGTTCATCCCCTTATGGTACTAACTAGGAATGCAACGTACCCGTGCACATTAACTAAAAATTATTGTACAGTTATTGGTACAAAATTTGACGGTGCTCCTGTAATAAACGAAATGAATAAGGAATACAAATTGTTTAAAAGAATAAAATTTTGCTCTTTTTTTATGTAAAAAAATCCATATGTATGTTAAATGAAAAATTTGACAAATAACATGAATACTCATATGTATGTTTAATTGTTATGCTATAAATTATAATTATCCACTGAGTTTAATATAAAAATTTAAATTATTAAATCAAAATTTTAGGTAAATCCTCTGAAAATAAATGACTGAAAGAGAAAAATTCATCTATAGAAGAAGAAGATTAAATGAAAATAAATAAGAATAATTTGTTATATATTCAAATTGAAAAAAAAAATATTTAGTGCTCTTCAGTTATATGTTAGATATTAGTCTATTAAGTATTTTATGCTATTAAAAGAACTATATGAAACATTCGACTGTCTGTTCCCGACTCATTAACTTGAACTTCCGGGTCGAATCGTGACAGCTCATTTATGTTTTTCTTACTTTTATAATGTCAATACTTGTTCTATTCAATCCACATAATTTATCATTGATTTTTTAGTGCTCTTGACATTGATAAAAAAACAACATGCTTGAAATCTTATTTGCAAAAATTAATTTGATTTGTTCAATGCTTTTCTTTATTTCCAATTCTTTATTATAATTTTCTAATATTTTTTATCATTTCATTATCAATTGATCTTAAATTATAGTATTGTATGTTTTCATTTTAAGAAAAAAGTAGTTAAATTAATTGTTAATTGTGACATGTAAATCCTCAATTTTGCATGAAAATATATAACGCCTCCTATTAGTTACATTAAGAAATCATAATCATGAGTCGTCATGCATCATAGGTGCTCTTTTCTTGGCTTCATTGAAGAGGCATGAGTAATAGCTTAGTGAAATGCGGATCTCTATTTGTGATGTTCAAATCACGGCAATGCTTAAATGGGCACAACAAGTTGTGGTTATCCAGTTCCAGAACATTGAACAGGATAAAGACAGGTGATAGTGCTCATGCATGCTGATTTAAGTAGGTAATGGAAAGATGAAGGAAATATTGCGGTAATTGAATAATGAAAACCTGAAATCGTATACTGAATAAAATTTTTCATTTAACACATTGTAAATAAATTTAACCATAGCTCTCAAAATCTTCACCCTCCATACATACATTTTTTAAAATAATATAATTAGATAATGTAAGGCAGTAAATAAAAACAATTGTTCAGTTACTATCATGCAATTTTCAATTCACTAAGGTTTAGTTTGGGACGGCTTTCTTCTTGGTTTCTAAAACAACTTTCTAGTACCAAAAGTTCTTGAATTTGAAATTCTTGTACTACAAAGTAATTTTAGAAAGCAATACAAAAGTTGTCCCAAATGAAACTTAAGAAGCAATTTGTCAAGGAAAACTAAGAGAAAACAGGGAACATGTACAACCAATCAGAAATTCACATTAGAAAATTAGCACAGAACAATATCTTAAAAAAGCCTATAGCTATGGTTGAAATAGAACCCTTGAATTTGGTATGAAAGTAAGGAGCAAACATATTAAATCAGAATTTCATAAGCTGGGCATACTTTTTTAGTTAAAATTGAATGCTTCCTAAAAAAAAATTATTTTAAAAACAGCTTGGCCAAGGAAGAAATCTACTTAGTTGTAATCTGACCTCCCATTCATCGCCATTAACATGGTAACAAGTACTTGACAAAAAATTCAAGCTACCTTTGAACTCGATTTTCATTTCTGGGATGTTTCCAGAACAAAAGCCATACCCCATCATCAGCTACTTATTCACGTCTTATCTAGAATCACAGCCAAAATCTACTCCAAAGCATATTGCATAGATATCCTCTCCACAGTATCCTGACATACGACATTCTTTGCAAACAGAACCTTCAAGACATCTCCAGCCAAATCTGATTCCTCTTCATGAGCAATTCCTTCAACTATGATTATGTAAGTCATCTCATTAGGTATGTAACCCTTCTCAATCATTGATATGAAAACATCAATTGAAAGATCTGTTCTCTCAGCCTTGCACAGTCCAAGTATGAGAGCATTATAATTCTCAACATCGGGTTTGAAATCATTTTCCACCATGACATCAAAAATCTCAAGCGCCTCATCTAACATTCCTTCCATACAAAGGCCTCTAATCAAGGATGAAATGGTGTAAGAATCAGGAGTAAAACCACTCTTCGTCATCTCATTCAGAAGTTGAAATGCAGCATACGTGTTCCCCTTCTTACACAAGAATGTTATTATATTCCGGTAGAAATCATGCATGGAAATTTTCTCCTTGTTCCCCAAGGTCTTAACTATGGAGAATGCCTCTTCTACCATTCCTTCCTCACACAATACCGCAATTGCATTATAAGTTCCTTCATTAGGAGAACAATACCTTTGCAACATCATATCAAGACACTTAAGCACCATATCCAACTTACCATCTTTACAAAACCTAGAAATTATTGGATTAAAGCTAGAAGCCACAGGCTTAAATCCATTCCCTATCATCTCATTCAAAATTTCAAGAGCTTGTTCGGTCTGACCATCATATGCCAATGCACCAATCAATATATTGTAGGTGATAACAGTTGGAAAACAATTATTATCACCCATCTCAGCCAGAAGCTTCTCTGCCTCCTTCCAGTGGCCCTCATAGCACAAACTCCTCAGCAAAATGTTATAACTTACAACATTCGGTTCAAAGCCTTTGGATGGCAAACTTCTAAAATATTCCAATGCTTCATCAAATCTACCTTCCTTGCAAAACCCAGTAAGCAGTACATTGTAACTAACCAAATTTGGCTTTCCACCCTTCCCAATGATCTCATCCAAAAGCCTCCCAGCCTCATCCACCCCTCTTTCCTTGTACGCAGCTTCAAGTAAGAATGAGTAAGTGTAGACATTCGGTGTCAGCCCTCTCTGAATCAATCTCTCCATGAGCTGCAAGCTCTGCTGCAAGTTGCCATGCATACAAAGCCCTCTTACAAGGGAATTGTAAGTAATGGTTGTTGGAGGGCATCCATAGCCTTCCATTTTATCAACCAATTGCATCGCATATCCAACATTCCCCCTCTTGCACAACTGATTGACCAAAAATGTGAATGTGGGAGAATCAGGAGTCTTTCCTGCACTAACCATGAGTTCCATAACCCTAACCGCCTTCCGAATCTTGTTAATTTTGCAGAAATCATACAACAAATTAGTAGCTTGATTTGCATCCGGCTTGTGGCCTCTTCCTACCATGTGTTCCAAGTAAAGGAACGCATCATGGAGCCTATGCTCTTTGGTTTTAAGATCATTCTTCCCATTTTTCCAGCTGGGTAAAGTGAAAGCTGTCTCCTTTTGAGCAAAAGTTAGGTTGGCAAAGACTAAAACTCTAGAAAAAGCCTTTTTGAGGGGAAAGATGTGGGGATTCTGCTGTTGAGTGAAGGGGAAGAATTTTCCTTTCTCGTTGCTTGGAAGAGGCAAGATAGAGTGTGGAAAGGCTTGCATGGCTTGCCCACTACACTTTCGAGCAACCCCAAACGAAAAAGAGTTATCTAGATAAAGAAACTGCAATGGGGAAGACGAGCATCTTCTTTTTACATGGGTTTTCTGTAGCTTTTAACCAAATAAATAGAACAAAGGCGGAGATTTCACGGGCGCCTGGCGCACAGAGATGGCGAGGATGATAGACGATAGAGCTGCTTCTGTAGTTTTCTCAGGAGGGGAGTAGACGGACCACCATCATCCACAAGCAGTGGAGGATTACAGACCATCTCTTACCACATATTTTCCTTCTACTTTATTTGTTATTAATTATTATTAGGGGGTTACATACATACCACTTTATTTCATATTATTTACGTATTTAACACTCAAAACATTAATTTAACATGACTATCACCCATAGAATAAATTTAGGTACATTGAATGAAATATTAAAACTTATAAGATGGTATGAATGGTAGAAATGAATTATATGAGTGATATATTTGATATTAAAGTTGTATATGGGTGGTAGACATGTAATATTAATGTTTTAGGTGTTAAATATGTAAATAGCATGAAATAAAGTGGTATGTATGTAAATTTTCCTTATTATTATTATTATTATTATTATTAGACAAATATTATGTATTGCTTATTTAATTATTTGCTTTTAAGCCTCATTTAAGTTTCACATTTATTTATTTATCTTTTCTCTAGATCATATCACTTCTAAAAAAATGTGATATTTCTTTTATGTCATGCCTATTTATCAAAATAAAATATAAATAATCAAATCTAAATATATTTCTACAATGCTCAAATAACTAGATGTGTATTACAACTAACTCATAAATAATTATATTCATATAAATCTATTCACAATAATCAACTTAACATGAAGAATAATAACATATAAATTTTGACTAACTAGTTCCACTTAATAATGATGGAGAGCTTCCCCTATGGCATAATAGGGATAGCACACTTACATTGATATTATGAACAACAAGTTTAATTCATGATGATAGTGAGGGCAACAAACTACTTATTAAGATTAGGAGATAAATAATGTGTAATTTGTGTTACTATGACAATGATTAGGGCGGAGCCAAAAATTTCTTTGAATGGGAGCACTAATTAATATTATTCATTAAATTACTCTCAAAATATTATTTTTCTTTAGTATGATCACAAATCATGAGATATATTTTAATAAACTTTTATAAAAAGTACAACAAAAATAATATTTGTTCCCGCTAAAAAGGAATTGATATATTAGCCTCATTTTTATTATTCATTAAAAATTAATATTTTTCCCAAATGTCTATTAATGAATTGAGTTCATATAAATGAATTTTATATTTATGATTATTTTATTTGAATTGTTTATTCAAGTCTTAATTTTGAACTATATTTAGATTAAATATATTTAAATTAGTATAACATAATATTCTACCTAATTCTAAATTAAATTAATTTGATATAATGGTTCACATTTAATTAAAGAAAATCATAAATTATACAAATTTATAAAGTTAATATTATTAAATTAATTAATTTACTTAATAAGATTTATTTAAACTTTGTATTAATTAATTAACTTATTCTAAAATAATTTTACAATATTTTTTTGCAAGGCATCATTGTCTAATCCCCCACCCCCCAATAAAACACAAATTTGATAAAAAAAATACCAAAAAAAAAAAAAAAAATTTTGAAATCAGAAATAGGGTAAATGTTTCTTATAGCGAGACGAGCAAATTTTCTAACTACGTTGACGGAAGAAAATCGCTCTATGGACTCATAATCCAAACTTTTTCTTTCTCTCTCTCTCTCTCTCCTCTTTTTCTCTCAAAATCCTCTAAAATGCCTCTGTTAGCCAAATGATTATGACTTAAATGATTTTTAATGAAAAAGTAGAATTGCTTTAAGATATTTTATAACAAAATAATATATAATATTTAATTTAATCAATTTTCAATAGAAATTTTATATAAGTCAATTTAGGACTTTAACGATTATAGAAAAATATTTATAAAATAAATCATTTTATTTAGAAAATATTTGTGAAATTAATCTGTCAAACAGATATCTAACAGTCCTGAAATCCTCACTTGTACTAACAGATGCCAATTTCTTAAGAATTTCCACTTGTGCCAAAAAAATCTTGCAATTAAAACACTACGATCTCAATGCTATGGCAAAAACAATTTGAAATTTGGAGTTATATTGACTCCAAAAAAATATTTATCTAGGTCAAAATACGAGTTGTTGCACGCTCGCTCAATCTTCTAACCTCCTCCAATATCTGAGTTTAATGTCCGCACATGTTTTTTCAGACATTTTCTAACTCAGCTGCTAAGTTAACTAGCTGCTAGCTAACTAAACTCTCTTGGCTACCTACGTAGTGGCTGGTGGTTGAAGAGTATTAATCCTCATATGCGAAGGCCTACAATCCTAATCCATAAATTTGTCTCTTATGTATTCTGCCTACCACCTACATCCAATGGCAGTAGTAAAAAATATCTATAAAACCCACAAAGGATCCCTCTCCAACTGCAGCTTGGCTCTCGCGAAGCCAAGTATACTCATCCTATATATAAAACATAATATAAAATTAATCATCATATAATTATCGCTTAGAATATTTTTGTAAGAATAATATTCTTATATACACTACAGGAAATTCAGCCATTACCGGCGGCTTCGACTAGCGGTTGTTTAGCCGTCGGTACTAACGACGGTTT
This sequence comes from Dendrobium huoshanense, assembly GCA_016618105.1. Taxonomy (NCBI): domain Eukaryota; kingdom Viridiplantae; phylum Streptophyta; class Magnoliopsida; order Asparagales; family Orchidaceae; genus Dendrobium; species Dendrobium huoshanense. The sequence goes on along the minus strand of CM028349.1, from coordinate 27,294,998 downwards.
ATCCGGCGGTTTGGCCGCCGGTGAATACCGATGGCCCAACCGGCCGTTATGGAAGCTTATGCCGACGGTAATAGCGGTGGTCACAAAACCTCCGGATAAACCGCCGGCTTTAAAAGTTACAGGCGCTGTACCGGCGGCGAAAACTGCCGGTGTTAAGTGATTTACATACCGGCGATTTGAGCCATCGGAACGCCGTCGGTAAAATCCCTAAAATAAACCAGCCCGAGCCTCGCATTTTATTTCATCTCCTCACATCTCTCTCTCTTCGACTACGCTCGTCCCTCTCATCTGCATTCCTTCTCGCGCGACCAACCTATCTCAGGCCGCCGACGATCACATTGGCCGCCCATGAACTCCCCACTACAAGGCCGCCCGTATGCGACGTCGCCGCCTGTCTCCGACGCCGCTGCCTCCGAGGTGATCCTTTTTAATTTTTTTATGTATTTTGTCATGGATGTTCTCACTAGACATTTGCGTGAGAATGTACCTTGTTGTATGCTTTTTGTTGATGTGTATACTTTTTGTTCTCACTAGACTTGAGAATTGAAGGAGTTGAAGGTAAACTAGGTCAACTATAGAGTCTAAATGTTTTCGCTTGAGTAGATCTAAAATAGAATATATGGGGTGTAATTTTAGTAGCAATAGACCTAGTGAGCGGTTTGTGACTTAATTTGGGCTTTACCCGGAGAGATAGAATATGGAATGAGCATATACATGAAAATGTTGGAGTACCTCCAGTGGATGATGAGATTAGAGAGTGTCGCCTTAGATGTACCTTGGTGTATGCTTTTTTTATGATTTTCTACATGTTTATAAGACTAGAGAGGGAGTTGAAGGTATACTCGAATTATGGAGATATATTTTAGAGTATAAAGGTTTTAACTTTAGTAGATTTAAAACTTAATATATAGTGTAATTTTAGTAGCAATAGACCTAGTGAGAAGATTGTGACTTTGGGCGATCAAGTAATTAGTAAAAATACACATTTTAGATATCTTGTATCTTTTGTTTAGAGTGATGGTGAAATAGAAGGGGATATTATCAGCACAATTCAAGTTGGATGGTTGAAATGGAGGAATGAATCGGGCTTGTTGTGTGATAGAAAAGACCCCCCTTAAACTTTAGGAAAAATTTTATAAGATGGTGGTGAGATTATGCAATGCTTTATGCTGTCGAATCTTGGTCAATAAAAGAGAAGCGTTATACTAAGTTAAGTGTTGTAGAGATGAGGGTGCTTAGGTAGATGAGTGGTTTTACCCTTAGAGATAGAATATGGAATGAGCATATACATTGAAATGTTGGAGTACCTCTAGTGGATGATGAGATTGGAGAGTGTCCCCTTAGATGTACTTTATTGTATGCTTTTTGTTGATGATATTCTACATGTTGATAAGACTAGAGAGGGAGTTGAAGGTAAACTCGAATTATGGATGTAAATTTTAGAGTCTAAAGGTTTTCGCTTTAGTAGATCTAAAACTGAATATATATAGTGTAAAATGGAGGAATGAATCGGGCTTGTTATTGTGTGATAGAATAGTCCCCCTCAAACTTTAGTAAAAATTCTATAAGATGGTGGTGAGATCTGCAATGTTTTATGATGATGAATCGTGGTCAATAAAAGAGAAGGATGAGTGGCTTGACCCTTAGAGATAGGATACGAAGTGAGCATATACATGATAAGGTTGGAGTAGCTCCAGTGGAAGATAAGATTAGAGAGAGTCGCTTTACATGGTTTTGTCACATTAAATGGAGGCCTCTGATGACCCGATAAGGAAAGTTGAGGTATTAGATTTGACTTATGTTAATAAAGGTAGAGGTAGACAATGCATTCTAATTCAAGTAAAGTATACTTGTTTGAAAGTATATCACGTACACTTGTTAAGGTTTACACATGTGTTCTAATAAATACTTTCATAACTATGTAGGGGGACGTTTGCTTCAACGTCCAAATGACTATCCAAGAAGAGAGATATTGGATATATAACAGATTGTTGTCGGGTCGAAAAGGATTGACAAATGAATTTATACAGAGAGTTGAAACTTTCATTCAAGTTGCATCTCAACTGTCTTCCTTTCAGTTTGATAAAATGTTTAGATGTCTATATTCGAAGCATAAAAATCAAGAATTCCTCAAGCCCGATGATGTGAAGCTTGATTTATATCGTAGTGGATGTTTTCCAAACTACTGGATTTGGACATCACATGGCTAGTACGAGCCACACAGAGATGCTCATATCGGTTCATCCACATCTTATGAAACATTTGATAAAGATCAAATGAGTATACCCTATGAAGATCTTATTTTTTGATGCAGCAGGTCCTTATTTAAGAGCTAGTGTGGAAGAGCCACCAAATGCAAAAACCCAAAAATCCTTTGAGTTACTACATGCAGCTTAAAAACTAATTTAGGACGGTTGCAATACCCATTCAGAATTATCCATTACAGTGATGATGCTAAGTATTAAAACTGAGTATAATATATCTCGAGATTATTTCAATGACTTTATTGATCTTCTCAAGGAAATTAATTCAACGGACAATTTAATTCCCTCAAACTTGTACCAAACGAAGAAATTAGTATCCAAGTTGGGTCTCACAACTACAAAAATTGATTGTTGTATCAATGGATGTATGTTATAGTACAAGAATGATGCAACAGAAGTTTATTGTTGGCTATGACCACCAGTTAGCTGCCGGTACATTTCCTAGCGTTTTACAGGCGGTCAAACGACGGTTTTTGTACCGGCGGTCGGATGGCCGGGAAGCCGTCGGTAACCACACCGGTGATAACCGGCGTTGTATGCCGCTGGAAAGCCGTCAGGGAAATAAACTGTCGGCAACGATTTCCGCGGCCGTTTTTTCCGGCGGTGTAACAACCGCCGAAAAGCTGACGGTTTTTTTCAGAACCGCCGGTATTTACAGATAAACAGCAAGCAAAAATCGTCGGTAATGGTTGAATTTCATATAGTAACACTTAAATATGTCATACTGGCTCACTCATCCACCCACTACTAGTCCTTCTGATGCTTATGAGTGTAACTATGTAACTCAACTGAAGTGGGCTATCTACCAAGCATCTCCTTTTGCACTATATTTAGATTAGAATGTATATATAAAAAAATTATTAAAATTTATCAAAGTTTTTACCAATCGTCATCTATACTCATTGTGTGGAACAGAGCCCCCAGTATGTAGGGAGCTTCCCAAACCTCTGACATCAGAGATCTATTATGCTTGTTCTGCTCCCTCCTCACTATGTAGTCTGAGCTACCCCAAGCAGTCTTGAGCTCAGCCCATACACCCTCAGCAATCCAAAGAGGACGCTCGTATGTCCGTATAATGTGAGTAAATATGTTTCATAGAAGAGTTGCTCCACGCTTCTCAAAATTTATTCTAATTTGAGTATCAAGTTGAGGCAACCAATAGAAATCTCATTGTACACAACAAATTAGGAAAAAAATATTCTTTATTAGCTTAATAAAAAATGGGCAACTATTAATAATATTGAGGCTTACTTACCTCAAACTCTCTAAACCATATGTCATGTACTTCATTGAAGAAGATACTTAGTTCGATTAAGGGATTTAAAATTAAATATGGAAGAGAACTAAAAATAATGGGTAATAAACATTCCATGATGATGTGACAGTAATGACTTTTTAATTTTAATAATTTTTGCAATCTTATATCAACACATCTATTAAGATTGGAAGCATATCCATTAGGTAACTTTAGAACTTTACCATTTTCACAAACCACTCTCATCTGCTCTAAAGTGAAAATGAATGGAGCTTTTGACTTTAGAACTTTACCATTTTCACCATCCTTCAACTCAAGCATTTTTTAACTGCAAATATTCTTCAAATCCATCATAGCTTTTACATTATATGTAGATTTGTTCTTGATGTCTATCATTGTATTAAATATATTTTCGAAAACATTTTTCTCTTATGAATCACATCTAAATTATTTCTGATAAAGTTTGTTCTTCAACAAGGTAAAGACAAGAAAATACTCTTCTTTGACCAATTATGAGTAACTCCACACCCGGGTAAAATTGTGATGGGATTGTGGTGAAAAATTCATTTCAAATTCGCCACAATTCCGTCACAAAATCTATGAAAAAAATTTCCACCATAAATCCGATGCAATTTTGTTAAAAAAATTTTCACCGCAAATCTGCCGCAAATCACTAGTTTTCTTGTAGTAAGTATTTAATCAGTCTTTTAAGTCTTTTTATAAGTATGATTTAAATATTGTGATGGGAACTGGGTTTAACCTACTAAGTTATAGACTCTTTCTACTATTGTCATACAATTTCTAGCAAAGGTAAAAAATATCATTGATTAGTTTTAGTCTGATAGAAAGCAAGAAATCCAGTCATCAAATATTTATGATTTTGAAATTCCATGATATTATATTTTGTTAAACATATTGGAATCTAGATTCTTGTATATAATTATTTTGGAAAATGAAACTTATATTTTGCATACTCTGGATATTTATTTTATGTACAAGTAATGATTAGTGGCTCTAATGTATTTACATTTGTGAATGATTGGCTTAGTTTAATAAAGGAATAAAAGTTAAATTCTCTTTAAATCTTTGGGTGTCACAATTCTTACTCATATTTTTTATAGTTTTGATTTTGTAAGGATTTTATCTCTCCTGAAATTATTAAAAATGTATTTTCTTCTAATACATCGAGCTTTCTCTATATAACTTTTTTGTATATTATAGATATGATTTTCATAAGTATTTTGATTATAATATTATTGAATTTTACCGGGTAAGTTAGTAGTTATGAATTTCTGACGTTAATGTATAGTATATAAATTTATAAATTTTTTTTGTATTTCATGGATTATTATATTTTATATATAATATTGTATTTCATAGGGAAGATAATATAACTAATATGTGAGATAAATATGACATTTGCATGTAAGCAATAATTACTAGTTGTTAATACTATAATTAATATAGGTTTTCTCTTAAAATGTACCCATCCTACTCACAAGGGTACAAAACGACATATTTTCTTTAAAATAAAAAATTTGTGATGTGATCATGGTTGTTGCCTATAAGTGATTAACAAATTATGTCAATGGGTAAATAGTGACAGCTCTTATAACTTTATTGAAATTCACATGTGAATTAACTTAAGATAATGAACAATGATAGTAAGATAAAGATCGATGACCAACTAATCAATTATTGAAGTTAAATTAAAAACTATGACCAACTGGTCAATAATTAGGGTGGAAGGATGAAAATACTGCATTAAAGCTAAATATTTTATCTTGCTTTACATAATTATATTTAAATAATAATATTGTAAACTAATTGATAGATAGAATTGATTGAACTAGCAATGATGTTGATACAACATAGCATAACATATTAATACGACATATTGATGAATTCTTATACCAGTTTGTATTATAGTTTCATAAACCAATTTTAGTTTTATGATAATGTTGATTTTACTATTGATTGATATGAATTTTAAATTTATTTATTTCTTATACTGATATACTATTGATTATTGATTAATATCGACTGGCATGTATGTTAATTCTTTTGCCTTACATTAAATATAGTAGTAATTTTTTATTATGTACTTACTGGACTTTTATGCTCATTATGATTTCATGTAAATATAAGAAATCTGTATAATAAGCCTAGAAAGTGACAATAGTTCTATTCTACTTTTAGCTCTTTTGTTTTATATGAACTCTTTTATAGCCTGTAGTGGCTATTGTATATATTCTTTTGGACTTTAGACTTTGAAATAATATATAAAAATTGACTATAAAAATATAATTATTTTTATTGATGTTTATATTTTTTCTAAATGCAAATTAATTAGCTCTAATTATCAATGATTTGATTGTTAATGAATTGAAAAATAAATGATAATAAAGAAGAAATGAAGTTTTTTTCATTTTAGATTATGAGGTGTGACATCTTTGAGGACATAAATTATTATTATTTGGATAAATAGACTTTGATGTTTGAAAATGGGAGGCAATTGATACATCACTAGAAAATATATCCTTTCAAACATTGAACTTGAGGAAAGTATTAGAATTAGGTACTCATGGAATATATCGACTTCATGACCATTTGAACTTTATTTTTAATAAATTTATAATCAAAATATACATTTTGAAGAGGCAATCTAACAAAGACAAGATCATCCAAATTTTATGTCAGTAATATATTTAAATGATCAAATGAATTATATGATGAAGGGATCAATATGAACAGTACTCTCATAGAATGTTTTGATTTCTAATTAAAATGACTATAATGTTCAACTCTAGAAATAAAGAAATAAGCCCTACTTGAAATGACCATAATACCCCTCTATTAAAATATATAAATAAGCCTACTTCCACATATTTGGAAGGTTAGGAAAAGGTCACAAGAATGATTATAGAGGAGTCTCTAGAGCTCTATCTAGAAGCACTCGATAATAAGGTCAATTCTTGTCAATAGCACCAATGAACTTATCATTGTTGTCAATGTAGTTGATGCCTACTGTCGACACTAGCGCGCACTAAAACTCGCTATTGGCATCAACCCCAATATCCTCCATCGAAACCAATGTTAGCATCAACTGCTAACACTACACTAACACTTTCCATTGCCAATAAGCCAAATGCTTGTTGTAGACAATAATGTTAACTCTTTCCATCTCTACTAAGGTTTATGTATGCATTCTTAGTTAAAGGTTATCCGTCCTATAAAGATAATCACTAAACAAATCATCAATAATTTCTTAATAACATTTTTAACTTCTCAATTGGATCCTTTCATTAACAAAATTTTGATGAATTTACTTAATTATAAAAATCTATAAAGCACTTTATATCATGTGTATATATATATATATTTTTTTTAGGACATTTAGGCCATTTAAGGCAAACTCACACACACAACGCATACACATGGACTCGAACCTTGGACCTCTTAGTTGGAAGCCTAAGCTCTCAACCAATAGGCCAAGGAGAGTTGTGTATCATGTGTATATAACTAAATTGAAACTAAGGTCATAAAAAGTACAATTGCTATGTTACATTACTTCTTGAAGGTAAATATATTAAAATCTAGTTGAAAGGATATAGATGATTATTCTCCTCATAAGAGGAAAAAATTCATCTCAAATGAAAGTATACATGCATGTATATGTATGTGTATTCACATAAAACGAGCCAAGGTGGTGTTGACAATATAATCAGCCAACAGTTTATTCATCTTCTGCGTAGGGTGGATAGCATCCCAAAACACATACTTATCTGCATTTTTACATGTTAATGGAATCTTGCACAAGTAGCCCAATTCCATTAGTCCACTGGCACCACAACAACCTACGTTTGCAACCTCAAATCCTACACATAAAAAAAATAGTTGGTAAAAATAAAAGAATTTGAATGAACTATATTTATGAAAAAAAAAAAATCTTTTTAGTAAAGAGGTGAGAATTAGAAAACTAGAATGTGGGTAGTAGGCTTTACTTTATGTAAGCTTATTCATGCAATGAGATCTAAAGCTGACTATATAAGTAAAGACAATTAAAGCAGCATCATGCCTCTGTGGTAGAAATAACTGCATTAATTCAACATGATGGATATTTATATTTGCTAAGTCATTTTATTGTTACTGCTACATTTTTTCTCCCATTAAGAATTTGACTTATAAAATTCATGTTATTTTAATATGTTATCATCATCGGCGGATCCACCCATTAAGAATTTGCCCACCCTCAAGTTTTTTTTTTTAAATATTTAGAGGGGAGATTTTGAAATATTAGGGTATTTTGGGCATTTTGCGCCCCCCCCCCCCCCCCCCCCTCAAAAATTTTTTTGCCCTACGTTTATCAATCCTAAGCATTTTTGTCCATCCCTCACAAATATTTTTTTTTGCCCACTCTATAAAAAAAAGCTGGATCCGCCCCTGATTATCATGATGGCATGCTTTGCATGGTGACTATATTTTGTTTTGTATGTTATGTAAGTTACTTCTTTCATTCCTTATGATATATTTACTAAATAAGCCAGTCTTACAGTACTATATGTTGACTTACAAAATTTGCTTTCTTTGTCACAACCTCTTATGGGTTAAATCTAGTAACCAAAGTGGTACATATGATACTACTTGAATTGCATTGATTTCATAATATTTAAATATTATTGTGCCCTAAAAATATATAATTTACTATTAATCCATCAAATAATACAGCATTTTATTTAAATATTTATATGCATATATGTTATACTTAATAATATCAGTAAACTTTTATACTTATTAATGTGATGTTAAAAATCATGTATAAATATCACTATATATAATAAAATAACATTTAAGACTAAAAATCTTAAAATACTGGTTAGTAAATTATAGTTAGGGCTATCAAATCTAATAACTACTAGTATGGTTCATGGATCTCCACTCTGAAGGAGAAAACCTTATTTGAAATATTGTTAATATGCAAGTGATTATTAAAAGTATTTTATATAATATGATTATAAAATATAGGAACAAGATAAATTTAAATATCTAATAATTTCATTATAATTGGAATATTTAAATTATATCAATATGTTAATGTATATGAATAAATGATTTTAATCCTGAAAAACTAAGACTCCTATTTATACAATTATCCTCTTTCATTTATTCAAGTTAGACTAGGGGTGTCAATTTTTGACACGACACGAAACACGATCCGAACCCGACCCGGAAAAATCCGGGTTCAGGTCAACCCAAACCCGAAACGGGTCGGGTTCGGGTTGAAGAAATCAACCCGTTTTAAAAATCGGGTCGGGTTCGGGTTGACACAGAAACACGAAATTGACCCGAAAGTGACACGAAAATTCAGATTTGACCCGAAAATCCGAGTTTGACCCAATTTTGACCCGAAAAATGAAGATTGACCCAATTTTTGACCCGAAAACTAGCAATTTTGGGTCAATTCCGGGTCATTCGTGTCGGGTCGGGTTGACCCGGACCCGAATCGGGTCGGGTTCGGGTCCGGAAACCTGACCCGTTTTTAAAAACGGGTCGGGTTCGGTTTGACCCGAACAGTGCCGGGTCAGTTTCGGGTTCGACCCGAACCCGACCCGTTGACCCGAATTGACACCCCTAAGTTAGACAAATAGTTCTCTTATGTGTTGCTTTTGATCTTAAATAACGATAATGATCTTAATATATTATCAGATTATAAGTTTATTCTTCATTGAAAAATCAGTAGAATTTAAAAATAATGAAGTAATTATATAGAATAAGGGAAACAATTTAAAAAAGAAAACTAAACTCACCATAAGAAGATGGACTCTTGACGACTGTGTCAAAGAAATCATAAATATCGCCATAAACCAGGCTGAGCTCCGGCCTTTCCATGCTGAGCTTCTCCACCAATTTCTGCAGCTCGACGTTGAACTCTCGGGCCACTCTGTTGTACTCCTGGTTGCATTCGTCAAACTGAAACAGCCGAGAGTTGATTGAGCGCTCCAGTGGCAGGCAACCCATTGGAGCCAGCCCAGTGAGGTCTATCTTTCGAGCTCCCAACGCATAGATTTCATTCACAAACCACTTGGCGATTCCAATGAGGAAACTCTGGTACTCTTTGACGGTAAGAGCTGAAGACCTGACGGGAACAGCAAAATAGTTCTCCAGGAAATCGTTGGTCCCTATGCTTATGATGTAGAGACCCTCCCCTATTGTCTCCCTTGCCTTTGCCTCTCCTTGGAAGCCTTTCAACTTCCCTATGTAATCTTTGAAGTACTCCAGCTCCTTCCACAGTGGAATTACAGACTAGGAAGAAACGATGATTTAAAGCAGTATTCATAAGAATTTTACATAATTTAAGAGAAAAGAAAAAAAAAAAAAAGATCTATTGACATTGAATGAGTTACGTACCGCAACGTTGGAAGTGGCATTGTCGTAGCCGGTGGCTGCGGAGGCAAAGCAGACGCCAATGGCAAAGTCCTTAATGCCGTACGCCGGATCAAGATAAGGTGGAATTGCGGGGGAGAGGTTGAAGGCTTGGGAGATGAAGTCTGTGGCTAGTCGACCGTTGGAGAATCTACCCGTTGGTTTTCCTCCATCAAAGTCGCGTCCATAGGGCTCATAATTGGACTTTGCAACAGTGTTGATGAAATTGTTGTTGCCGGAGTCGACTGTGGAGTCACCAAACACGATGATCACCGGGACCTTCGCTACAGAAGAGCCAATCAGCACAAGCTGGAGCAGAAAAAACAAGCCCAAACGCCATTGCGGCATCTTCACTATACTTGTTTCAGGTTTTTTTTGGCTCGTGGCCTTGCAGGTTGTTATTCTGCTCAGCTTGGTTATCTGAAGAAGAAGAAGAAGAAGAAAAGTAGCTTGTTTTTGTAACGACAATATTGTTTGGTGATCTGAATGCAGAAATCGAGCTGATATTCTTACCGACTTTTTTTTGCCACTTTTAATGGGATACAAAAAAAAAAAAAAAAAAAAGATTTTTTCCGGAATTTGTTGATGGTGGGATTGACTTATCAATGCCAGTTGAGGCTGTTGAGCCAAATGATTCAGTCATCTAAAAAAACTGAAATGGTAGTATATAAATATTTTGAGGTAGAATCTTGACATTGAATTTCATCTTTTTCAAATTTAATTTTTTGAAGGTCACTCTACTTTTTAATATATAAATAATAATTATTATTAAATTCAAATTTGTGGATGATATCGAAATTATACTCTCAAAATTATGAAGGTTTAGTAAATATAATATGATGAAATGTGAGGAGAGAGAAACTAAAATAAGCAAAAGAAAACCCAAAACTAGAGAGAACTCTGAAATTTAATTGTTATTGTTCATTGTATAAGTGAACTACTTCTCAAAAGAAAACCCAAAGCTGGAGAGAATTCTAAGATATTATTGTTATTGTTCATTGTACAAGAGAAGCTGTTTGTTATGTATTTAATATTTTTAATTTGTCTCATGAACTATTATATGTTTTTGGTATTTTTATACTTGTTTGGCCTATATATATATATATATATATATATATATATATATATATATATATATATATATATATATATATATATATATATATTATTGCACGCGTAAATATTCACTGTGATGGAGTCAGATAGTTTGCTATCTTAGTATTTATATGAAGGTCACTACAGGAAAATCATTTATTACCGGTGGAAATTGTTCATTTTACGACTGATTTTCGGAGAAAATTTTTTTTCGTTCGTAAAACCCGCGTAAGAAAATTTTTCTAACGAAAAATGATTGTCAAAAATTATTTTTTTTCCAACAGAACAAAACCAACAAAATTTTTTTCTAATGACTGTCTAGCTAGCGAAAAAGGCTGCCAAAATAATTTTTTTTAAAAAAAATACAACAGCAGCTGCTCGCCTGGTTGCCCGAGCATTGCACGCCAACCCGCGACTGCTACCCAACAACTGGGCGTGTGTGACGCCCGTGGGATTTTCACCGGAAAGCCGCTAAAACATATTCAATCGAAAAATCCGTTAGGAATAGACGATTTTCATGTAGTGGGTCCAACTCACTTATTGATAAGATAGGGGGTGCAAGTATTGTAAGACACTTGTTTTTATGTAAAAAATCTATATAAAAAAAAAGTATAGGGCCTAACCCAGTTAAAATAATTCCAATAATACTTTTCATTGATCATAAATGATGCCCTTCCTCAAAGGAATACGTTGATTTAGTGTAGTAAACATACAATGTACATAGCATATATATTTTGTGATTAAAGTTGGAAGTGCCTTGGTGCCATGAGAGTTGTCTTTAAATTGCTTGTTTGTTGGATCTTAATTCTTTGAGAAGGTGAGAATAGAGACTAAGAAGTGCATCCTAAATCCTTGCTAACTTCAAGAGTCAAAGTTAATATCAATGGCATGCATCGATCTTATAAATAATGAAATGTATATATTGAATTTATTAGTAATGATAGCTAATTAAGTCAACGAGCATTAATATAACTAGGCGACAATAATTAGAAGAATGTAGGATATAGAAGTGACAATAGTTTTGAAGACTGTAGAACGGAGGATTGTAGTTAAGTAATAGAGGTTCCAAATAAAAGTTGGAAAATCGTAATTGAACAATGGTGGTCTGAGGATTCTAATTGGATGATGGCCAAAAAATGTAGTTTAGCAATAGTAGCAAGAGGACCATAGTCAAGTAATGTTGGTTAGAGTTTGGAGAACTGTTGTTGAATGATGGTGGTTAAAGGGTAATAGATGAATAATAGTGGTCGAAGAATTATAGTCAGGCAATAGTGAATTAGAGGATCATAGTTGAAAAATAGCTATCGGAGGAGTATATATAATAGGGCGATGATGGTTGGAGTATAGTAATAGAATGACAAAAGTTAGAAGGTCGTAGTTAGGGCGATAATGGTTGGAGGACCGGTCATCAGATGATGAGGGATCAGGGATCATAGCCATGTTATTGTCGTAATATGACCATTATTCAATGATGGTGGTCAAATGATCATAATTGGACGATGAAGGTCGAAGACTCATAGTCAAATGATAGTGGACATAGGATCTAATCGATCAACAGTGGTCGGAGGATTGTGATTTGAGGACCATGGTTGGAGAACTATGATTGGAGGGCAATGATTAGACGATGGTGGTCGGGTGGTTAGAGGATCATAGTCAGGGAGGTCATATGACAGTAGTCAAGTGGTGGTGGTGGAATGATGACAGTCATCCAGTCATCCTATAACATCTATTAGATGATTGTCAAATGGCTGTGATCGGGCGGTGGTCTGATAGAGACAATTGGTTAGTGCTTCGAAGTTATCTATCAGGTGTTACTTCAATAACAGCGATCCCATAGTGGCAATCGAGTGGTGGTCCAACTCCAATGGTTTGACAGTGGTGTTTGAGGGAAACTTTAGGATTGTTAGTCTCTCTATTCTCTTAAATCTTAAGCCAAAGTCCAATTTACAGTTCCTCCATAACGTATAGAGTGTATATCTATTTATAGATTTTTTAGAGTGGCATATCCCGTAAATATAATTAAAATCCAAAACAAGACACCGGACGGATCATATTAATTTCATCAAATCATAAATTATTCTTTTAACATTTGAGGGCCTTCTTATTGTCAAAATTAAGTAATCATATGCTCTTTGGACTTGTTTCATCAAGATGCTCAATTTGATCATAAGCATATCAAATTTGAAAATAATTTCATCCTCTAATTAATATTCAAATTTCAATCATGCTTTAACTCTTTGAGTTGGGTTTACTCAGACTTAGATTGAACCGCATTTGATATTAATGAGTTCATTTCATCGAGACGTTTAGTTCGACTGGTATCCCAAAATACCAAACAAATTATTAATTATATCCTATAATAAGATAAACATCATCTATTCTTAACGGAAAAAAAAAACTACTACTAATTTCTAATTATTTTCTTTTTAAAGACCTATAACTGTATGTAAAATTAATTATAAAATTATTAGAAAAAATTAAATTTTTAAAATCTGTAATGAATATTACGGTTTTTTTTTTTAACATCACATTCTAATTTATTTGATTATAAAAAGCTCATTCTTATGATAGTTTTTAAAATATATATAAAAAAAATTATATTTATATGGAGCCAGTGGCTCAACAGTTGGGAGAATTTTCTCCTACTATTGAGTTCTACTCTTGAAACACATGCCAACGTACTAACTGCTATTTTTTAAATTAAATTTGCTCAAGTCCCAAACAAAATGGATAATCATCAACAAATTAAATCTCAATAACTAATTTTAGAAGGAAGCCTCTAAATACAGAGTTTTTAATCTATTAAGCCTTAGTTAATTATTTCAATAACTCTAATCAAATAGTTTAAGGTTTATAACAGTTTTCCGCAGAAATTTATTTTGTGCGATCACCGAATGACATCCAAAAGTGAATGAGAATGCGCCACATTTGTTGTGTATTATTATTGTACTGTTTGATACTACGGGTGTCAATTTCGGGTCACGGGGCGGGTTCGGGTTGAACCCAGAACTGACCCGGCACTGTGCAGGTCAACCAGAACCAACCCGTTTTTACAAACGGTCTGTTTTTGGGACCGGAACCCGACCCGCTTTGGGTTTGGGTCAACCCGACTCGACACAGTTTACGGGATTTGACTGAAGAAGGGCGTGAAGATGAGCTGTAGCCTCCCGTTGCTGGTTCCAGTCTCAGCGAGGTGCCTTGGAGGCTTGGACTGCAGCGAGCTCCCTCTCTGATTCAGGTCAAACGTCAAGGATGCAAGGTTTCCGATGAGCTCCCACTCCTGGAGTTTGGCGGCCCCACGGAGCTGCAGATGAAAGTTGCGGCGTGGCGTCACTCCTGGCGTTTGGCCGCTGGCGGTCCCGCGGAGCTTCTGATCCAACTATAACGGACCGACGGGCGACGCTGAAGGTATGACGGACTGAATGCGACGGGACGAGTGACTAACTGACGCGACTCGTGAGTGATGCGCGCCGCGGCTAACGAGTGATGCGGATGACGACTGATGTGTTGTTTCTGGGTTAAATCAAGTCAGTTTCGGGTTTTCGGGTCAACCCGAACTGGACCCGTTTTTGTAAACGGGTCAAAATCTTTGACCCGAACCCGAAATTTTCGTGTCGGGTTCGAGTCGGGTTTTCGGGTCGTGTCCAATACTGACACCCCTACTTGATACTGTGTGATGTGATGTATTCTGATTAGCAACCACACATAATAATTTTTTTCAAGTGGGAGGGTTAATGACCCAATGCCTCCATATAATCCATTATCGTTATGACTAATGATCATCCTTAATTAATTTCCGAATTCTAATAATATATTATCAGATGTTCGTTTCGTTTATTATTGCTTTATCGTCGGTTGGGCTGTCATATATTGTCGGCGGTCACCGAAGGCACAAGGAAGTTTCAAGATCAACTAACTGTTCAAAAGTTCTTAGACATAATATTCTGATGCCAATCTTGATGTTCTGAGATCGGATGTTCGAACTATTCCAAGGGTAAGATGCATTTGTATAGTTTTTAAAGATATGACATGTTGTATAAGATTTTGGAGACTCGATCGGTCCGTTTTCTGCTTTGCCACTATCGAAGTGGTCGCCAGCACGTCGCTGGCAATATTTCTTTTGCAAATAAACCTATGACATCTTCGAATTATATGGTTACCCTTCCGTTGCCTTTATTATTATTATTTATTCATTTTGTGTAATTGAGGGGGTAGAGTCACTACACCGTATTCATTCACATAAGAGAGATTATAAAAATTTATAACTAAGTAAAAAAACAGAAATAAATCTGTGGGGGAGCTGCAATAAAAAATTTGCAATACTGAGAGCTAATAAAAAGGACAACAGCATAGAACATAAAAAATAAAGCAGCAGCAATAATATAAACTACATCAAAATTTTATCCGACTATGTGGGGTCGGCTACATGAATCTTTTTTCTCAATTGTGTTCTACTAAAAGTTAAATTCTCATTTAAATCTAATAAAGTAACATCATTTCTAATATTGTCTAACCAAATCTTTTTAGGTCTATTTCTACCCTTCTTAACATAAGTCAAATCTAATGTAGCTACTTTCCTAACCGGATCATCGGATAGCTGTCGTTTTATGTGACCAAACCATCTAAGGCGACTCTCTCTAATCTTATCTTCCACTGGAGTAACTACCACTTTTTCACGTATATGCGCATTTTGTTTCCTGTCTCTAAGAGTAAAAAGCCACTCATCCACCTGTGCATCATCATCTTTGTAGTACTTAATATTATGCTTCTCTTTTTATGGCCAACATTTTGCACTATAAAGCATTGTTGGTCTAACCAACATCTTGTAGAATTTTCCCTTAAGTTAATTGAGCGGGATTTTTCTATCACACAACAAGCCTGATGCATTTCTCCAGTTCAACCATCCAACTTGAATTCTACTAATAATATCACCATCTATTTCTCCATTACTCTAAGTAATAGACCCAAGATATCTAAAGTGTGTACTCTTATTAATGACTTGATCACCCAAAATCACAATCCCCCATTAGAATTAGTATTACTAAAATTACATTCCATATATTTAGTTTTAGATCTACTCAAATGAAAGCCTTTAGACTATAAGGTTGACCTCTATAATTCAAGTTTACCTTCAACTCCCTCTCTAGTCTTATCAACAAGAAGATGTTATTAGCAAAAAGCATACATCGGAGTACAACCTCTTGCAAATTTCTTGTGAGAACATCCATGACTAAAGCAAAAAAGATATGGGCTTAAGGCTGATCCTTAATGTAATTCAACTAAAATAGGAAAAATACCAGGTCAAACCGCCATATGTATGGACACAAGTAACAACTATTGTATACATATTCTTAAGGACATGAATATAAGAATTATTAACCCCTTTTTTTAGAACTCTTTATAACACTTCTCTTGGAACTTTATCATATGTTTTCTCTAAATTAATAAGTATCATATGTAGATCCTCCTTATTTTCTCTATACTTCTCCATCAAACCTCTCAATACATGTATAGCTTCCATAGTAGACCCTACCCGGCTTGAATCCAAATTAATTTTGAGAAATGTTAGTATCATACTGCAACCTATGCTCCATAACTCTCTCACATATTATTAAAATATGACACATTAACTTAATTCCTCTATAATTCACACAATTTTGTGAATCACCTTTATTCTTAAAAATAAAAATCAACGCACTCATTCTCCACTCATCTGACATCTTTTTAGTCTTCAAAATAATATTAAAAAGTTTAGTAAGCCAAGAAATTCCTTCTTCTCCTAAGCATTTTCACACCTTTATTGGGATATCATCCAGCTTTTCCACACTTCATTTTCTTTAAAGTCTCTCTAATTTTGGTTTTACTAATAAAATAATAAAAAATAAAAATCTTTATTTTCATTTAGGGTGCCAAGGTCACCAAAGTCAATCGCACTCTCATAATCTTCATTTAAGAGTCTATAAAAATATCCCATCCACCTTTGTTGAATATCTTTTTCTAATAAAAGTAATGTTTGATCTTCATTCTTAATATATCTCACTTGAACTAAATCCTTACTACCATTATCTCTTTGTTTGTCTAATTTATACATATATATTTCATCCTCTTTAGTATCTAATATATTATATAAATCATTAAAAGCTAAAATCTTTGCATCACATATTGCTTTCTTAGACTCTTTATGGGTCTCTTTATATTTTTTCTAATTATCAAAATTTTTACATCTAAATAAATTTTTATAATAAATCTTCTTATTTTTTATCTTTTCTTAAATATTTTGATTCCACCATAAACTATATTTATAATTAGAAGCTTTTTCCTTTTGATACTCTAAATACATCTTCTATAATATTTTTAATATCACTAGCTACTTTTTTTCATATAATATTAACATCCTCATACACATACAAAATCTTAAGATCTAGTACCTTACTTTCAAAAATATTTTTGTTAAAATTTCTTTAAATACCCCCATCTAATACTAAAATAATATTTTACTTTATTTGTTATTTTTGCATCCTTCATTTTAAAGTCTAAAACTAATAAACAATGTTGAGTACATAAACTTTTACTTGGAATAATTTATAATATTTACAATTTAAATGTTACATTTTTCTTATAAGAAAATAATCAATTTGAGTTTTACTATATTAATTCACTCTTATAAGTGATGAGATGCCCATCTCTTTTCTTTAAAAAAGATATTATCAATTACAAAATCATAAGCTAAAGAAAAATCTAATATAATCTTATCACCTTCATTATTGGCTCCAACCCATAGCCACCATAAATGTTTTTTAAATTATCTACATCTCTACCAACATATTCATTTAATCTCCTCCAATAATTTTTTTTCAAGAGGTATCTTTTATATTAATTATTCTAAGTCATTTCAAAATTTTAATTTTAAACTCATATCTAAATCTACTTAAGGAGAATAAGCATTTATAATATTAAAAAACTTAACATCAATATTATTCTTAAAACTCTTATTTATAATCACACACACACACAACATTTCTAGTACAACTTTTATTGGAATATAAAAGTTTAAATTCTAAACTATTAATCTCCTTAGCCTTCTCTCCAACCTATTTAGTTTTATGAATGCATAAAATATTTATTTTTCTATAAATTATAATATATATTAATTTCAGTAATTTATCTGGAAATATACATATATTCTATATTTTTATCCTAATTTTAGTTTCATGAACTAGCTTATTTGCCCATATATATCCATGATGTGGGAACCCTTACCTATTTAACACTATACCCGATCACCGATGTAGCAACCCTTACACACTTATCACTATATTTAGGCCATATAGTGTGTCCCTTTTAGAGAATGACCTAATATTAACACAATGTATTAAAGAATTCATGTCATAATTATTTGATAAGTTTTACGCTGGCTATCGACTACCTAACTCAACCCTCATCTTTTCTCTCACAGGACTTGAGACTTGGCAATGATAACAAAAATTCACCTAGGCACATGTAAGGTAAAATTATCAACACTCTCGATTTTCATAGGGAAATCAAGACCATCTAGAGAGCGGATCCATGAGATACAAAATTTGTCTTAATTGTCCAGAAGTAAAAAAATATAGGGCATAGGAGGTTCACAAATGCTACTAGTCTAGAACAAAATCACAAATGCTATTGTTTGAGGTACCCCTTGAAGGTTTCCAAAATTTTCTATTTATAGAGCTAATATAAGCCTGTAGCTTCATAAAGAAAATTACTAATTAGCATCCCTACCTAATGCCAATCATTAATCATGTATTGTACCAGCTGCCACACGTCTAGTGCATTTAGTTTAGGCCTTCCCTATGGCCCAGGGCATATGATGGAAGGCACGATCAACAAAACAAAAATAAGAAACACCACAGAGAAACACCACAGAGGTGTTGTTGCATATACATTCCTAGAATTTTACTAGAAGTTTCCTTTTCAATCTAAAGTTTATCAGGGGTTATAAGGCATTATCCAGGCAGAAGGTGTAATAAAGACTAGTGAAAGAGGGAAATCAATCTACTGGATCAGATCTAAGATTATCAATGAATACTTCTGGTGTCTTTGTAAGATTCTAAATTGATTTGTGTTAACCCCAGGGTGGATCACAATTTAACCAAAATGTAGTGGCAAGACTCAAGCCTACTAATAAAGCGTTTGATCTACAAGGAGACAAATTATCTGTATTACTATCTTAGGTATAAGTTATACAGTGGTACCAACTTCTCTAAAGAGGAGTAAGTACAATATCTTTACTTAATGAAAGGATCTTTGCTAGCATGTATAAAGCATTGTATTACTACTTTGGAAGCGCCTCAGGTTTGATAATGACAGGCTAACAAGGGAGGATTCTTAATTTTCTATAAATAGTGCTGCTAGATCGATAGGAAAATGAATGAAGCCGATAGATCATCTAAACTTCCATTAACCTAATAGAAAGCTAGTAAGTTACCTTGTAACAATATAGATATCCCTTGGTAATCACTTTATAACTGTTCTACAAATTGTGTGGCTAGCATGGGAAAATCGTAATGATTGCTACTTAGCTTGAAAGACTTACAAAGTCTAAGAGTTATTTTACCATAGCTATCCAATAGGGACATATCTACTAGTAAGTCTAGCAGTAACAACCAACAATACTTAGATTACCTTGTCTGGTAGAGTGGTAGAAGGTACCCACTATGTGTACAGCCTAATTAATAGGCACCCAACTACAAGACCAAATAAACATTGAGAGGACTTGATTGAAAGTTCTAACCTTATGGAAGAATTACTCAATGGCTTCAATTATAAGATTTTCAGGTGAAAGATAAATACATAGCAAGGTAAAGTATATCGGCAAGTTATGAAAAATGGCCTTAAAAATAGAGGATCTGATAGTAGCAAGGCTACCAAATTACAAGCCAAATTTCCTTCCATTTATTTCTTTCCAAATATAATAAACAAGAGCCCATATTGATAAATAAAAATCCAATTTAATATAAAATGGGATATACATTCGATCAGCCACAAAGTTAATTGCTTGTCGCAGGTTTAGACTTAAGTAGCTAGTGGAATAGCATGGAATAAAATTGCAGAGTAACTTGAAATCAAAATAACATTCAAAATAAAGGTGATCAGTGGTTTCATTGTAGCTGTGGCAAAGAATACATTGAGGAGAGGCTTTGATGTTTCTTTTCAAAAGATTGTTCATTGTTTTCAGACCATCCAATAAGGCAAGCTAGCCAAAGAAAAATACAGAGAATACATTTTATGCCATAACATCTTAGCCCAGCTAGGTAAATCTTCCCGCTCATATAAATGAAAAAAAATATTTTAGTTGGGCTTTTTTAAACCTTTCTTACTAAGACATCCAACAACAGGAACATTGCTTGGAATAGCAAATATGACATCCCTAATTTGAAAAGAAATTTAGGGAGGGGAAGCCCAAGTCTCATTGTGTATAAAATCAGAAACTTTGTATCTATAAAGAGGGGTTATAATAGCATTTCCATTCTCAAATTTGGCTACAGATTTTCCAATAATCCAGGGATCCCAATAGAATGAGAAGTTAGAGTCCTAAGAAATGGTGAAGGAAAAATATGATTTAATAGAGTTAGTAGTGTTTCTAATAACTTTCCACCAAGAAGAGATAGATATCATTCCAAAAAGAAGAGAATTTTTCTTTGTAGTAAGAACTAAAAAGAGATCTGAAAGTCATGCATCTCCAAATCAAAGCACTATTGTAAGCAAAAATCATGTCTTGAATATATGAAATTCTAAGGCCACCATAAAGTCTAGAGGTGCTGAATTATTTACAATATATGAGGTGGAGATTTTTGGCCTGTATATCACTATGAAAAAGAAATATGGAGCATAGATTATTAATATGCTTGATACAAGTTTTAGGCAATATAACCCCTCTAATCCAGTAAGCAATAATGTTAGAAATAGAAAATTTAAGGCATTACATCTTACCAACAAGAGAGAGATTTGCATTTCTAACCTTATAAAAGAGAAGAAACTTTGGATGGAAGCACTTGGAAATCTAAAGTTTTGATCCATTTGACTAAGATCAGAATGTCCAAGTACTCCAAGATAGAAGCTTCAGAGGGAAGATTAAGTATAACATTAAGAGCAGCATTATTTTCTTAGTTCTTAAAGAACATAATGAAGCTTTTATAAGCATTGAATTTAAGCCCAGAGACATCACTAAATTTGTAAAGAATATTATTCAAAGCCTAAATATTGGCTAAAGTAGCTTCCTTAAACACCATGAGATCATCAGTATAAAGGAGATGAGTAATATAAAAGTTACCAACTTAAATCCCTGAGAATGAACCTTCCATAATAGCTTTATCGAAAAGGGCAAAGAGCTCATCTATTTCTATACATAAAAGATATGAGGTCAAGGGGCATCCTTGCCTAAGCCCAAAAGAGGAGTTGAAAAGTCACTCAAGGGTACCATTAAGACAAATTAAAAAAAATAACGTTCTAAATTCATTCCTTAATCTAACCAGTAAATAGGTTGGAAATCATTTTAACAATAAAATTCCTACAAACAGAGTCAAATTAAAAATATCAAACTTGGCACAAAAAATTGGATTTCTTATGCAATTTAAAGTTAGAAAGAATCTAAAAAATAAGAATAATATGATCATGCCCTTCTTTACCATTGGTTTCTCCTCTACCTTCTCCTTGCTAGGAGAGGCTTTGAGTTTTGGACAGTCAGTCTTTATATGGCCTGGTTTCCTGCATTCATAACAAATTACTTCATTAGAAACCTTGCCATTTCTATTATACTTACCTCTATTCCATTGCTGGCGTCTCTTCTGCTTCCTCTTTAAAAAGCTTTTGAATTGTCTAGTCATCAGTGCTATATCATCTTCATCCTCAGGTTGTGAGTGTTCACTTTCTGACTCTTCCACATTTAGTGCAATATTCTTGTCCTTTCTTTGTTCACCTACATCAATCTTTCTTTGACTTACTCCTTGCTCGTAAGCAATGAGTGAACCAAGAAGATTGTCAATAGAATAAATGTTCAGATCTTTTGACTCTGTAATTGCAGTAATTTTAGCATCGTATGCAGTATGTAAACAACGAAGAATCTTATTAACCATTTCAGCATTAGTTAATTCCCTACCAAGTGCATGCAAAGAGGTGACAATTTGAGTGAATCTTGTGTACATGTCAGATATAGATTCATTAGGTTTCATGCGAAATAGTTCGTAGTCATGTAACAAGATATTTAGCCTAGATTGCTTAACCTCATTTGTCCCTTCATAAGTAATACAAAGTCTATCCCATATGTCTTTTCCGCTTTTACAAGTAGAAACTCGCATGTAATCTTCAGATTTTAAAGCACAAAAGAAACTATTTAAACATTTTGCATTTAATTGTGCTAAGTCACGTTCTTCTATAGTCCAATCTGCATAGGGTGCATCTACCCTAATTCCATCAACTAATCTAGTTGGTTTTGTGTAACCTTCCTGGACTAACATCCACATGCGATAGTCAAGTGACTGTAAGAAAGTAGACATGCGTGTTTTCCAAAAATCAAAAGGAATATTGTCAAACAGTGGAGGTCTAGTGATAGAGTAACCCTCAGGAGTGTTTCGGTTTCCAAATGTAGCCATCTACGTTAATCAAAAAGTAGTTCAAACTTATGATTTTGAAACAATGCTCTGATACCACTTGTTGAGTCTAGTAATTAGGTTGTTAAGCCTAAGTAAATGTCCCAAGGCTACCAAGAGGGGGGTGAATTGGTAGTTTTTAAAAAATTTTTAAACCCTCTTAAAATTAAAGTTGAACCGAAATGAAATTGTCTTTTAAAGTTTGTAGAAAAATGTTTTTCAACCACAGAGTTGTTAAAACAGAAATTTAAAATGCGGAAACGTAAAAGCAATAGAGTAAATGACACCAGATTTATAGTGGTTCGGTCTATAACCAGACCTACATCCACTCCTCAGAGGCACCCTCTGAGTATTGCACTAATACCACAAAGTGACTCTCCTTTAGCACCCACAGCAAGGCGGAGAAGCCTGTACAAAACCCTCTTTTCACCACTCCCCGGTGCGGCAGAGAACCGTCGTCCTTTTACACAATCCACAGTGCTGGCAGAGAACCGTCGTCCTTTTACACTCTCCTAGTGTGGGCAGAGAACCCTACGGCTGTTCACACTCTCCAAGTGTAGGCAGAGAACCTTCGTCCTTTTACACTCTCCTAGTGTAGGCAGAGAACCCACGGCTGTTCACACTCTCCAAGTGTCGGCAGAGAACCGGACCTTCTTGAATTATCTTCTCACAAGAACCTAAAAGAAAGAAAGAAAAGAGTGAAGGAATCCAATTTCACAAGTAGAGATTCTTACCTTAGCAATCCAAGTGAAGCCTTCTTGCTCCAATGGTAGGAATCCTCCTTTGAATGCTCTCTTCCACTCTCCCCTTGACTATTCTCTCAATAGGCACGAAGATCAAATGACAAAAAGATTGGGTGGCAGTCTAATTTGAAGTATTTATACAAAAGACAAGAAAAACCGCCCAAAAACTGCAAGTTTTCAATTCTGTACGCAGTGGATCGTCCGGTACGATCGTGGATCGTCCTGGACGATTTTACTTAAACGATCTGAAACGACCCAATTTGTATATGTGTACGAAATGACTTCGTACAGCTGATCGTCCTGTACGAACTAGGTTCGTCCAGTACGAACGGTTATTACAAGGTCGGTTCTAGAAACTGCTGAAAACTGTCCTAAGTCGGTTTATCGTTTGGACGAAAATTTGATCGTCTGGACGAAAATTTTCCAGAGAGCCGATCGTCCTGGACGATGATTTATTTCGTCTGGACAAAAATTTTCCAGAGCGCCCATCGCCGGGGACGATAATATGGTTTCGTCTGGACGAAAATTTTCCAGAGAGCTGTTCGTCCGGTACGAAATTTATTTTCGTCTGTACGAAAATTTTCCAGAGCGCCCATCGCCGGGGACGATATAAAAATTCGTCCTGGACGAATAGGACTTAGAAAAATTTTTCGAAGCAAGTTCCTATTAGTTCCAAATGCTCTATAGGAGATAACTGACAGATCGTCCAGTACGATATATATCGTCCTGTACGATCAGTATAGAATTTCAAGATCTCCTTAGTTTGTGTGTGTGATTTTATTCACTCAATTACAATCACTCCCTTTCAAAATTAATTCAAAGAAAAGACACTTCAAATAAACAAAAATTTCTCATGTTGAATTTGATTTGAAGTTTTCGTAGTCTGGAGTCTGATTTTCCTGAAATGTTAGTATACACAAGAGCAAGTGCAAATCTTCTAAATTGTTAGGAGATAATTATACATCTGAACAATAATGTTTGGAATCATCAAAACTACATAAGTTGCACAAATATAAATCATTCAAATAGCAACTATTCAAACAATCTCCCCCTTTTTGATGATGGCAAAACAATTATTATTAGTATGGTTTCAAGTTAAAACATAATCTCTTATCTCCTAAACTCCCCCTGAATTTATGAGTACATTAAAAATAAGGAGGCATTAAAGAACAAAAATTTTTGTTTGTTAAAAAATTTTTTTTTTTTTTTTAAAAAATTTTAACAGAAAACACAAAACACAAACAAAACAAAAATACAAACATAATAAAAATTTTAACAGAAAACACAAAACACAAACAAAACAAAAATACAAACATAATAATTTCTCCCCCTTTTTGACAGCAACAAAAAGTGAAGAAGAAAAAGACAAGAAATGTAAATAATAATATGAAATTCATTGTTAAAATTTAATCTAAATTGTGATTTGACATAGAGTATGCAATTTTAAACTAAAGATATTAGGTCAATCATAGAAATTCATAAATTTATGAAATGATATAACATTGTAAGTAAGAAGAATTTATCAAATACATGATTCAATTTAGACATTTTGATTATTGAAAATCATTACAAGTGAGATGTAAAAAAAAATTCTATATTTCA
Source organism: Dendrobium huoshanense (assembly GCA_016618105.1). Classification (NCBI taxonomy): domain Eukaryota; kingdom Viridiplantae; phylum Streptophyta; class Magnoliopsida; order Asparagales; family Orchidaceae; genus Dendrobium; species Dendrobium huoshanense. The sequence continues at coordinate 27,269,986 of CM028349.1, read as the reverse complement.
AAGTTCAATAGAATATAAATGAACATTAGATCAACTTGAATTAAGAGATTAAACGAATTTGGAAAGAAGAGAATTACCACATGTGGTGCTTTGCACATCTTTTCAAAGTTTTGGGGCACATTTTTGTGCATTTGTCTTTGGTTGGGCTTATTTTGTGCCTCTTTTTAACTTTAAACAATTTTTGCGAATTCCTTTTGATTTTTGTACATTTGTACAATTTTCAAGAGTAATTTGATCAATTCTTTCCAAAATCTATAATCTAACATTTCAAATATTTCTAGGTGCATAAACATCATTTGAGCATAGAAATACAAAATAAGATAACATCAAAATTGCAATAACAATATTAAATTTTATGTAGTCTAAATGAATAGACATGAACTTAAAAATTCTAACTACAACAAGTTATAAACAAATTATAAATTTAGAAAGTCTAGATTTTCTAATATAGATAATCTCATATTACAATCAAATTTGAGCACAATGTAGATTAAAAATAATATTAATGAAATTCATAAAGATTAGCCACATTTCAAAACAAATCTAAGACAAACAAACTTTCATTAATTAAAAAGAAAATTACATAAAAACATTGAACTTAAAAAAAACATAACAACAAAACAAAAAAAACATCAGACACACATAAAAAAAAAACTTCTACTGTTCTGGAGGAGGAGGAGGAGGAATGCCGCCAAAGAGATTGAAGTAGGAGGCCATTAACATTACATTGGTATTTATTTCATGAACTTCATCTCTAATATTACCAATGTCATGTTGCTGCTGCGTAAGATGAGCATCAAATTGATCAAACCTTTGATCAAGGTGAGTCTCTAGTCTATCAAATCTCTCAATCAGATTCTGGTAATCTGATTGAGAAGCAGAAGCTTGCACTCCTTCTTCTTCTTCTTCTGAAGCACTATCATGTGCTTTTTCTTTTTCTTTTTCCTCCCTGAAGAGCAGTCTGAAAGATGCATCGTTGTAATAAACTGGCTCTTCATATTCCTCATCAGGATGGACTATATTGTACTTCTTCTCCAAAACATAACAAATCAAGTGCCCTAAAGAAATATTCTTCTTCCTTTTCTGATTAGGATGTCCTATTTCTGAAAGCCCATAGATATGATCTAGGATGAGTTGGGCTTCATCAATAGGTTGTCTTTTCATGATTAAAAAAGTTAGACAAGAAAGAAGAGGAGTAATGTTAATCCTATCACCGGCTTTTCGTATTCAACACAACTTACGATGCGTCCCTTCGTACAGGCTTTTTGACTTGACCGATCGTACATACGAAAATATTTCGTACAGACGATCAGAAAAGCGTTTCGTTTTAATGACTCTTGAAAACCGTCCCCTACAATGAATCGACACATGTTCGTACATACGAAAAAATTTCGTACAGACGAAATTCGTATTAAAAACTGTCTTATCCACTCAACCGCTGCATTCAATCGTCCCGACGTTTGAGAGGAAAAAAAAATTCGTACTGGACGATCACAGATCGTACAGACGATCCAATAAAAAACTGCTCTCAAAACGGTTTAAATTCGCGCAAACTGTTTCTTAACACATCGTCCTGTACGAAAAATTTCGTCCTGGACGATCTCCAAAAAAAAATTTTTGATTTTTAAATTTTTAAATTAACAAAAACAACAAAAAATAATCAACAACACAGAAAACATAAGATAAAAACATAAATTCAAAAACAATTCATACAAAAACACAAAAATTCACAAAATCACAAAAACAAAATACAACAAATATCAATGTTGCAAAGACATTTTGGTTAAGCATTCAAATCTATAACACCAAGCCTTGTTCTTAAAGTACTGAAGGTATCAAAGGCTAAAGGTTTTGTAAAAATGTCTGCAAGTTGATTTTCAGTTGAAACATGTATGAGTTCAATTTCTCCTTTGGATACATGATCCCTTATGAAATGATGCCTTATATCAATGTGTTTGGTTCTAGAATGTTGAATAGGATTTTTGGAAATGCAAATAGCACTAGTATTGTCACAATAAATTGGAATAGTGCCTATAGTTAATCCTAAGTCAATCAACTGTTGTTTTAACCAAAGTACTTGTGCCACACAACTTCCTAATGCAATGTATTCTGCTTCTGCAGTAGATAGTGCCACTGAATTTTGTTTTCTACTAGACCATGAAACTAATGAATTTCCAATGAATTGACATGTTCCAGAAGTGCTTTTCCTATCCACTCTACAGCCTGCAAAGTCAGAATCTGAGTAACCTATAATTTCAAATGAAGAGCTAAACTTAGGATACCAAATTCCTAAGTTTTGAGTTCCTAGTAGATATCTTAAAATCCTTTTCACTGCTGTCAAATGTGATTCTTTTGGATCTGATTGAAATCTAGCACATAAGCAAACACTAAACATAATATCTGGTCGGCTAGCAGTCAGGTAAAGTAAAGATCCAATTATCCCTCTAAATTTCTTTTGATCAACAGATTTTCCCTTAAGGTCTTTATCTAACTGAACTGAAGAACTCATTGGTGTACTAACAGGTTTAGCATTGTCCATTTCATATTTTTTGAGGATGTCCTTAATATATTTGGTTTGACTAAGAAAAGTACCTTCCTCAAGTTGCTTAATGCTAAAACCTAGAAAGTAATTTAAATCTCCCATTAGACTCATTTCAAATTCACTACTCATTGTTTTAGAAAAATCATCACAAAGATGTTTATTTGAAGATCCAAAGATGATGTCATCCACATAAATTTGAACAATAAGTATATCCTTTCCAATTTTCCTTAAAAAGAGAGTTGTATCCACACTTCCTTTTTCAAAAGATCTTTCAAGTAGGAAGGTGCTTAACCTCTCATACCAAGCCCTAGGTGCCTGTTTCAATCCATATAATGCCTTTTTTAATTTGAAAACATGATTTGGAAATTTAGAGTTTTCAAAACCTGGAGGTTGTTCTACAAAAACATCTTCTTCAATTATTCCATTTAAAAAGGCACTTTTGACATCCATTTGAAACAATTTAAAACCTTTAAAACAGGCAAAGGCTAGTAAAACCCTAATTGCTTCAAGTCTAGCTACAGGGGCAAAAGTTTCCTCAAAATCAATTCCTTCAATTTGGTTATACCCCTTAGCTACTAATCTAGCCTTATTTCTAATGACTACTCCTGAGTCATTCATTTTATTCTTGAACACCCACTTGGTTCCAACAACACTTTGATCTTTTGGCCTTGTAGTTAGTTCCCAAACTTTATTTCTTACAAATTGATTCAACTCTTCTTGCATGGCCAATATCCAAAATTCATCTGAAAGTGCTTGATCAATGTTAGTGGGTTCAACAGTAGAAATAAAGGCTGAATGATTGACTTCCTTGTTTAATCCACGCCTAGTTCTAACACCCTCACTTGGTTCACCTATGATTAATTCCTTTGGGTGGTTTTTAGAAAATCTCAAATCTCTAGGCAAAGGGTCTTCTCTTTCTAAATTTTCTTCCACATTTTCTTCCAAATTTAATCTATCTATCTTTTGAGAGTTTTCTTCAATTTCTTCTTCAACAACTTTTGGCTCTTCCATGTTTCCAATTTCATCAAAAACAACATGTGTGGTTTCTTCAATGACTAAAGTTCTTTTGTTGAATACTCTATAAGATTTTCCAACACTTGAATATCCAACAAAAATTCCTTCATCTGATTTTGGATCAAATTTTCCTAAGGCGATTTTCCATTATTATGTATGAACACCTTGCAACCAAATACATGCAAATGAGACAAATTTGGTGTTCTTCCTTTTATCAACTCATAGGGTGTTTTATTCAAATTAGATCTCACATTCACCCTATTCAGAACATAGCATGCAGTGCTAACCGCCTCAGCCCAAAAATACCTAGGAAGAGAGTATTCTACTAACATTGCTCGGGCGGCTTCTATTAATGTTCTGTTCTTTCTTTCAACTACTCCATTTTGTTGAGGAGTTCTAGGTGCAGAAAAATTGTGATCAATCCCCTTTTCTTTACAGAAATCTTCAAATATTTCATTTTCAAATTCTCCTCCATGATCACTTTGTATAGAGATTATTTCACATCCTAGTTTTCTTTGTATCCAAGTTGAAAAATTTCTGAATTCCTCAAATGATTCACTCTTATGAAAAAGAAATTTAACCCAGGTGAATCTTGAAAAATCATCTACTATAACAAAACCATATACCTTTCCTCCTAGACTAACAGTGCTTACTGGTCCAAAAAGATCCATGTGTAGAATTTCTAAAGGTTTACTTGTCCTAAGATCTTTAATGGACTTAAATGAGGACCTTACTTGTTTTCCTAATTGACATGCATCACACAGATGATCCTTAGTAAAGTCTAGTTTAGGTAATCCTCTCACCAAATTCTTTTGGGTAATTTTTCTAAGATTTTTCATACTAGAATGACAAAGTCTCCTATGCCAAAGCCATGATTCATCAGAAACAGTTTTCAAACAAAAAGCAGTAGGAGATTGAATACAATTTAAATCTAGCATGTAAACATTGTTCACCCTTTTTCCATTTAAAACAATTTTTCCATTTAGGCTAATTATGCAGCTAGTAGGTAAAAATTTTACATTATAGCCCTTATCACAAAGCTGACTTATGCTAAGCAAATTATGTTTCAAGCCTTCAACTAATAAAACATTATCTATGAAAAAGTTTTTCAAGTTTCCAATCATACCTGATCCAACCACTTTCTTTGTGGTATTATCTCCAAGTGTAACCTTGCCTCCACTCCTGGCTTCCAGCGTTATGAATTGAGCAGTATCTCCAGTCATGTGCTTAGAACATCCGCTGTCCAGGTACCATATACTCTCACGAGGTCTTGTGTGAGAGTATACCTGCAAAATTCTCAAATGTTAGACCTGGGAACCCAAACTAGTTTGGGTTCACCTTTATGAAATTTATAATAAGATGCATGTGTGATATGTCTAGATTTTTGCATCTTAGATCTCCACACCAGATTAGGTTTTATCTTTAAAGTGCAGGTGTGAGATATATGTCCTAAAAATCCACAATTGTTACATTTAACATTAGGAAAAATATTCCTATGTTTTCTCTCATATGATTGTCTTCTAAGGGATTTCATAAATTTAGGATAATACTTAGGATTTGTAAAATCTTCATGTTTAGGGGGGATCCTATTATCCTCGAGAGCACTTATAGTAAGTTTATAAAATGAATTCATTTCTTCCAAGATTCGATTTGTATAATTGACTCTATATGTCTTGTGCTCAGATTCATCCTTAAATTTCTCAAATTCTTTTTCAAGTTCAACGTAGGATGATTTTAAATTCTCAAAATTTTTATTCAAGTCATCATATTCATCAAGTAGTTTCATGTGGTTGCTATCAATTAAAGCATGATCTTTCCTAAGGATTTCGTGTTCCTTATTAAGCTCTTCCAATTCTAAAACTATACTAGCATGCATCTTTTTAGTTTTCCTATATGCATCATGCATGTGTTCAGAAACTTCAAACAATTCATTATAAGTTAAATCACATACCTCTTCTTGATCTGATTGTTCAGCTTTATCTGCCATCAAGCAAAGGTTGGTGATTTCTTCTTCTTTATCAGTCTCAGATGAGTCTGAAGCTGAGTCCGCCCAAAAAGCCTTTTGAAACTTCTTCTTGCCCTTCTTTACCATTGGTTTCTCCTCTACCTTCTCCTTGCTAGGAGAGGCTTTGAGTTTTGGACAGTCAGTCTTTATATGGCCTGGTTTCCTGCATTCATAACAAATTACTTCATTAGAAACCTTGCCATTTCTATTATACTTACCTCTATTCCATTGCTGGCGTCTCTTCTGCTTCCTCTTTAAAAAGCTTTTGAATTGTCTAGTCATCAGTGCTATATCATCTTCATCCTCAGGTTGTGAGTGTTCACTTTCTGACTCTTCCACATTTAGTGCAATATTCTTGTCCTTTCTTTGTTCACCTACATCAATCTTTCTTTGACTTACTCCTTGCTCGTAAGCAATGAGTGAACCAAGAAGATTGTCAATAGAATAAATGTTCAGATCTTTTGACTCTGTAATTGCAGTAATTTTAGCATCGTATGCAGTAGGTAAACAACGAAGAATCTTATTAACCATTTCAGCATTAGTTAATTCCCTACCAAGTGCATGCAAAGAGGTGACAATTTGAGTGAATCTTGTGTACATGTCAGATATAGATTCATTAGGTTTCATGCGAAATAGTTCGTAGTCATGTAACAAGATATTTAGCCTAGATTGCTTAACCTCATTTGTCCCTTCATAAGTAATACAAAGTCTATCCCATATGTCTTTTCCGCTTTTACAAGTAGAAACTCGCATGTAATCTTCAGATTTTAAAGCACAAAAGAAACTATTTAAACATTTTGCATTTAATTGTGCTAAGTCACGTTCTTCTATAGTCCAATCTGCATAGGGTGCATCTACCCTAATTCCATCAACTAATCTAGTTGGTTTTGTGTAACCTTCCTGGACTAACATCCACATGCGATAGTCAAGTGACTGTAAGAAAGTAGACATGCGTGTTTTCCAAAAATCAAAAGGAATATTGTCAAACAGTGGAGGTCTAGTGATAGAGTAACCCTCAGGAGTGTTTCGGTTTCCAAATGTAGCCATCTACGTTAATCAAAAAGTAGTTCAAACTTATGATTTTGAAACAATGCTCTGATACCACTTGTTGAGTCTAGTAATTAGGTTGTTAAGCCTAAGTAAATGTCCCAAGGCTACCAAGAGGGGGGTGAATTGGTAGTTTTTAAAAAATTTTTAAACCCTCTTAAAATTAAAGTTGAACCGAAATGAAATTGTCTTTTAAAGTTTGTAGAAAAATGTTTTTCAACCACAGAGTTGTTAAAACAGAAATTTAAAATGCGGAAACGTAAAAGCAATAGAGTAAATGACACCAGATTTATAGTGGTTCGGTCTATAACCAGACCTACATCCACTCCTCAGAGGCACCCTCTGAGTATTGCACTAATACCACAAAGTGACTCTCCTTTAGCACCCACAGCAAGGCGGAGAAGCCTGTACAAAACCCTCTTTTCACCACTCCCCGGTGCGGCAGAGAACCGTCGTCCTTTTACACAATCCACAGTGCTGGCAGAGAACCGTCGTCCTTTTACACTCTCCTAGTGTGGGCAGAGAACCCTACGGCAGTTCACACTCTCCAAGTGTAGGCAGAGAACCTTCGTCCTTTTACACTCTCCTAGTGTAGGCAGAGAACCCACGGCTGTTCACACTCTCCAAGTGTCGGCAGAGAACCGGACCTTCTTGAATTATCTTCTCACAAGAACCTAAAAGAAAGAAAGAAAAGAGTGAAGGAATCCAATTTCACAAGTAGAGATTCTTACCTTAGCAATCCAAGTGAAGCCTTCTTGCTCCAATGGTAGGAATCCTCCTTTGAATGCTCTCTTCCACTCTCCCCTTGACTATTCTCTCAATAGGCACGAAGATCAAATGACAAAAAGATTGGGTGGCAGTCTAATTTGAAGTATTTATACAAAAGACAAGAAAAACCGCCCAAAAACTGCAAGTTTTCAATTCTGTACGCAGTGGATCGTCCGGTACGATCGTGGATCGTCCTGGACGATTTTACTTAAACGATCTGAAACGACCCAATTTGTATATGTGTACGAAATGACTTCGTACAGCTGATCGTCCTGTACGAACTAGGTTCGTCCAGTACGAACGGTTATTACAAGGTCGGTTCTAGAAACTGCTGAAAACTGTCCTAAGTCGGTTTATCGTTTGGACGAAAATTTGATCGTCTGGACGAAAATTTTCCAGAGAGCCGATCGTCCTGGACGATGATTTATTTCGTCTGGACGAAAATTTTCCAGAGCGCCCATCGCCGGGGACGATAATATGGTTTCGTCTGGACGAAAATTTTCCAGAGAGCTGTTCGTCCGGTACGAAATTTATTTTCGTCTGTACGAAAATTTTCCAGAGCGCCCATCGCCGGGGACGATATAAAAATTCGTCCTGGACGAATAGGACTTAGAAAAATTTTTCGAAGCAAGTTCCTATTAGTTCCAAATGCTCTATAGGAGATAACTGACAGATCGTCCAGTACGATATATATCGTCCTGTACGATCAGTATAGAATTTCAAGATCTCCTTAGTTTGTGTGTGTGATTTTATTCACTCAATTACAATCACTCCCTTTCAAAATTAATTCAAAGAAAAGACACTTCAAATAAACAAAAATTTCTCATGTTGAATTTGATTTGAAGTTTTCGTAGTCTGGAGTCTGATTTTCCTGAAATGTTAGTATACACAAGAGCAAGTGCAAATCTTCTAAATTGTTAGGAGATAATTATACATCTGAACAATAATGTTTGGAATCATCAAAACTACATAAGTTGCACAAATATAAATCATTCAAATAGCAACTATTCAAACAATGTGGAAGAGAGATTCAAAGAATTGTTTAAATGGTCAAGCGATTAATTTCATCATAGGGAAAAGAACGACAAGTATTACAATTATATTGTTAACAAGCACGTGCATGACATATAAACGTTACAAAGATAATTGCAAAGTTTCCAAACATCAAAGGTATGTATAAGCTTTTAAATACATGAATCATGATAGAATTTTAGAAGACGTTGTTGACCTTGATTTTGTCAATACTCTTGGTCAAAGAGTTGACTTGGTAAAATTGACCAAGCCAGACTCCTAGACCCACTCCATTGAATCCAATAGGTCAATTCAAGTCTATTAAGCTCGGACCCAAGTCCTAGGTCAACCTGGTTGACCAGGTCAACCAGGGTTGACCCAAATGGATCTAAACCCTTCCATTCAATTTCAAATTCAATTCAGAGCTCCTCAAGCTCATTTCTCCCCTCCACTGGACTCAGTGGGTCATACGAAGTCCATTGGAGCTAGACTTGGGCCCAGGGTCAACCCAGTTGACTAAGTCAACCCGGGTTGAATCAATTAGCCTTAATGGGCCTAATTTAATTTCTAATCCATTTCAACGCCTCATAAGCCCAACCCTCCTCCTTTCTGACCTAATCGACTGGTTTGACTAAGTCAAACTTTGACTTGGTCAAATCTAGCCATGAATAGGCTAAATTAACCCATTTAAGACTCATTTAATCCCATTTAATGCGTTAATTGATTGCTAATGGTTTTGAAATCAAAATCTCGCCTAAATCACTCCCTCTCTCTCTGAATTTGACCCTTGATCTCATCTCCATCGTCCAAGAGAGGGAGAGGAGTTTAAATAGCAAAATTTAGGTTATTTTGGGGATCTTTTTTTTGATTTCTTGAGCCTTAAGCCTCGAAACCCTCTGAGATTTCGTGTGAGTGCTCTTGGAGTCTTCCCCCACCTTCACCACTCAAAACTCGATGGTGAAACCTCGCCGGCGGTGAGATTCCGGCCACCCGAAGACTTGGACGTTGAAGGCTTCGATCCGACCAATCCTGAGCTCGTTTGATCGTGGTGTCAACTAGGAAAACTTACGATGACAGTCTACAAGTGCAACCGTACAAAGATTTCAAAGATCCAACGGTTAGACTCACTTAAAACCCTTAGAATAGCTAAACACTTAGATTTAAATAAGTTTCTCTACAATGCATCTTGGATCAAACCAATATTTCCCCATGATTTTTGTACATCCATAGAGTTTACGTTTAAAATTTTGCTAATTTTCATCCACCAGATCGAGAGAAATTAAGAAAAAAACCCATTAGGGTTTCGGGTTTAACCGCTGAGCAGCTAGGGTAGGCCTCAGCTGTCGATCTTGTAATCGACGGTTAAGATCAAACCGCTCCGCGGTTTGGATTCACCGCGGGTCTTCTCCCGCGGTGATGTGTGCCACGTGGCAGGATCTTGACTGTCTGCTCGATACCGCGCCGATCTGACGGCCCAAATCCTCTGCCTACGTAAGGCATTGAATGTCGCTGCTGATCATGCGCCAATGATTGCGCCGACGGCGCAATCATTGGCTATGATTGGAAAACGCATACCGGAACCAAGCATCCAATCGAGGCCCGCCACGTAGCCCTAGCCGTCTCCACATGTCGCGACCAGAGGAGCCGCCGCCGGATTAGGGATTTAATTAAGTTTTAGTTAGTTTTAAATGTATTTTTAGGTAACAAAAATTTGGAAAATTATAATAAATTCAATTTTCGTACGAAAAATACGTGTAATACCTCGTTTTAATCGTATTTTTATTCTCTACATTTTAAATTTTTTTTTTTAATAAAAATGAGCTGTAAAATTTAAATTATTTTAAAAACAGTGAAAATGTGTATTTATTTTTTGTTATTATTTTATATTATTATTATTATTTTGTTTATATATTATTATATATTATTTGTGATGTTGTTTTAATGTTATTATAATAATTATTATTATTTTGACTTTTTTGTTAATTTTATTATTATTAGTATTATTATTATAATTATTTAAATATAAAAAAGTATTTTGACAATTAAATACTATTATAATGATTTTAAATTATTTAAATAACCTAAAATATTATTAATAATTAAGATATCACCACTGTTATATTTTAAACTATTTTTAAATTTCTGAAGCTTTTTTATTTTATTTTATTTATTTAATAACTATTTTAAATATTAATTATTATTTAAATACCCTTTAAAGCATTAAACTTCGAAAAATCATAACTTTCTCATTTTAAATCGGATTTTGGCGTGCGACCCCTCGTTCTCTTCAGAAAATTGTCTATTTTATTTTAAAATTATTTTTAGAATTTCTTTCCTGCTATCCTGATAGATATCTGTTTGGATTTGATTATGGGAGTATTTTTCTATTATTTTAATAATTTATTATGATAATTATTTTAAAATTAAAAACTATTTTGAAATTATTTTGAAACCCTTATTGGGTGGTCAGTGGGTCTCCCATATATGTATTTACTACAAATTGATCTATTTTTAATTATATTATTTTTTAAAAGTTTATATATTTGTAAGTATTTAAAAATATTTTAAAATTACTTATATATTAAATCCCCTAATCTTGGGAGATCTGCAATTTCATGAAATTTTAGACATAGAGTCTATGTGTGAAGAGTAAATCATGGGAGAGTGGGTTAGTGGATGGTTGAGTTCCAATCATTCAATAATCCCTTAATTATTCATATTTATTTTTCGTTTGTCGTAGATTGCATGTGTAGGTCGCACCACGAGCACTTAGCTTAAGCTCTCATAGATCTAAGGATATGGCGTGTTTACTATTTTTATATGTTCCATGCATTTATTACCTTGAGGGTTGGATGAAACATCACTTTAAACTCATTCAACGTAGCGACACCCTAAGGACAAAAATTAAGGACCTGTCTAACGAACTTAGAAATTTTCTAGGGGCTAGGTTAGATGAATGATTGGCATGAAAATCTAAACATTTGAACTTAGAGACATCATAAACCTTCCAAAATTTTTTGGAAATTTTTAGGAGCTTTTAGACCCCTTAATTAACCAACCATAATTAACCTGCTAAAAAAGGCCCCGAGACCTTCTAAAAATTACAATAAATATATTTTAGGTCAGAAAATTACTCATAATAATTTGAATTGACCAGAATCAGATCCTTGACTTTAGATAAATAGGGATCTCTAGTTTGACTTCAGGTTGACCCCAAATTTGACCATAGATGGAAATTACCATTTTTGCCCCTAATAATTCATTAAAAAATATTAAAAATCCCAAAATTTCCCCAAATACTTAGGATCACTTTATAAGATCATCCCTGGCCTTTGGGAGTGATTCCAATCTGTTTGGAGCTGATTTGGATCAAAACTATATAATTAGCCCTTAATTATGTAATTTAGAAAATTCCACAAATACCGTGAATTTAAAAAATTCATAGTAGAAATTTCAAAATTAGGCAAACTCACTTGCATTAGTCTCCTATTAGGATCTAGTATTTATTAAAAATATTAGGTCTCCAGAAAATGTCTAGATTAGAAAGTCAACCTTTTTGGTCAACCGCAGTTCATTTAGGACCCAAAACTTAGAAAATTCATAACTTTGCCTAGAAAATCCCAATTTTAGTGGACTACCTGGATAACTACTCATATTAAGGTCTAGAAATTTTCTAAAATATTAGAAGACCCAAACCTAGCCTATTTCCCAAAGTGACTTTTTGGACCCTCTTAGCCTAGCACCTAGGAGGACCCGGGACTTTCCAAAATTGGCTAATCCAATTTAAACTCCAAATATGACTACCCTAAGCTTTTAAAAGTGATCAAAAAATTAAATTAACTAAAATGGACCCTAATCCATTAATATTTGAACTTCAATTAAAGTTTCCTTTTGTAGCCTTCAACAAACTCTAACTCTAGGCAATTTTAAACAACTATCCTACTTAGGATCTATCCAAATCACACAAGCCTTACACACACATAGAATTGTTTGCTAAGGAACCACTTCTAGATCTAGGCTAGGCCGCTGGGTTTTATTTTTCTGCTGTGTACTGGAGCTTTCCGTGATTTTCACTGCATGCTGTATGAAATTGAATTGCTGTGTTTGCTTACTTTTACTGCACTGTGGATGATGTGATGAGAGCTAGATCTATCTCTAGGTTAGGAGCGCTATATATATATATATATATATATATATATATATATATATATATATATATATATATATATATATATATATATATATATATATATATATATATATATATATATATATATATATATATATATATATATTGTTCTTCCGTGTAGGTGGATATGCTCAAGCTAATAAAAGGGGGGTACCGTTATAATTTCTAATATTGTCTTATGTAGGTGCTTGCTCAGCCCCCCTAAATAAATGAGGACTAAAATAATTATAACTGCTACAAGTGGACCGCTAAGCCCTCATAATTAATTGCATGACTTGGCACAGCTTCAATGGGTTGAGTTTTTATATATAAACTGCTTGTGATTTTTATTAGGATAACCATGTAGGGAGTCTAGAAATTTCTTTTTTTAAATGGATGTAATATTTGTAAAATTTGTTAAGAATCGTGAAAATGCAATTTTGAGTTGGGATATTCTTATCCCACTTGAATCCCAAAAGAAGAAGACATCCTCATAGGAGGGAGTCTTCTTTCATTTGAGAGATCAAGTAGGATGGCTTTAGATATCCAAAGAGAAAAGACAATACCCCCTACCAAGGGAAATTGTCTCTTCGTTTGGATATTCAAGCCACGACGGATTTAAGGAGTACAAGGAGGAGATTTCCAAGGAGTCCAAGGAGGGAGATCCAAGGAATCCAAGGAGATGTGACCCAAAAGATTGAAGACTAAAGACCAATATCCTACTCAAGGTCATTTGCGTCTGTCATAGGCTTAGAAATTCGGGTTGTTGGCAGTGGTTCCCGGCCACTTTACTTTCTGCATATTTGGGTTGTAATAAGGGCAATTTGCCTATGGCCATTTAGTTGATTATTTTTGGATTTATATTTATGTGTTTACCTGATTGCGCAGCAGAAATTGCCTGTTTTTCTTAGATTTCTTTTTTGCATGCCGCTTTTTGTTTTCGCCTGGATTCCGTTAGGCTCTCTAAGGACTATAATTTTTTTTTACTAATAACCAAAATTTAATATTTAAGTTTTAAATAATCTAGAAACTTAACAAACCTAGGGAATTGTCAAAACCGTTCGGGGTCGCATGCATATTACTGCATCCTCCTTTCCTTGTTATAAGACATTTCCCTGCTTGTGGGTAGAGTCCGGATAATCTGGCACATGATGATGAAGTGCCGGACCTAGGGAGACTCAGTCTTTTATAAAAATTTATTTTTTATAAGCATGTTTTTAAAACTCTATAGTATTTATGAGCTGATATTTCAACTAGCATGCATTGTATTAGTAACCAACTAAATAAAATTTAATTGCATTAGCTAGGAGCATCTGACCCACATAAGTCCATGACCACTTAGGAAACTCTTTAGATGTCGGTTCTATTTCTAAATAACTGTACCACCCACCCATCTTTCATAATTGACTTGATAGCTTGATTTTAAAGCGATTAGGTGGTTAGTTGGCTCCCCAATCTAGGTCGGGGTAAGTCCAAGTTTTGCACTGCATTAGCTAGGACACGGGTCTTAGTGTTGTGTAGAACACTAAGCTCAATCTAGATCTAGGATTCGAGGCTCCTACACTCGATTTCGTAGTATGCCTTAAATAGTAGGTAGGTCCCTTCCTTTCAGGGACTATAAATCCTACTTATCTGTGTCAAAGGATGACGACACTTCCATCCTTCTCTCACGCATGTGGTTGGATGCCTGACTTTTATTTTATCCAGTTTCTCTCTAGTACCCTAGAGCCTCTGAGTGCTGGTGTGAACCACGCATGTTGATCCAGTCTTTTGGGACCTTTCTTCCCTTTTGAGTAGGACTTCTTAGTCTATACCCCTGTACCAATCCCACTTTAGGAGAGGATAATGCATGATCCTTAATCGAGAGTTTTCTCGGGCTCCGGCCTGAGATGTAATTAAACACGGGGCTTGCGCCCGTGGGAAACTCGGTCTCACGTCTACTAAACCCCATTCAAACTGTTGTATTGAGTGTGGGAAACATGTAATTAGGTTGTGTATATTGCTACTGATCGGGGTGTGTTGGCGACAGCCTCTATCCTCAATGGTTAGTCGTATGCACGATCCAATCTATCCCTTCCAATTGATCCGTTTGCGTGGTGCTCTTTCGGAGGTCCATAGACGTTTACATACCATTTAAGAGGAGAGATGGGGGCAACCACAAATGCATGAACCATGGACAAAATTCTTAATTTGTATTTTCATATACTTCACCTTTAGTGCATGCTTCATAACTCCATGATATGGCTATTAATATTATTTCTTCTTTTGCTAGATGGTTCTTGAATTAAGTGATGATTCATATTACCTATACAAAGGTGTTGATTTTCATGAATTACTTCATAAGGATGCCATCCCCTTTTTCCTTCGACTCACCATGACATATTGTCCTCATAATTTATTTCATGTGTTCACTAACTTTCAAAGTAGACCTTTGATAAGATGGCATGAAGAGGTGACAAATTGACTTGAATTTTCCTTATAAACTAAGGGTCTAGCTTATATAACATTTGACATTTAAACACTCATATATTATATAAAAATACAATATATAAGGGAGTTATGTAAACACTTTGAGAGTAAATGTAAACAATACAATACAAATACAAGAGGCAAAAATGATATAAAAAAAAGGAAAACGTATATGCATTGATATTATAAAGGAATTATGCAAACTCTTGGAGAGTAAATGTAAGAAAGCATGCAAACTTAGCAAATATAACTAATTATTTAGTGCATACAAAAAAAAATCTGATTGGTCATCCTGCAAAGTAATCCAGACCATGAAAAAATCAACACAATTAAAAGTGGTGATTGGAAAACAAATTTTTTTATATTTTGTTAGTTAATGAGGATCCAAATGATGGACATTTTGGAATAGAATAAGGAAAATACACAACATGCATGTTAAAAAAACTCATTAAAGTTCACCAACAAGAAAAAAAAAATACCAAATTCATCATCACATGTATCCAAGTGAACATCATTTGTCTTTGATGCCAAAGTGATGGTGGTTGGAATAATGGTTTCTAATTGTGAATTTAATTTTTGGATCACCAATCCCACTACAGACGGAATACCACAATTGAATTCAAATTTGTTCATAGATGATACTTAAACCTTACTCACAAGACCAACTACACTATAACATAATGAATAAAGAAGAAATTGGTGAACAAGAATGAAAGTTCTGAAATTGTATTGTTCTCTATGAATAATAAAACTGACATCCTCTAAAACTGAGGCTTTCAGCAAGTTCCCCAACATCTTCGACGAGTGCTTTAGATGCCTTCCATTAGTGTTATGGACGCCTTTGATAACATTTTAGATGCCTTCGATGAGTGTTGTGGATGAATCACCAGTTGAATTAGCAAAATAGCCATTGCCAAGTAATTGTATGCAAATGACCTTTGTTAACTAGGTTAGTGACCATTTGATTATGACAATTGTCCTTCAAAAAGGGGTGAGTGCTTCTCGAGCATGTACCCCACTCAGTCAAGTTGAATAACTCCTCTTAGATGTCCAGCTTACCTACCATCGGCCAACCCTTCAAATAGGTTTTAGTATGTTACTAACTACCTAGTAGAGCCAAATTGACCTTTATTGTATCTTTCTTAAACCCTTTAACATAATTTGCTATGGTCGGGTGATAAAAGTTTTTCGATGCTGGTGCTTGGGTGGAGCTCTAGGATTCTTCAAGCTTCAAAGCTCTCTTGATTATCTAGCTAAAGGTCCATGCTCCATCAAAAAGGTCACTCTCATTTAGAGAGTGAAGGCCTATTTATAGATTTTGAAAGTAATATGCTATGTAATATATGGAGAAGATCCACAACAAATTTGGACTGAAGCATTGGATGACTCGTATTGATCCCCTCCATCATAGAGAGTTTGTCCAACTTTTATGTGTCTTAATGATGTTAGAATTAAGAGATCTTGTGCTCATTGGATTTGCCTCATCGAGTCGCTCAATTAGACTATCAACATGCCATATCTAAAGATAACTTGGTTGTACAATTAGAGCCCCAAAGCTTTCAAATATGCTTCAAGCCCTTGATTTGAGCTCGTTTGAGCTTAGATTGGACCAATTTTGATATCATTGGGTTAGTCTCGTTAAGATTTTCAGCTTAACTATAAGTTTGTTGAGATCAAAATTCAGATGATCCAGAATTTTATTTTGAAAGTTTACAATTCAAATATATGCCTTGAGATTAGTGCTCGATCAATGCAATTTTTTGCGACATATAAAACCTTATTATTATAACTTAGGAACACTAGTTCTCACCTCTCGTTCAGAAATTCTAAATTGTGTTATTTAGTTCTTAATTAAACTCCACCACTTTTATCTTATTACCTATATCAATATGCGATCTCATTATTTAACAATATATACATTTATTTTTTTACTTACTAATAATTAATATTTATACCTTAATTTTTACCTAACATTTAACTAACATAATTGTACTAGTCTTTTTATTTTTTAATTTTAAAATATTTATAAAATTAATTAATCTGAAGTATAAATTATATAGCTTTTGAAAGTATAAAACTTTATTCAATTAAAAAAATAGGCGTATTTTTATAATTTAAATTTATCATCTCTCACATAAAATAAATATTATAACATAGCCAATTGCGTTTATATCTTATTTTATATCGATTTAAATAATAAATTACTTTGATCACAAAGACATAAATATATATACCATCAATTATTTTTAATGATTAATTTGGAAATATAATAATTATTATTCTTTCCTTAAAATTTAATTTCTAAATATATGGTCTTAAAATTTAATCAATACTTAATATCAATTTGAAGAATAAACTTAAAAATTCACAAATCTAACCTAATTGCCCGTCATTGCTTTTCTCGGCCACAAAAAATGCACATGCCTTCCTCTTGCTTGATTGTTTTCTCACAAGCTTCTTCTTCCCATTCGATTCTCCCTCTTGATCTCACTGTCGCTTGATCTCTCCAATTCTCCCTCGCTCTCATAGTAATTTAAAGACCTTTCGTCTCCTTGATACCAATTGTTGAGGCAAACTCCTTTATCCTCCTTGACTGGAACCGATTCCCTATCTTCATCTCCTTCGTCTCCAAATGATAGATGAATTTTGGTGTTGAAAAGATAAGCTCCTTCATCTCCTTCAACTTCTTTGACTTCCAAGCAAAACAATCAATTGCGACAAATCGACAGAACGAGCCTTCTCATGAGGAGATTATTCTATGTGGACATCGGACGAGAGAACCATCCGGTTCTGTGCTCGGTACCGAGCGGTATCGTTACCGAGCATTCAATACCGAGCGCAATACATTTTTGAGGTGACGTGGTGCATTTTTATTGGTCTTTGGATGAATATGAACCCGCATGTAATAATTTTTCCTTCTCATGATACTAACTCCTTCAACACCCTTAGTCTTCCTTGCCTTCACCCGAACAGGTTATATAACTGATGCTCTTTGGTTTGATCATTTCATATATTGCTCAAGCTAGTTTTGGCTCTTATGTGCACCTTTCTAATCTTTATCCCAAAAAGCTGGCTGAATCACCTCCTAATTATTTTCTTTCTCATGGGTATAGCCATAGTAGATGACCTAAAAGGCCTTACCTAAACACCCTGAACAAAACTGTAACCCAGATCCACACAACCCTCTTCTTCTCTTCCATACCCTCCATAATCTGAACTCTCCACTCATTCACACCTAATATCCTCCTTTTGATCCATCTATCCAAAATTCCCACCAACTCCCTCATATGAGAAATCCTCAGAACCCGACTATCCTTCACAATAAGTTCTCTATGCTTGCTTCCTCTTTGGCTTCTGATTGTTCCTCCTCTCTGAATGTGGAAGATCACCCTGATGTCTTTCAAGCCTCCCATTCCAAACCAAAAAGACAAGCTCAATTTAATGCCAAATAATTAGCCTCTCACTCTTTCCCCTTCCCGCCCTCCCCCTTATGACACTAACTCCTTCAACATCCTTTGTCTTATTTGTCTTCACCCAACCATGTTACATGACTAATATTCACTGGTTTGATTATTATATATACTGCTTGAGTTAGTTGTGGCTCTTTTGTGCACCCTTATAATCTCTGCCCTATAAAGCTAACTGAATCACCTCCTCCTAATTTCCTTCCTCATTAGCGTAGCCATAATAGATGAACAACAAGGCCTTACCTAAAACCCTTTATCAAAATCTTTGCCCATATAATCCCCAGCATACCTCTTAAGGAGAATGTGGCACACAACCCCCTTCTTCTCTTCCAGACCCTCCACTCACCCACACCCTCCCACCTCTACAAAAACCTCACCCTTTTGATCCCTATATCCAAAATTCCATTACCAACTCCTCTCATATAGAAAATCCCCAGAACCTAGCTACCCTTCACAACAAGTTCTATATACTTGCTTCATGTTTGGCTTCAGATTGTTCCTCCTTTCAGAATGTGGAAGACTATCCTGACTTCTTTCAAGCCGCCCATTCCAATCCAAAAAAACTTTTAAGTTGGATCTCATTTGTATTTTGGAAACTAAAGTTAGCTCTTATCAAATCTCTGATCAATGATTTTGCAACTCTAAAAAGCTTTTGAACAATTTAGGAAATTTTCATAACTTAGATCATTTTGGCTCTGAGATAATTTGGATAAAATGGAATGAATATATTATCTGTTTCAATCCTATTTTCATTACGAGCCAGATAATTCATGAACTTTTCACATATGCTCTAATGCAAGCATTTTAATATCTGTAATTTATGCTTCTAACTCTCCTTATGATAGGAGTAAATTGTGGAGTAATGTCAGAGAGAATATCAATAATGTGAATGTTACTTGAGCTATTATTTGTGACTATAATTATCACAGGCACACAATTGACAAATGTGGTGCAGTACAGGAAAATGCTCTGTTATAGGTGGACCAAATCCGCTGGTAATAATAGAAATCCGTCAAATTTCAAACGAAAACTCATCCGACGATAATTCGCGCATCAAAAAATCTAAACCTACAAAATTTTTTCCTCCGAAAACATTTTCAGTGGTGTTTTCAGTGCAATTCCAACGAAAAAATTGATGTTTAAATGTTGGCTTTCCTTAATGGATTCCGACATTTAATCCGTCGGTATTTCCGACAAAAAAGTTACATCATAAGTATCGGCGAATAATATGCTGCCCCGATCCGCCACACTTCTATCAACAGACAGTACCGACAGATTATCCACCGGATATACCGTCATAAAAGTTCGATGTAAATACCAATCCATTTTTGTTGTATCATATTGCCGGTGAATTTTTTGACGAAAAATCTGCAGGAAACATGTAACATAAAAATAACTAGACCTATTACTACTAAAATTATACTCTATATATTAAGTTTTAGATATACTTATGAAAAAACCTTAAGACTCTAAGGTTGTCCTACATAATTCACGTTTACCTTCAACTCCATCTCTACTATTATCAAGAAGAATAATATCATCAGCAAAAAGAATAAATCAAGGTACATTCTCTTACAAATGTCTAGTGAGAACATCCATAACTAAAAAAAATCATACACCAAGGTACATTCTTTTACTAGAGGCAGCGACCTTTGGTAATGCACGGAACGGGGCGACGTCCTTTGATAACGCACAGAATGGAGGCGGTGACTTTAGGCAACTGACGGTGGCGAATGTGGGCAAGCTCGGCAGTGAGCGTCGGCGAGGGATCGATCACAATAGTGGTGACATTCGGGGTAGCTCTTAGATGCGAGTGTAGTGAATCGAAACGAAGAGGGAAAGATATGAGAAGAAAGATGGTAGAGAGGTCAAAATGAGGCTATTTTAGTCAGACTTTCCAACAAATTATCCGTCAATTATGTTACTAGCAAATAATAGTCAGAAAATATTCGTCAAGTTTAAGTAAGTCGGCACAATTTATGCGGGTGATTATGCAGGAATATTTTATTTACCGATGAAAAAACTAGCAGAATATACGACAATAATATAATGGCAAAAATTTTGCTGGAAATACCATTGTAACATTACCGACTCATATTATGTCAGTTATGGTGCTGCTTTTTCAGGCGCATGTGTATCCGCTAGGAAGTCCGACGGTAATAACAGATTTTTCTATGGTGGTGACATTCCTTTACATTATAACAAAGTTTGCAAGCTCAATGATGTGGTGTTTAATATTGGTCTCAAGGATTTTGCTTCTGTTGGCTTAACTCATAGTTAATCTAATAATAGAGGAGATAACTCTATTCACATCAAACTAGATAGAGTGATGATTAATGATATATGATTTTATATTTTACCCTTTTACATTGTGGAATCTCCTAGATGCTCTGATCACTCTTCACTTATCATCCAGACTCAGAATCCTACTAAGAAGAGTTATTATTTCATTTATGAGAATTATTGGTCTAAATTTTCCCATTTTTGGCATCTCGTCCATCAGGACTTCTCCTACCACTTCCTTGATGATCTCATTTTTTATCTTTACTATAAGCTTCAGAATATCAAATGCCTTATCAAAAGCAAAAATTGGTTAAATTCCTCTAACCTAACCTCCAAAGTGCCGACTTGGAGGCCGAACAAGTGGCTTGCTATGGGGTTCTTAATGATCACCCATCCAACATTGCTCTTAATACTCATATGAAATCCCTTGGGGATACTCTTAATCCCCACTACTGTGCCTGATCTTCTTGGATCATTGAAAGCGCAAAAGACAAATGGCTTCCTCAGGGTTTAGATGACTTACATTTATTGTATGGGAAAATTAAAGATAAAAAGAACCATAATTGCATTAGAAAAATCTCCTCCCACCGATGGGACCTTCTCTAATCACACCCTTATTGTAGAAACTACCATCAACCACTTTATAGTGCTGTTATATAAGTTCTCCCAAACGTGCTTCCCTCTCTAGCTCCTATTCTTATGCTAGAGACACTATTCCATGTCATCTCCCTTCCATGCTTATGGCTCTTATCTCTAATGAAGAAATTAAACATGTAGTCTTCTCATCTTCTAGTAATGCAGCTCCTGGGTGTCAAGTATGCAAGGCTATCAAGCATTTTTTCTTACTAGTCATATTTGCATTAATTCTCTTATTTGGCGTTCTTGAACCACTATGGGTTTCTAGCTAAATGTTGGAAAGGAAAATATTGCTCTCCCTGGTGGTCTTGTTATGCTTTGGCTTGTATTTCTTGGAGACATGTTTGAATGGTTGCCCTTATTATTAAGAACAATATTTGTTATTAGGATTGATAAATATATTACTTTTTTTCCATGACCCCTAATGCAATGGGAAGAAATTGTTAGACTTATTAGGTGACTCTCTTCACCAGAATCTTGATTATAATGCCTCTTTAGATAATTTCATTAGAGATAATTCTTGGGATTTGCATATTTCTATTTATGCTAATATTAATGCTGTTATTTTTTTATTCAAATTGATGTTGGGGAAATGGATAAGCTTTATTAGAGCGGTTCGATGCCTACATTCAAATCTTTTATTGCCACTTATTATGAAAATCAGATCTCTGTGAGCTGATGTAAATTTATATGGCACAAAAATTTTGCATTCATATTTTCGGTCTATGCTTGGCTTGCCTTGTTTCATGGTCTTAAATTTATGAATAATTTGCTTACTTGTAACATTGAAATCAATCTATCTTGCCTTTTTCGCTTCAATGAAGATGAAAGTATCAATCATTTGCTGTTTGAATTTGAATTCACTTTTCGCCTTCTTTGTAACATTTTGCCTTTTGTTGCCTTTTTTCTTTTGAGATCAAAATTGAATCAATATTTTGAATAAATTCATCATATAAAGCATTTTTCACACTCTGATAGACAAATTTATTACTTAGTTGTATGTTATATCATTTACTTCATATGGCGTGAAAGAAACAACACGAGATATGACAACTTGATTTGTCCTCTTACTTCTCTAAAATTGGTTATCTTAAAAGTCATTATATCCAAATGGAATAGGAGTAACAATGTCTTGGACATTCATCTTTGAAGTTTTTTTGAACAATGATAAATAGTTTTGCTCCTTTTCAATAGCTTGATTATTTTGTATGGGCAAGAGATTTTAGCCATTATGAATTCTATTTTGCATCTCTTTAATGTCACTTATTCTCCTATTTTTGCACACAATTTTTGGGGATTGTAAATTTGTTTCTCACTATTCTTTCATTGTAAATTTGTAATTTCTTTTGGACTTGTTTTTTCCAACACTCTTCTAATTATGCTTTATGATTAAAGAATTGTTTATCGGAAAACGAACTAAGATAATGAAAATAAATGTTTTTATAATAAAAAATTTATCAGGGGGGCTTTTACAAAGAAAAAAGCACGCACAGCTGTGCCAGGCTTACGCTTACCGTTAGTGATCATAACCGCTCTTTGATGCAGTCGGAGTTTCGAAGCGCTTGGTCGCCCAACCCCGACTCCTGTCGTACCACTGCATTTATTTTTTTATTTTTTTCCCGGCTTATTCTCTTCGTACCTTACTTTATCAATTAATCTCTTCGCAATCTCTCTCGGGTAAGCTCACCTCATTCCTAGCAAAATGGCTGTCTGCGGAGGCATTGTTATCGTGATGCGGTCGTTGTTCGCCAACTGCACTAACTTAAAAGCGGGATTTTTAAGGCTTTAGATTTTTTTTTTTTGATTTATTAGTTTCCGTTTCCATTTTTCAACTTTTTTCCTTCTGCATTTCTGTTTCCTGTCTCAGGTTTGCATTTTGGCGTCGTTTCTCGGCCGAGGAAGGTAAGATTCCATCTGCTGAAGCTTTTTAACGATTTGTCTTCTGGTTTATTTCGGTTTGTAGTGTTTGGACTGTGGGGTGGGATTTGCTTTGCTAGTTGCGTTTTGCGAAGATCCATGTCGGTCATACATTTTTTAAAGCTCTCTGATGTTTTTAGCTTTGATGCGGGTTTTAGCTGCATTTTGGGCGTTCTTCCGTTTAGAGGTCGTTTTTTTGGTTTTATTTTAGACAGAGTTAACTAGAAATCTCTGCTTTGATTTCGTCATGACTCTGTTCGCTTTCTGACTTTCCAATGTTCGGTTAAGTTGCTAAACTGGATTCCTGCAGTGGTTCGATGGATCTAGGGTGATGAAAGGAGTTTGAAGTGGCATGTGATCTGTTTGATCCATTTCCTCCGTTTTTGATTTTTTATTGCTTATGAGATTCTAGATGAGGGTTGCCATTTTGTAAACTGCGGGCGTAGAGTGGAGTGGTGCAGTTGTGGGTTCGCGGAAATGGAGACTAGTTCTGCCAGTGCCAGGGAGGATAGTTCGAATAAGTCTCATTCTGTAATGCACTCTCCGGCCGCTTCATCGGATAGCGCTACGCGAGCAATGAAATCAGTAAAATCAGGTGGAGTTACAACAACTGGGAAAACTACAGGGTCTCTTTCATCTGCAGGGAAGAAGGCCCAAGGAAATGGGACAATGGGTTCTAGTCAACCTAAATCTACACTTATGAAGCCAACTTTGAGCTCGAGTGCTGCTTCATTACCGAGGAGAAACAGCACGGGAGGCCTTTCTGAGAAGCAGGCTGTGATGGGTTCAACACGCCCGTCAATTGATGCGAAAAAGGTTTCTCCTTCAGTCTTGAACTCTGCGAAGAAAAGTAGCGGTGAATGTAGGCGGTCATCACTGCCTCCCGCCAGTCCAAAGGGTTCAACACTGGATGCAGCTCTGAATGGAAAAAAAGCTTCTCCAAGACCGCAGTTGCTCTCAAAGTTAAATAGTGGCTCGGCAGATTCTAGGCAAAGGTCAACAATTAAACCATCAGAGCCATTGTCGTACTCGAGGAGTGTGTCTTCGTCTTCTTTGGGAAGCTCTAATGGCCGCAGTAGTCTTAGGAAAACAAATTCGAATGTTTCCTCTCCTTCAGCACGATCACCATCAGTTACAAGCAGCCTGAAGTTAGGGTCACTTTCAGCATCTGTGGATAGAATTTCTTCACTACCTGGCAGGAAAAAAACTCTGACGACTGTTGAGAGTGGTGATTCTCGTTTCATGATGCTCCCTCAGGTCGATGCTAAAGCGAAGGATGGCCTGGTGGGCAACGATGCTTTCTTTACTCTATTTTGCTTAAATTATATTTTGCTTTCATTTTAGTTTTGAGTCTATGTTCTCTGAAGGAATACTGATGCTTCAGTGCTACTTATCTATGTTTTAAACCTCATTATCTTTTGTTCAAGATGAATATGTTTCTGATTGCTACTCTTTGCTTCAGCGACTGGATCTACGAGGGCATAGAATTCGTAGTATTGATGCGGTTGGGTTGAATCTATCGCCAACCTTGGAGGTATTTTATTATTTCAGACCCTTATTTATGATAATGTTATTACTAAGTTACCATTAAGATATCAGCTAGGGTGAACGATCATTAACATTGTTTTGGACACCATCATGAATTGCTAAATCAAAAGGTAAATACTTTAGGTCGCTGATATGACACAGGTAATAATTTTCATCATGCATTTCTTTTTTATAGTTCTTGTTTTGTAATCACTGACAAATTGAACTTGCATACTCAACATTGAATCTCATTTTTAGTTCTTTCTTACTGATTTATTTATTTGTTTATTTTCACTTATTACAATGTCATTTTGTTCTTGAAGCAATGTTGTGCAATCTTAATTACTATTAATGAAATTGCAGATTAGATGAACAATGTTATATACCAGTTAGAATCCTATTGTCCTACATAAAGAGCTTAATACTGTAATTAGATAATGTTGACATTATAGGTGCAATTGGCTTTGCCTTAAAATTTATTCATGATAATTACTTGAGCTTGAGCTAAGAAATGGCATCCAAGTTGTCAATAAAGTTGTTTACTTAAATAACTAGGCTATTCTTGGACCATGAAGGTTAATTTCTGAGCTATGATATACCTTTGTGAACTTAGGGGCTGTTTGGTTGCCTGAAAAAGAAATGCAACGTAAAGTAAATGCAGTGTAAAGTAAATGTATTGTATTCCAAATACGTTGAGACTGTTTGGTTGTCTGCAAAATAAACACAGGAGAACTGTTTCCCTTGTTTGGTTAGGAAGATTTAGAGTAAAGTAAAAGTTATTTTTTTTTAAATAATTTGATAGAAATCATGGATACTCATGCAACCATCTGTTAGTATTTTCATCTGCTATTCTTGTCGCCATAGCTTCTTCATTTATTGGCCATAAGGAAGAAAAGGCCGTGGGGAAGGAGCGGAGGGGATAAGGGTAAGAAGCGGCCGATGACGATGAGTGAGCCTTTACTCACCGGAGGTGGCGGCGGTGTAGAGGGAGATGAGTGGAGGCATGGGAAGAGAGATGACATTGAGGAGATAAGGAGCGTGGGCCAGTTTATCAGTGAGGCAGCGGCGGAGAACCGGCGAATGTGGGCCCTGGCGGTGCCGGCCATCTCCTTTTCGTCGTTGCTGTTCGTTTTCGTTGATTCGCAGGGGGTGCATAGATTGCGCCGTCGCTTCTCGGCTCCCTTGTCGTCGTTCGACTTCGTTCATTTGCGCGAGAGCGACATACCGCACGGATCGCTCCTTCCTTTCCTTCTTTGCTGTTCGACTTCGGCTCCCTCTTGGCTGTTCGACTTCGCTCTTCGCAGGATGGCACGAGGCTGGTTCTCGAGCGAAGAATTTCAAACCCCCTCATTTTGAGCGGCTTTCAAAGTCGCGGGATCCGACTCCCGTAATACCCGCCTAATGCTTCGGAGGTTTTTCTTTTGTTCCACTCAAAATTAACCAAACAGCGGAATTTAGTAAATACATGTATTTGTTTTACTTTACCCTCCTAATTCAGGCAACCAAACAACCCCTTAGTAAGTGTCCATGAAAGATAAATGCCATAAGGGAGATATAAATGGATCATTCTTACTTGATTGTTTCCTTAATAAAAATATTTATGTGCCTATATATAAGCAAGATAAGAGAATTATATATGAAAATAGAGAAAATGATCAAAATAGTTTATGTGCCTATATATAAGCAAGATAAGAGAATTAATGAATTATATATGAAAATAGAGAAAATGATCAAAATTGTCCTTTGACTAAAGATCAAAATGGTCCCTAATTATGTTAAAGGATCATTTTGGTCCCTCAACTCGTTAAAGAGGAAACAAAATAATCCCACCATTGCACTATTTTAGTTCCTTTTTAAAGACACGAGATATCAAAATAATCCTTTAATATAGTTGGAGATCATTTTAATCATTCATAAATAGTCAATGAACCATTTTGATCATTTTCCCTATGAAAATATAAGAAGTGAGAGTATTCACAATAATGAAAAAAAACAGAGAATAATAAATAATGCACATTCTTCTTTTAAATAATCAACAAGTTTAATAATTTAGCTATGATAATACTGCTATGCAAGTTTCAAGGTGGCATAGAAAATGTCAACTTGAGTTTGGAAATAATAGTGACCACATGTGAAGATGTCAAAGATTTTATTGCCCAAAGGTTTTTAGTGTTGCAAGATGTTCTTGATTGATTTGTGGAAGATAGTAGTGTAAATTGGATGCAAAGAGTTTCAGTGAGATATATGTCAAAGAAGATATGAATGGGACCCTTAAACAAAGGCATTAATAAAGAGTATTAGCAAAGGTATAAACAAGATAGTGTTGATTGAGGTTTTATAGGACCATTTTGATTTAATGCCACTAAAATCTACTATGGAATGATTTTTATATTAAGATAATTGATGAAAAATTATATAGAACATTGAAAGAATTTTCATATTATTTTTTATTGATCTTGAGAAAGCTTATGATATGGAGTGTAATTTTAGTAGTAATAGACCTAGTGAGGGGATTGTGACTTTGGGCGATCAAGTCATTAATAAGAGTACACGTTTTAGATATCTTGGAGCTATTGTTCAGAGTGATGGTGAAATAGATGGGGATATTATCAACAGAATTCAAGTTGGATGGTTGAAGTGGAGGAATGCATCGGGCTTGTTATGTGATAGAAATGTACCCCTCAAACTTAAGGGAAAATTCTATAAGATGGTAGTGAGGCCTGCAATGCTTTATGGTGTCGAATGTTGGCCATTAAAAGAGAAGCATAATACTAAGTTAAGTGTGGCAGAGATGAGGATGCTCAGGTGGATGAGTGACTTTACCCTTAGAGATAGGATACAAAATGAGCATATACGTGAAAAGGTTGGAGTAGCTCCAGTAGAAGATAAGATTAGAGAGAGTCGCCTTAGATGGTTTGGTCGCATAAAACGGCGGCCTTTCGATGACCCGGTTAGGAGAGTAGAGGTATTAGATTTGACTTATGTTAAGAAAGGTAGGGGTAGACCTAAAAAGACTTGGTTAGAAAATATTAGGAATGACCTTTCTTTATTAGATTTAAACAAGAATTTGACTTTTAATAGAACACAATGGAGAAAAATGATTCATGTAGCCGACCCCATGTAGTGGGGGATAAAGGCTTGATGTTGTTGTTGTAGAAAGCTTATGATATAGTACAAGACTAATTTTTTGGTGGGCATTACAGCAAAAAGCTGTGTCAAATTTATGTTGAAGTTATTAAAGATATGTTTAGTGGAGAATGGCTAGTATTAGAATTCATGATGAAGTGACCCAAGAGTTTTCAATTATAGTAGGATTACATCAATGATCAAAGATTGGGTAGATGGTTCAGAATTTTAGTGGGTGTAATATTAGTTGGTGACATGGTTCTAATTGGTGATGCTTTTATTGAAGTAAATATAATTAAAATAATGGAGGAAATATATATAAGATAAATGACTATAATTAATAGAATAAATATCTGGTATATGATCTGCAAATTTGGTTGGTGTGATATTGATACTAATCCAATAATATATTTTAACTATAAAATGCTACATGAATATGATTAATTTGAATATCTTGGATGTATTATTGATGGGGGCGATGGAGTAACCTAAAGAATTGTGAAAATAATTTAGGGTTCTATTAATCTCAAAATAGTGCTTAGGTTTTCTTTGATATAAAAATTATAAAAACTCCACTTAATATACACAAGTATATGTATCGAATCAACTATAATGATAGAGTAGAGTATCGATCCCATGAGGAAGAATGTTTACTTGTAAATACTAGTATTGTCTACTACAATTACAACAATTATTCTATTTAATAAAAATAAGTTTTGATGGAAATTCCATCACTTAATTTAAAATAAAAAAATAAATGAAATACTATTTGGATAAAATATTTTAGATTTATGGAATATAAATACAATATGTTTTCTAATTATTCTATTTTATATTGATGCTATTCAGAGCATATACATCACCAACCACTCAGTCGAGCATGAAGAGACATGCCAGATTAAACCTCTCGACCTCAATACCACTCTAAACTCCCATAGTCTGTCACCTTATGAAATCTTAAAAGAGTAAGTAAATCATGTACTGTTAAAACCCCTCATTATAATTCATCTCTATAAATTTGGTATATGTCAAACATTATGCCTATGCTTGCATCATACCAATCTAATATACCTAGTTGTGTCTGCTTTCCTATTCATAGGCTCACATTACACTTGATACTAACTACACATATGGCCACTATGTGCATTAAATGAATATATGATATATTAAAAATATCATTAAATTATTGATGAAGATATTTTATTAGTACTTCACATTCTATTTACACCATTAATCTAAAACCAGAGCATTTAGTTAGACTTGAATAACAAGTGAAGCAAATTCATTTTCATTAATTGCTCAAAAGAAAGAATTACAGAAGAAAAGATATCACCGGATGGGTTTAATGATCTCCTATGCACTCCTTGAACTTACAGAATTGCTTCAATAAATATTGACCAAACACTTTTATGAAGTGGATTTAATGCTCCTTAAATTCCCATAGTTGTTACTCCCAAGGAAATTGCAGAGAAGCATTATGAAGATTGAAATTAACTAAGTGACTGAACTCTCTTACTAACATTACAAATGGACTATTTGTAGAAAAACATAGAAAACAGACTCTAGCGTCGCAACACCCATAAAATGAACTAATGCCGCAATGCTGAAGAATTTCCTCCTCTGCGGAGATTGTTGACGTAGACCTGCTATTCATTGACTTGACGTGTCGCTTCGCTGGCAGATCGTATCTTGGTCGGTTACAACTTTAGCGGTGCTGACGGTTAAGTGCTGTGGCGTCCCCATGTAGCACTCGAGCGCTGGAAATTGGCACCTCAGCGCCGTGCAGATAGAGACCGGGCTTTGCAGCGCTAACTCCTTCAACACCACAACGTTGTCAAACCGAGACTGGGCGCTGTCATGTTCATATTGGGCACTCCGACGGTGTCAATGATGGCGCCGCGGCTGTATAGTGTCCGACATCTCGGCGTTGTATGATACTTCGAATTTCACGCCTTATATTTTTCATGCACCACACAACTAAAACAACACGGTTTCACTGACAATTTAGCATATAAAACATAATATTACTTATACTCATCAATTATACAATAGATTGTGTAGGTTGACGGGTAGATTGAAGAGACAGGCGTGTTGAAGGGACAGTCATGTAGTCATTACATTGAGGATATGTGGGTTGAAGCAGATATTGGAGAGAGGCGTGTTTTCTTGTTGAAAGATATTAAATGCTGATGATGAAACAGGTGGAAGCAAGACAATATTACACAACGGCAAGAAACTAGAACTGTCGAAGTATTATGCCTCTACTACAGTAGTTACTCCTGCTTAATTCAACAAAAAGTGCAGAAATTTAACAGTGCTCATGCTACAGAAAACTGCAAGGGAATAAAAATGGTAAAATAGATTTTTGCAAGATACTGTTGTAGATTTGGAAAGATTTTAATTACTAATTTGGAAGATTATATATCAAAGTTTAGTAAAGCTGAATTGTTGTTACAAAAATTGGTCGACAAACAATAATCCAATAGGCCCAAAGAGTACAAAAAAAATAAAATTGTGCAATAACATGGTTGGCCAACTTCACCTCACTTAAACTATAAATTATGGTAGTTAATTAGCTGTGCCCATTGGAAGGAGGAATAAATAAGCAAGTGAGCTCCGACTTGGTCAAACTATGTCTCAACATTATATTTTGGCAGAAAAAAGGATCAAAATGGTCCTTCAACTCTTTTTGAGGGACCAAAATGATCCTCAACTCTTTTGAGGGACCAATTTGGTTCCTAAGCTCTTTAAAATTGGATTTTGGTCCTAACATCCAAATTTAGAGTTAATGGTGTTAAATGCAAGGGTATATTTGTCATTTTTAATTAAATATTTCTTAAATGTAATTTTCAAGTAATTATATTTTTTCTTAAAAAAAAATTATTAAATGTTTCTTTGATTAAAAAAATTTATTTTATTTAAAAAAAAAATTTGTCATATTTTATAAAATATGATTAGTAAAAATGTGTGTGACTAAGTTGAAATTCGCATTTATTTGTTTTGATTTCTCTAAATCAATAAATACCATATGTAGATCTAAAATATTAAATTATAGTTACTTGAAAATTATATTTAATAAATGCTTAATTAAAAAATGACCAAAATATTCTTACATTTAACACAATTAACTCTAACATTGGATGTTAGGACAAAACATATCTCATTTTAAACAAAAGTGTTGGAGACCATTAACCATTTTGATCCCTCACAAAGAGTTGAAGGACCATTTTGATATTTTTCTCTATTTTGGCATGATCTCATCTCATGCTTTAACTCAGTCTCAATGTTGGGCACTTGATCAAAATCAAACTCGAGCATTGCATCAGGCTTAAGTTGTGGTGCGCTTGATCATGCTCAGGTTTGGTTATTGAAATACACTCCATCTTGGATACATGTGACTTGTCAATGTCCTTAAAATCATGGGCATGTGGAGGTATTAGAATTGGTGGGGGTACTAGGGTATGCAAAGCTTTTGGAATTTGAATGGTTTAGTAGTGTAGTGAACTTTTTCGGACATATTATGATTGTTTTTTGTAAGGAACTTTAAATATTTGAGATAATAATGAAGTGGATGAACTGGACAGGAATGCCTTGCTCTGCATTATAGCCAGTCAAGTTTTTGTGACAAGTCATTTAATTTATCATAAACAATTTTTGCTTGATGAGCATAGATATCAAAATAAGATGCTTGATAAGATTTAGGTGGTAATTGATCAAAATGAGGTTGCCCAAGATGGTTGTGATAAGGATGATGAGAAAATTATTTGAAAAAAAAAGGATGATGAGAAAATTCATGTTCGAATGATATTAGCATTTGACAATATTTAACACATTTCAGGATTCATGTTGTGCCTCATAATGTGATGACATTTGGGTAATGTAGTCATTACATTTAGGATGTGTTGGTTGAAGGGGAGATTGAAGAGAGGCGTGTTTTCTTATTGAAAGATCTTAAATGCTGATGCTGAAACAGTTGGAAGCAACGCAATATTACACAGCGGCAAGACGCTAGAACTGTTGAAGTATGACGTTTATACTACAGCAGTTACTCATGCTTAATTGAGCAGAAAGTGAAGAAATTTAGCACTGCTCATGCTACAGAAAACTGTGAGGGAATAAAAATGGTAAAATAGATTTTTGCAAGATACTGTTGTAGATTTGGAAAGATTTCATATACTAATCTGGAAGATTGCATATCGAAGTTCAGGAAAGCTTTGTGGTAGGTAGTATGGAAATAGTTTTGTGGAATTTTCTGAAGGGATTTTGTGTAGATTCGTTCCATTAAGGGGAATGGGTGCTGTGCTTGGACATTGGCTATAGGGAATTGAGTTTTAGCATCAATTGGGCGCAGAATGATACAGGCATTGCCGTGAATGCTGCAAGGATTGCATTCTGTTCACCAAAAATGCTCAGGTTTTCAGAATATCTTTCCAACGTCTATAGTGCAGACTTCTAGCTGAATTTTCAGCCTGTTCTTGACGAACTTCAGAAGAATCTAATTATGCTTTAGTAGGAATTTACACATTTGTGACAAACTCAATTTGAAGTTTCTGCAGCAAATTTGAGCAAGGTGTTGTAAGACAAACTGTATGGTAATAGACTATTGCTGAAATTCAAATGCAGAATTGATGGAAATAGACGGTGAGGATGGTTGTAATAGTGGATCATTTGGAAGAAACATTAGAGAATGAAAGAAGAACAATATGAGAAAGATGAAGAAGGTAAATCTTTACCATGGGTTAGTTTATATTGATGGAGAAACATAATCTTCTTTGAACCTTGAATACTCCAAGGAGTTGACTCTGATGCCATGTTGCAGATAATTGCAACAGATTTCCTTGTGTTCTTTTTGATCCTGTCTTGAAGGAGGAGGATAGACAAGGAAGTGGAAGATAACGTTAGTTAGAGAGGAAGAAAGGAGATAAGTATGCGAGAGGGACAGACAAGAGGAGGAAATGGGGTGAGAAACTAGGAAATGGAGAGTACTTGTCTGGGTTTGTTTCAATGTTCAGGTATGATTGAAAATACAATCCTCAAACACCTTTTATATAAATGAGGGTCGTGTCATTTGCATAGAGTCTAAAGCAACAAAAGAAAATACAGCACTGATCATCATAACCTAATATGTGATGCAAGCATAACATGATAAATTGATAACCTCTTTTGAAGACTAATAATTAAGGTGTTCTCATTGATCTGATCAGTAAAGGATCGGTAAAGGATGGACAGATTGTAATGATCCTTCATTATAATTTCTTGTATTCTTTTTTCCTTGATTTACAGACACGTAATAGCACTGTACAATTTATAGTCTTCTTTATAATTTTACTGTTGTTTCAAATAAAGCTTCCTTTGGGAGTTAATAATGTTGTTGTTTCATAGTTTGTTTATCTCAGGGATAATTTACTTTCATCGGTAAAGGGTATTGAAATATTGAAGCGGGTGAAGGTGAGCCTAGTGTTTTGTAGATATCTGCATATTTCCATTTGTGATTTTGTTTGTGAAGCTAAAGTTAAAGTTCAAATAAACTTGAGTTACGGATTATATTTCTTTTACTTCTTGATAGGTTCTTGACCTAAGCTTTAATGACTTCAAAGGGCCTGGTTTTGAGCCTCTTGGGAATTGTAAAGTTCTTCAGGTAGGCAGTTGCTTCTCATTTATTCAGAAATGAAATATGATTGCATTTGCCATTTTTGGAGTTCAAAAGATATGCAATTGAAATTGAAGTTTTTGATTTTGCAGCAACTTTACCTTGCTGGAAATCAAATTATATCACTCGCAAGCCTCCCGGAACTTCCTAGTTTAGAGGTATGAAGATAAAGGAAAATCACACAGTTAACAGGTGACAATCATTTATAAGCCTAACTAACGTTATTTTGTTGCAGTTTCTCTCTGTTGCTCAGAACAAACTAAAATCTCTTTCCATGGCTACCCAGCCTCGGCTACAGGTCAATTACCATCAAGTATTTCTATTATGTTAATTCCAGCCTACCGTTATCTATCTTTATCTTCTTTCGGTATTCATCCAGGTTTTGGCAGCCAGCAAAAACAAAATATCAAGTTTTAAAGGATTCCCATTTTTACCTGTTCTTGAGGTTAGCATTCTCATATTTGCTTCTTAGATGCCATTGTGAGTTCTATGTTGTTTAACGGTTATAGTGTAGTTATGCTAACCTTTCTGGTAATACCTTTTTTGTTTTCTATACCCATTTTAAACTCTACTCACTTGTTCTTTTTTTTGGTAACATGATAGGAAATACTCGTTTGCACAAGTAAACCTAACCCAAATCAAGTACCTAAGCAAAGAAATTGCTGTCCGCAGCAAGAACACAGCCCAAACAGTGGAAAACGGAGAGAAAACTCAATGGAAATTCGTAGGAAAACAAAGCAAACACTTTTATTTCAATAGTAGATAAAAGCACTTGCAAGATACAATCTTCCTTCAATTCGAGAGGAAGGAAGCACTCTCCATGATCTCCGGCAAAGCCAAGAGCCCAAGAACAAACCTAGATCTCCCAAGAAAATTCAAAATCAAGATGAAACCCTAATCCTCTCATAACTCCCTATTAATACAATCTAATACAAAATAAAAGCAAAAGGACTTCTCTACCCTTCCTTCTCCCTCCAAAAATACTTAAACCATGTTTGAATTGCAAGCGGACCCCACCCCAGCCCCCTTTCCTCCTTCCGCCTGGTCTCTGGGCCGTCTCCGTCTGGAGAAAACCCGGACCGGCTGGGCCGGTCCCGGTTGAGCCGGTCCAGGCTGGACCGGCATAACATTACCCCCATCCCAAAGTATCACCTTGTCCTCAAGGTGGAAGGCAGAAAACTGCACTGCAATCCTCTCCAATGGCTCCCATGTGGCCTCATAATCTTGGAGGCCGCTCCACCTAATCTTCACTTCCTTTTCCCCCTTTTCATTGATGCGCACTCCTTCGACCGCTAGAGGCTCCAGTGTCACTTCCATGTCTTCCCTCAATGTGCTGGGCAGCTCTGGGCTTACTGCATGCTCCCCCACCACTTTCCTCAACTGTGATACATGAAAAACGGGGTGTATTCTGGCTGTTGGAGGAAGCCTCAATCTGTATGCCACCTCCCCGATTTTCTCCTCCACTTCGAAAGGGCCAAAATATCTTGCTGCTAGCTTCTCATTTCTCCTCTGGGCTATAGTCCTCTGCCTGTATGGTCGGAGCTTCAAGTAGACCTTGTCTCCAACTCCAAATTGTATATCCCTCCTTTTACTGTCCGCCTGTTTCTTCATAATCTGTTGGGCTCTGAGAAGATGCCTCTTGAGCTCGTCCAACACTTGATCTCTTTCCTTCAGATGCTGATCCACTGCAGATACTGGAGTACTCCTATGGCTGTAGTGTACCAGGTGTGGGGGGTCTCTTCCATATAACACCTTAAAAGGTGTCATCTTGGTAGCCGAGTGAGAGGAGGTGTTGTACCAGTATTTTGCCCAGGCCAGCCATTTGGCCCACTGCTTTGGTGTCTCAGACACAAAGCATCTCAAGTATGTCTCCAAGCTTCTATTTACCACCTCCGTCTGCCCATCAGTCTGTGGGTGATATGCTGTGCTCCTCTTCAATACTGTGCCATGCATCCTAAATAACTCCCTCCAAAAATGGCTCAGGAACACCTTGTCCCTATCCGAAACAATAGACTCCGGTACCCCATGCAGGCGGACTATCTCTCTCACAAAAGCTGCTGCTACTGATACTGCAGTGTATGGGTGTCTCAAGGGAATGAAATGAGCATATTTGCTCAATCTGTCAACCACTACAAATATGACCGTGTACCCTTCTGATTTTGGAAGCCCATCAATAAAATCCATAGTAATCTCCTCCCAAACCTTCTCTGGTAGGGCCAGAGGCTGTAGTAATCCCCCTGGTGCCATCGTCATGTACTTGCTCCGCTGGCAGGTGTCACACTTAGCCACCATCTCCTCTATGTCTTTCCTCATCCCTTTCTAGTATAATTCAGCAGCAATTCGGCTATAAGTTTTCTGCACTCCTGAATGCCCTCCTATGACACTCCCATGAAACTCCTGTAGAAGATGGGGAATGTGAATGGAAGACTTAGGAATCACACTCCTTCCCTGATAGTACAGTCTTTCACCCACAACTGTGTAGCCTGGGTGGCTGTTTTCATCTGAAAGCACTTCTTCTTTGATTCTCCTTAGTTCCTCATTCTGGATGCTCTCCTCTTTGATGGCTCCCCAATCAATCAGAACCGGTACTGATACAACAATCCCCTGGAGCTCCCCCATACAGCGTGATAAGGCATCCGCTGCCTTATTCTCTAGTCATGGCCAATAGTGGATCTCAAAATCATATCCAAGCAGTTTGGACAACCACCTCTGATGCTCCTCTGTGACCATCCTCTGCTCTAGCAAGTATTTCAGGCTCCTCTGATCAGTCCTGACAATAAAATGTCTGCCCAATAAATAAGGTCTCCACTTTTGGATGGCCAGTACAATCGCCATCAGCTCTCTCTCATAGACCGACTTCAGCCTAGCCCGGGACGATAGTACCTGACTGAAGTAAGCTATGGCCCCGTGGTTCTGCATCAATACTGCTCCCAATCCGTAGCCTGAAGCATCTGTCTCCAACACAAACACCTGGTTGAAGTCTGGCAGAGCGAGCACTGGCACCGTTGTCATGGCCTTCTTAAGCTTCTCAAAAGCCTCAGAAGCTGCTTCCCCCCATAAAAAATTGTCCTTCTTCAACTGCTCTGTCAGTGGTCCTGCTATGGTACTGTACCCTCTCATGAACCTCCTGTAGTAGCCGGTAAGTCCCAAAAATCCTCTGAGCCCCTTCAAGGACTTGGGTTGAGGCCAGGCCAGCATTGCCTCTATCTTGGACTGGTCTGCAGCCACTCCCTCCTGGGATATCACGTGTCCCAGGTACTCCACTTGTGCCTGAGCGAAGTCGCACTTCTTGAAATTGGCCTTCAGCTGATGCTCCCTTAGCACCCCCAACACCACTCTCAGGTGTTCTAGGTGTTCCTCCTCAGTCCTGCTATAGATGAGAATGTCATCAAAAAATACCAACACAAACTTGCGAATGTGTGGCTTGAAGATCCTGTTCATCAATGCCTGGAATGTCGCTGGTGCATTGGTGAGGCCAAAAGGCATCACCAGAAACTCGTAGTGGCCCTCATGAGTCCTGAAGGCTGTCTTCTGCACATCTTCCTTCCTCATCCTAATTCTGATGATAGCCTGACTTCAGATCAATTTTGGTGAACAAAGCAGCTCCATGCAGCTCATCCATCAACTCGTCAATCACAGGGATGGGAAACTTATCAGGCACTGTCTCTTTGTTGAGAGCTCTGTAGTCAACACAGAACCTCCAACTCCCATCCTTCTTTTTCACCAGCAGAACTGGGCTAGAGAAAGGGCTCACACTGGGCTGAATGATCCCCCCTTCTAGCATTTCCCCCACCAATTTCTCAATCTCATCTTTTTGCACCTGAGGGTATCTGTAAGGTCTCACACTGATAGGGGAGACTCCCTCTTTCAGGATGATCTGATGCTCCCTCTCTCTGTCAGGTGGGAGTCCCACTGGAGGTTGGAACACATCCTCGAACTCCTGTAGAAAAGGCTGAACCAACGTAGGAATGAGTTTTTCTTCCCCCTCCTGTTGATCCTCCAAGCTCTGCAACTCCACCAGGAAACCTCCTCCTTCCTCATGGATAATTTTCACCATCGACCTGAGTGACACTCCAGCTCTGGACAAACCTGGTTCCCCCCTCAGCTTCACCCTCTTGCATTCTACCATCAGTTCCATCACCATGGTTCCCCAGTTCACCTTGGTTTCACCCAAGGTCTGTAGCCATTTCATGCCCAAAATGACATCGGTGCTACCCAACCTCAGGGGTAGGAAATCCTCCACCACCCTGATATCCTGTAGGCTCATCTCCACCCCCTTGCAGATCCCCGTGCTAGACTCAATCTTTCTTGTCCCCATCATCACCCCATAACTGCCTGTCTCAGTAGGCTCCATCCCCAGCTCCTCCGCCACCTGGGTGGATATGAAATTGTGGGTTGCCCCACTATCGATCAGTACTACTACCTCCCTCCCATGGATCTTCCCCTTCATTTTCATGGTATGACTAGGAGTAAATCCCATCACAGAATTGAGGGATACCTCAGCCACCTCCAATTGGGGGTCACTCTGCTCCTCATCAGAGTCATCACCCTCCTCAGGCGCCTCGTCTATATAGACGGTGAGAGCCCGAAGAGCGCGATCCTTGCATCTGTGCCCTGGAACAAACTTCTCCTCACATCTGAAACAAAGGCCCTTGGCCCTCTTCTCCTGCATCTCCTCCTCAGTCAATTTCTTAAAGCTTCCTGCAGTTCTAGTCACCCCGCTCTTCTCCTTTCCACTCTCTTTAGGGACACTAGGGCTTGGCCCTTTTGGAGCCAAGTAAGTGGTAGTAGTCCTGGTGGGACCTCCTGAGTGGTTGTTCCGCCAACTTCGAGCGTTGGTCTTCTGGTTCTCCACCAGCTGAGCCAACTCCATTGCCTCCCTCAGGTCTCTCGGTCTCATGACCTTCACAGCATCCCTAATTTCTGGCTTGAGCCCCTTCATAAAGTTTCCCCCCAACGTGCTGTTCGATAAGCCCTCCATGTCGCCCACCAGACTCTCGAATTTCTTTCTGTATTCCTCCACTGTCCCCTCCTGAGTGAGGGCATAGAACTGCTCGGAGATCTCCCATGGGCTGCCCCCTCTGAATCTCTCTCTGATGGCCTCCTTGAAATCTCTCCACGTTCTCACCGGATCCCACTTATCCATGTACTTGAACCAGGCAAAAGCCGCCCCTTCCAAGCACATGCTAGCAGCCATCAATCTCTCCTCCTCCATAAGGCCATTCACTGCAAAGTACCTTTCCACCTTGTGGATCCACTCATCCACATTTCCCTCTTCGAAGACAGGCATTTTCAGCTTCCTGGCCCTCGTGTCCATCCCGTATGCTCTGTTCCCCCCATGGCCTCCTCTGTCCCAGGCAATGGGATCTTCCCAAGTTCCTCTTTCTCCATATCGGGGCACATCCTACCTCCTCGGCCGTCGATTGCCATCTTCCCCTCGCGCTCCGCCATGGTGGTTATGAATCCCCCATGGCCGGTCCACTGGGTCGGGCCTCTGACGACGCCAATCATCCTCTCTTTCTTCCCTGAAGTCTCTCCTTCTTTCCTGCTATTCCCTCCTGATGGACTCCCGATGTAGCATTCTTCCGTTGCTACCAAGCAGTTCCACCTCCTCTTCCCCTTCCGGATTTGCCTTCTCCTTACCCTTGCTCCCACTACCTTCTCCTCTTTCCTCCGCTGGCACAGCTCTTGCTTGCCCTTCCAACAACTTTTTCATCATCTCCTCCATTGCCATGAATTTCCCTTCCATTGTCTCACTCAACGTCGCCATCTTCTCCTCCAGATCCGCCTTAAATTGACCCACTTCGGTCTCCAAGACTTCTACACGTTTAGATGCCATGGGAACCAAAAAATGGTCTCCGGATCCCTTCCGAAAAGCAAAAATCTGCAGCGAAACAGTGGAAAACAGCCCCCCACCGTCCGGATCTTCGCTCTGATACCAATTTGATAGGAAATACTCGTTTGCACAAGTAAACCTAACCCAAATCAAGTACCTAAGCAAAGAAATTGCTGTCCGCAGCAAGAACACAGCCCAAACAGTGGAAAACGGAGAGAAAACTCAATGGAAATTTGTAGGAAAACAAAGCAAACACTTTTATTTCAATAGTAGATAAAAGCACTTGCAAGATACAATATTCCTTCAATTCGAGAGGAAGGAAGCACTCTCCACGATCTCCGGCAAAGCCAAGAGCCCAAGAACAAACCTAGATCTCCAAAGAAAATTCAAAATCAAGATGAAACCCTAATCCTCTCATAACTCCCTATTAATACAATCTAATACAAAATAAAAGCAAAAGGACTTCTCTACCCTTCCTTCTCCCTCCAAAAATACTTAAACCATGTTTGAATTGCAAGCGGACCCCACCCCAGCCCCCTTTCCTCCTTCCGCCTGGTCTCTGGGCCGTCTCCGCCTGGAGAAAACCCGGACCGGCTGGGCCGGTCCCGGTTGAGCCGGTCCAGGCTGGACCGGCATAACATAACACTAATCATTTCATGTATGTGCATTACTTTTGAATTTATGAAAAATATTAAAAAAATGAATAAAAATGAATAAAATGATTTGTAAAGAATTTATTTTGATATCTCAGACAACACTCAACAAAAATGAATAAAAAAATTAGTCTGTATGAAGACATTTCCAGATAATCAATAACTCAGACATTTTTTAAAGAATTAGTTTTGATATTTCAGACAAAGCTCAACAAAGAGGAATAAAAATTTAGGCTGTATGAAGACATTTCCAAATAATTGAGATAAGTCTAAAGCTGATGATGATGATTGTTGAAATAAGCCATTTAGTGGTAATCCTGTTTACATCTTGAGTAGCTATATTAAATGCTTATTCAAATTTACTAAATTAAAAATTGTAATTCTTCCACTGCAGAATTTCATTAGTTTTTGATTACTTGAAAAGCCGTTACCGGCCTTCCAGAAGCAGCATCCATTTTTTTCATGCTGCCTTTTGATTGTGTTTCTGCACTGTTTTTTCTTTATTTTTTATGAAGACATTTTCAATTATGTGCAGCATTTACGGCTGGAAGAAAATCCTATACTACGAGTACCTCATGTGGAGGCCGCTTCTATATTATTAGTTGGCCCCACCTTAAAGAAGTTCAATGATCGAGGTATACTTAGTAGTTTTGATTCCACTGGAACTCCTAATATCATTCCAAATTTGTGATGCTGTTGATTTTTCAGTACTTTATATAGAGTGGATACAGGGTTTCTTGCTGCTTGAGTATTTCTTGATGATTTTTGTTCATCAGTTTCAGAATGTGAAATTTGCTTTTTCTATTTTTAAAAACTGAATTGTCATATTATTATCTACAGAACACGGTAAACTTGTATAACATTATCTTAGTGTATCATATGATGTTAAAGATCGCTGGAAATTTGTTGGGTATGTGTGCAAAAATCACTCTCCATCAAATCTATCTTCATCGATTCCATTTCCATCAATTTTTCACTGAGCTGAACAATTCTTTACCATCCTTATTGACTACATGCCACGTCAGTGATCTGTTGGATTATTAGTGTCATCGTCTCATTAATTTGTGAACTATTGTAAATATTCTGAAATTTTTATTCTACCACCTTATTAATCTATGGACTATTATAATTATTTTGTAATTATAATTCACTTTTTTAATATTTTTGCTATTATAAACTCTCTTAGGTTTGTGTAATACTCATACACGTTGCAACTAAACACTTAACCAATTCTCCTCAATTCTTATCAGTATGCGTTTATATAGTAGAGAAGGAGATCGCCTTGGTATGCGTGAGATAATGGTAATTGCCTCCCTAGTTATGTGGAGGGGACAGATAAAATACTAGACGTTCAGGAATAACGAACAATTTTAATTAACTAAAATTCAGTTCAAATGCATATGTTGGCGGGAATAAAGCAAAAATGGTTAAGTGATCAAAACTGAATTGGTTATAAATTAAAACGGCTGTTGAAGCTAATGCTGTCCTGCAGTTTTTAGTTTACATTTTTATTTAGTTGAATGGAAATTTAAAGTGCTATCTATTAAAAGATTCATTATGACGAGGACTAATAATCTTTGTCTATTTAAACTTTTGATCATTTCAGGAGAATATCCTCTTAAAAAACTGTTGAATAGTGGGATTTTCTATGGATTTGATTATTTACTTATGTTTATAGCATAAACTTGACAGAATATTGGTGAAAAGCTAAGATGAAGTTTAGTTTTGTCTGAAAGTTTGACTGTTGATTGTTGTCTCTTATTAGTTTTAATGCAACAATTTCTCCAGATCTATCTCCCGAGGAGCTAGAGGTTGCAAAGTTATATCCAGCTCATACACCTATTTGCATTAGAGATGGTTGGCAATTTGACCGTCCAGAGATGGCTGTTGGTGTGTCTTTTAGATTTTAATTCACTTCTTATTTAGCCAATCTGATTTTCTGTAACAATGACATGCCTTTACATGCTTCATTTACGACTTTTCTGCAATCATCATGATATATCCAAGGAGGGTTCTCTCGTACTTATACTTTCCAACTTACAATATATATTAATTGATACTAAGCACAAAGCAGTTATGTAGACATTCTTGCAAAACCTTTACATTCTTTGATTTAGATGCTTTTCAAACTCCGGCTTCAATGTGTTGGATTTATGCAGAATGCCTTTTTTATGTATTCTTGAAACGGCACACATAATTTGAAATGATGCCCCATAATTTGTCACATGGCTTCAGACAAATACAAAAATAGTTTCTGCATATGATCTTAGTTTGATATGCTGCTGCTTAAAAGGTGGATTTCCATAAAAAAAGTTAACAACAGATAATTGGGTTCATTGGGCAACATATTAGTCGGAGGGTGGGCTTGGATGAATGGTTAATTTGCATTTTACCACTCATAAAAGACCATTCAAAGCCTTATCAGCTGAACATAACCGTCTAGATTGGAATTATGCTATAAAAATTTCCAACTCTCTCTGTGCTGTTTAAGAAGCTATCTTACCAGAAGCATAATTAACTATCTTAATTTGCATTGTACTACTCATAAAAGACCATTTTAAGTATTATCATTTGAATATAATCGTATAGACTGGAATTATGCCATAAAACATTCCAACTCTCTCTGTGCTCTTTAAGAAGCTATCTTAACAGAAGGATAATTAAGTATCTTAGTTGAAGCATTGAATGTGGGCTCTAAAAAATCATGCTCGCTTTGTTAAGAAAGTTTATGTTTTTGGTGAAAAGTTTAGAAGGGCGGATTAGATTGCAGATAATTCATTCTCTAAAGATGCACTTATGATCTTGTTCTAGGTTTCTTATAAGCGTAAGCCCCTTTGATTAATTACCCTAGGGGTGTAAACGAGTCGAGTCGAGCTTGAGTTAGAGAGTGTTCGAGCTCGACTCGCAGTCAAATACTGAGCTCGAACTCAAGTCAAGCTCGAGTTCGACTCACGACACAGAAACGAGCTCTTCGAGCCGCTCATCGATTTGCTCGATTTTGGTTTCCGCCGCCATTTGGAATTTCTCGCTTGATTTTTCGACCTACAAGAAATTGTCCTCGTGGTACTTTGCTTTTTCTCTTGTATAAAACATTTAATGTTTTGACATATGACACTGACATCAATTGAGAATAAGCTGAAAATTTAATAAAATTTGACATTAACAATTAATGTTTTTTTCTCTTGACATTTGGCACCTGTTATTTAATGTATATATATTTTTAAGATTTAAATGTAATAAAAATAATAATTATTTAAATAAAAAAAATAAAAAATTATTCTAGCCGGCTCGCGAGCTCACGGGCCAAGCCTTATCAAGCTCGAATTCAAGCTCGTTTACTGAATGAACTCTAGTTCAAGCCCGAGCTCGACTCTTGAGCTTGATTAGCTGGGCTCGTGAGCCGGCTCGGCTCACTTACACCCCTAATTATCCCTCTTGATGACAAAAGAGAACTTTCGGTTAATGTTAGTCGTTAAATGATTAGTGCTTAGCATATAGTAGCAACAAATTTGGCTTAAGATTGAGAAATTTATTGCCATAAAATCAAAGTGGATGGCAGCGGAAAGATGCTTGATCAAGCTCCTATGGCTCTAACATCCTTGGTTGTCAGGCCAAATCATTCTTGTCAGCAGCCATGGGTTGCATTGTTTAAGAAGAGATGTTTGTCTATGAAGATGAGATTAAGTTGACCTTAGCTAACATATGATTTTTTGTGCCCAATCATACTTGCCCTGTGATTCACATCTCAAAGGGGTTTAAGCTATTGTGGAATTTGCGGGCTTTAGTTATCTCTATAATTTAATGGTGTTGTTTTACAGTGAAATTGTAATG
The DNA here is from genome assembly GCA_016618105.1 of Dendrobium huoshanense. Classification (NCBI taxonomy): domain Eukaryota; kingdom Viridiplantae; phylum Streptophyta; class Magnoliopsida; order Asparagales; family Orchidaceae; genus Dendrobium; species Dendrobium huoshanense. The sequence goes on along the minus strand of CM028349.1, from coordinate 27,226,036 downwards.
CCTCATGACGACCCATCTCGACTGAACACGAAGCGTAATAACAGAGATGCTCGTATGTCACTAGCCTTTGCTCTAGCAAAAATTTCAAGTTCCTCTGATCAATCTTGATTATGAAATATCATCCCAACAAGTACGAACACCACTTTTGTATGGCTAGCACGATCACCATCAGCTCCCTCTCATAAATTGATTTGAGCTTGCCTTGGCAATCAATACCTAATTGAAGTATTCCACTAGTCTCTGATTTTGCAAGAGCATCGCTCCAAGTGCATAACCTGAGGCATTTGTCTCCACTATAAACATCTGGCTGAAATTTGGTAATGCTAGCACCAGAACTGTATTCATGGCCTTTTTCAATTGTTCGAAGGCTCTGATCGTTGCTTCCCTTCACTGAAAGCTATCCTTCAACTGTTCTGTCAGTGGCCCGGCTATCGAGCTATTCTGCTTTACAAAATTTCGGTAATATCCTGTGAGGCCTAAAAACCCCTGAGTTTCTTTAGTGTCTTGAGTATAAACCACCTCAGCATGGCCTCAATCTTGTTTTGATTAGCTGCCACCCCTTCTTGATACACGACATGTCCTAAGTACTTTGCTCTAGATTTTGTTACGGAGCATATTTTTCAAGTTATTGAATAGTTGGTGTTCCCTCAAAAGTTGCCAAAACAACTTTTAGATGATCCAAGTGCTCCTGGGTCTTGTTGTAAATCCTAATATTGTTAAAAAAATTTAATACAAACCTCCGGAGGTTTGACTAGAAAATCCGGTTCATGAGAGACTGGAAGGTGGTCGGAGTATTGGTGAGGCCTAAATGCATCACCAGGAACTTGTAGTGTCTCTCATGTGTTCAAAAATCTTGTGCACATTTTCTGCTCTCATCTTGATTTGTTGGTAGCCCGACTTCAAATCAATCTTGGAAAAGATCCACTCCATGCAACGCTTACAACAATTTATCTATCAAAGGAATAGAAAATGTACCCGGAACAGTTCCCTTATTCAGGTCCAATTGTCCACACAAAATCTCCAGCTCCCATCATTCTTCTTCACCAATAGTATTGAGCTCGAGAATAGAATCATGCTCGAATCATCCCCGCCTCCAACAACTTTCGAATCAATTTCTCGTTCTCATCCTTTTGAATTTGGGGGTGTCTATAAGGTTTAAGAATGATGGTTGTAGCTCCCTCCCTCATGGTAATGATGTGCCTCGAGAGTTGTAATTCATGAGGGGCCTGGAATATATCTCCGAACTGGTGTAGTAGTGGTTGGACTAGCAATGGTACCTCCACTACCTTGTCCTCCTGAATCCCTTCCACGCTCTAAAGCTCCACTAAGTATTCCCCTCTCGTGCCTTGTAAAACTTTCACCACTGTCTTGAGAGATGCCATGGTCCTGGATAAACTAGAATCCCCCTTAATGATGATCTTCCTCCCTTCCACATGTATTTTCATCGTGAGGGCCCCCCAATTTATCCTGGTTTCTCACAACATTTGCGGCCATTTCATACGCAAAATCACATCAGAGCTTCTTAACTCCAACAGAAGAAAATCCTCCCTTACTTGTACCCCATGTAGTGCTAGGAGTAGCCCCCTACAGATGCCCCTACTCCTTTACATCTTCCATGTCCCCATCATTACCTAGTAACCCCATCATTACCTAATAACTTCCCGTGTTTACTAACTTTAGCCCAACTCATCCACCATTTGACTTTGGAAATGAAATTGTGGGTTGCCCCACTATCTATCAGCACTACCACGACCTTTTCCACTATATTCACCCTTACCATCATGGTGTGATTTGGAGTTAACCCCACCATTAAGTTCAGTGAAACCTCATCTACATCTAAGTGTAGATGCTCCTCTTCTTCCACCATCTCTTCCCCGTCACCCTCCACTTCAACTTCCTCATCATCACAGACGGTGAGAACCTAAAGGGACCGATCCTTGCACCTATGCCTCGGGGTAAAGTTCTCATCACACCTAAAACACAGCCCCTTCGCCTGCTTCTCCTGCAACTCGATCATCGTCAAACGCTTGAAATTTCTGCTGATCTTGCTCCCACTCTTTGATCTCTAAGTGGTTCTTTCTGGATCGGTATAGGTGGTACTTTTGGTGCTAGAAAAGTGGTCTTCGTCCGGTATGTAGCTTCTTGCCAACTGTTCTGACTTCTCTTTTCCAGAGACCTCGTATCCTCCACCAGCTGGGCTAGCTCCATATTCTTCTTAGCCCTCTCGGTCTCAACACCCTCATTATAGCCCTGATCTTCGGCCTCAACCCCTTTATAAAGTTTCCTTCTAATACTGTTTCTGATAGTCTTCCCACATGACTGGAATGAACTTAAACTTCTCTCTAGACTCTATCATAGTCCCTTCTTGCACAAGAGCGAAGAATTGCTCATAGAAGTCTCCTTCCCGATTGGTTCGAATACGTTTTAATAAGCAATCATTAAACTTACCCCACAATCTAATTGCAACCCTCATGTCCCTCCATTGATACCATGCCAGAGCTTTTCCATCCAAACATAGGGCGACTGTCATGAGCCTTTCTTCATCCGTCAGCTCGCTCACTGCAAAATATCTCTCCACCCTATATATCCACCCATGTGCATCTTCCCCTTTGAACACTAGCATTTTTAGCTTTCTCACCCTTGAACCTCTGCCTTCCCAATTTCTTCTTACTTCTCTAGCTCCCCCAATGTACGGTTATTATAGTCTCTCCCCTGTCCCCTCTCATATATCTCCCTTTCTTCAACTTAAGCCTCCTTAATTCTTCATATCCATACCTTCACATGCCATAACCTCCCCCCCATTCCTCTCCTAGGTGGTGGTTCAAAAGATTGCATCCTTTCGTCTTCCCTAAGATCTCTACATCATGATCAACTTCTAGTTATTGGAATTGTATTTCCTCCTATCAGCGCTTTTGCCTCTGATGCCTTCGGTTGGACGTGAAGATTCAACACCTTCTTCATCATCTCTTCTAGGTTAGAAAACTTATTGTCCATTGATGAAATTTTGTCCTCAAACACCGTTTTAAGTTGGCCCACTTCTCTTTCAAGTCGCTCTTCTAAGGCATCAACTTTCTTCACCTCCGTAGGTCCCAAATCATACTATGATACCAATTTGATAGGTATCGTGGTTTCTCACAACTTTCTCCCCTATTGTCACAGTACATTCCTCAAAACAGGGGACATTTGAATAAATTTCAACATTTGTGACTCGTTTGCAAACCATACTCACACGACATCACATCTTTTGGGTCTCATTTCCGTTGCACTTGATTGAGTTGATTTATAGAGCAAATGTGAAAGTTAACATTGAAGAATAACGTGGATCAAGTCTTAAGAAAGATTCACGTGATAGTCTCAGAAATGTGCCTGTGTGAGTTTGTTATATACCGCATTTCAATATCCGCCTAGCTCATGCTGTATGTTAGCCATTTGGCTTGGAATGTTAACAATTTCATCCTTTCTTTTAGAATGCTTTTTCCTACTTCATTTTTCTTGTTGATTATTCAACTACTTTTGAATGTCGTGGAGATGCTATTAAACACTTAGAAATTGATAGCCATTTTGGGACTACATTATTAACTTTCAAGTTGCCAATTGTGCAAGTTAAATTGCATGGTAAAACAAAATTCAAGCTAGTTAATATTTGTGATAATTATTGGTTCTGTGTGACAATATATTATTAATATCGATTGGTCATAGGGTAAAAAAAATGGAGCCTTTATTCTGTAGATAAAGTATGAAAGGAAGCGCAAATAACAATAAGATGCATTATTAAGACTAGTGCCTAACTAGATAGTTACATCACGCTAATTTCATGCTTCCTTTTGATGTAGCTCATGATTGCTAACTTTGCAAGAGATTAAGCTTCTTATCTCTGTATCTTTGACAGATTCAACCTTTTTATTTCTTCTTGAGAAATGGAGGGAAAGCTTGCCCCCTGGTTTCATGGTTAAGGAATCTTCTGTTGATCAACCATTCGAAGAAGACATTTGTCATTGTCATTTCACATTTATCAATTTGAACAGTGATTCTGAGTTGGTGCTTAAATACCAATGGTTTGTTAGCGAAAGGACTCCTACTAAATTTGAGGCTATTGCTGATGCGGTTGAAGATGTATGTTATATTTTTGTTTAACTAAGAGTAGCGTTATTTTGTTTTGCATTTCATAAACAAGATAATGTTCATTTTTCATGACAGGCGTACTGGCCAAAGCGTGAGGAGGTTGGGAAATTCTTGAAGGTTGAATGCACTCCTATACTAAAGGAGACGGAGTATCCTCCCATTTTTGCCATTTCAGCGCCTGTTTCTCCAGGTATTCCAGAAAATGCTTTAATTTTATTTTATTTTGTATAGTTATGTGTTTTACTTGGTGAACACTCAACGTACCATGAAATAAATTCTCAGCAGCCTTCTAAGATAAATTTTATAATATCAAGTTTGGCTCTTGATGAATCTTTAAACTGCTTGAACTTCTTATTAGCATACTATAGATTTTGTTGGAGGGTTAGTGAATTGAAAATTCTTACAAAAATGCTTACGTGATGGTATTGAAATTAAATTTCAAAAGTCTGTTCTTTTGCACAGAACCTTTTATATATTAACTTTCTAGCAATAAAATTGTTCTATGATCAAAATACTAACGGCTTGATGTTATGGGGACCAATCAAGGTGACATGGAAGTTGAGAAGGGGACTTCCGAGAGGATATATGATGTTGCCTTGAAGCTTCCGAGATGATTTCAGGGCAAGAGGGGTGTTTAGAAGGGACCTTGGGATAATTCACGAAAACCAAATGCCAAGCATGGAGAAGTTGAAGAGCCCTTCTTTTTGTGCAGCGTCATTAATGGAGGATCACAGATTGGGTTTTTGCAATGTTTTAAAAACCGGACCGGACCGGCCGGTTAGACTGGTTCAACCCTGAACCAGTCATAGGACCGGTCCGGTTCAGTCTTAAAACCGCCTCTGCAATGAACCGGACTGAACCGGTTAGAACCGCCGGTTCAACCGGCAAACCGGTGAACCGGCTGCGGTTGTTTTGAACCGGCCGGTTCAAATTCCAAAAATTTTAAAATTTTTTTAAATAAATAAATAAACATATATTTAAAATTTTTAATAAATAATAATATATCTTTTATTATAAACATTTATCTCCAAACCATCATGAAATATTTCACATGGAGTGGTGGTAGCATGTGAGCTCTTAACACAAGGAAACTCAAAATGCTATATAAACACTAGCAAGAAAGCCTTTCCAAGTGATGTGGGACTAAAAAAAAGAGTTGAGATGTGAATGAACTTATAATATATATAATGCATATAAAAACTATTTTTAAACATATTTTTTAATTATTATTTTTTATGTAAATGATACTTATTTATTAATTAATAATAAAAATTTATTTATTTATACACTATAAAAAATAATTTATCATTAATAATTTTATGTATTTAATTATTTGCTAATTATTCAAGATATAAATTTATAAAAGAAATTTGGTATACAATATAAACTTATAAAATATATTTAATCATATAATATAAAATAAGAATAATTTATATTAAATTTATAAACTTATGTTAGAATTAAATTTATATTAAATTATATGGTTATATGTAATTTTAATTTAAATTAAAAATTAAATTTAAATTAAAAATTAAATTTAAAATTTGAAAAATATTTAAAATTAAAAGTATCATATTTTTATAAGTGTAAATTCTTATAATTATGAGATTTAGAATTTTTTTCTTTTATGCGAGAATTTAAAATAATTTTTTTACTTAATTATATAAATTTTATGTTTCATAGTTTTTTTTTAATTTAATTTTTTGTCTCAAACTTTGAATGATAACATTATTATTATGTTAATTTTATTAAAATTTAATAATATTTATTATTTATTACGTCATCCGGTTCGACCTCGGTTAGACCGGTTGAACCGGTCGAACGGGAGTCTCTCCTTCCGGTTCGTTGTCAGGTCCGGTTTTCACAACATTGGGTTTTTGGTATTGGAGTATGTTAAACCGGTCCAGTGGACCGGTCAAGCCGGTCCACGCGGGGTCGGCTCAGACGTGAAACGGCGGAAGTTTTCCGCCTGGGCGGAGGCCGCGCGAGTCGCTCACCTTGCGGGAGCGTTTTAGGAAGAAATTTTGGGGAATATTAGGAAGGAATTTGAATGTAGGGATTGTTTAGGGATTTCCTTTTGATTTGTAAGCATTAAATAGTTTGTTCCTAGGGTTTGGGTATGGAGAATTTGGCTGAAATTTGAGATCTCTTAAATTTAGGTTTTTCTTGGGCTCTAGCGGCGTCTAGAGATTGGGAGAGAACGATCCTCCTCTTGAATAGATGATCAATTGTATCTTGCTATTTTATTTCATCTCCTAGTGGAATACAAGTCCTTTGTTGAGTTTTCTCTTGATTTTGCTGTTTTTCCTGCTGTGAACAGCAAATCTGGGCTGTTTTACTGCTATGGACAGCAGTAATTTTGCTGTTTGACTCTCGATTTGGGTTGGATTACTTGCGAACCCAAATAATTCCTATCAGAGTACTAGTTTTGAAGAGCACCACGGGTGCATGGTGTTGATAAAGAGAGACTATAAGAAGATGTGACCATTTTTGACCCTAGAAACCTCACGAAGGCAAGAAGAAACCAAAATGTCAACCAACAACAGCGAATTCTCGAAATGGATTTGCCAATCAAGCTGTGCTTCTTCAATTACAGATGATTTTGATGATGGTGATGTTGAGCATGTTGTTTCTAGCGCAAAATCTTGTGAATTGGATGAAGTCAAGAAATATGTTTTTTTGGAGAAAGGTCTTGTTATTAAGACAATGGGAAACTAGTGAGAGTTCTGGTAGGCAAGAAAATGACTTAGAGGTGATGACATCAACCCTTCAAGTTAGAGAAAAATATTGACATTCCTACTTTTGGAGCAATTGATCCGGAGAAGTTGAATTCTATTAGGTTCATTGGAGTTCTACTTTAGTATTCGTGGGTATGCTTTCCAATATCATATCTCGCTTGATAGAAGCTCACCAAAACACTTGAAGATATGTACATCTAGATATCTTTTGGAATCGGTTTAAGAAGTTACTTCACCAAGAATACCATCCCATGGCATACAAAGAGGAAAGATGGGGAAATGACTCGGGTTGCCTTTACACCCCCTTTAGTTATATTGAGCTTAAGTTTTTTGCAAGAAGTTGTTTGGCATGGGTTGTGTAAAGGTGCAAGAATTCGTATTCCCTTTAGACTTCCTATTTAACGGAGAAAATTAGTTGAAGGAAGGCCAATTTAAATAATAAAAAAAGAACCACGCTTAGGCACCAATGTGCTATAGAAAATCGGCATGGTATATGACATCCAAGGAAAAGTGGTATACTTTTGAGAGAGGAGCTTTGATGTTTTCTCTCTTCTAGCATGATTCACAGGAGTGAAGCACTTTCTAAAGAACAACTTATAAGATTTAGGTAAATCCTAGAAAACCACTTTCTTACAGTTGAGAAGTCAATTTCTCCAAGTGCTAGAGAGCTTGAGAGCTTGAAGATCCCAAGCAAAGTTTGAAAAGGGCCTTGTGAAAGAGATTGACTCTTGGCTTAAGAAGATCGTTGATTGATAATTATGATGACAAGTTGGTAACCCTAGTTCACTATTGCAGCATTGATAGTGGTGCCATATCATGTAATTTTCTCATTTAGAATCATGATTTCCTGTAATAAATGTATGACATAGATTATTTTCCATAAATTAGTTGTAGCTCATGTTGTATCGATGTTCCCTATCTTAATAAAGGGAATTTAGATGGGAAAAGAGAGTAAGCCCAAGTCTTCTTCTTAGGAGATTGTTTGTTATGCAATGAGTTTTCAGGCTTAAGAGTGAGCGTGGAGTTGGAGAGCTAAAGAGAAGGTTCAAGAGCTTCTTCCTAATCGTATGTTACTTAGTTTTCTCCATTAAAGAACCTATTTGAATGTTTTGGGGGAGAGTCAGTGAGAGAGGTAGCGACGAGTGACTGTTTGACAAGGAATCTTTGATTTGCCCCGTCCAGGGTGAACTCCTTAGTAGGCTCAGGCGATTAGAGCCCGTTGATATCCTTAGGAGAGTTTTTTGGACGACCCTAGATGAGTGCTTCGAGGAACACTTTTTGTGGGAGAGTATCCTCATTATTACTTGGTTGCTATATGAAAGTATTTCTGAGTATACATGTAGAATTTGATTCTCTCAATCATGGAGGCTTTGCTGAGTCTTCCACTAGGTTTTAAAAATCAGACCAGATCGGCTGGTTGAACATGGAATCGGTTGGCTAGCCGGTTCGGGCTTTTAATATAATCGGAGGGAACTGTGTGGAACCGACGGTCGAACTGCTTGACTGGCGAACCGACTCTAGTTCTCCAAAATCGGATTTTGAAATCCCTATTTATGTATTTTATTCTCATTATGTTTTCCTCGTTTCACTCCAACCCTATCTATCCCGACCCTGTTCATATTCCCATTTCAACTTCCATTCCCGTCCCCATTCAAAGCTTCTCATACATGAAATGGTGGTGAATCTTCAATCCTCACCGGCCTGCGAAGCTTCTCGCCATTTTAGGCATCCAGTCATCCCTCCTTGGCTCCTCGTGTAACGATCTCCATCCATTTGGGAGTAAGATTTCTTCAAACAATTTTTTTCCTCAAATTCGAGTATTTTTTTAGTGCTTTTCAAATGTGTTTAGTAATGTTGTTTGTATCATTTTGGCGTGAATGCCATGGTTTTTCTGGTTTAAGGCAAAAAAATTGAGAAACCCTAGTCTCAAATCTGAGCATGTTTGATGATCTCTCTTTGAAATTCGTTTAATAATGTTCATTTTTAATTCATTTTAGTGTCCAATATGAGTTTGGTTTGAAGCTATAAGCAATTTGTCATGAATGTGGAAGTTGTTGGCTTACATGTGCTACTTATTTTATTCAAATTTTTCTGAAGTTGGCATCATCAATGACTACCAACATCAATATTATTATATTTGAGTAGTTATATTTTGACAAGGAATGAAAAATTTGATATTACACGTCTCTAGATTATTTGGTACTATCCAATTGAATTTGCATTACAAAAGCAATCGGATATAATTCTAGTTCCTTGTTGATGTTTCTGCTTAAAGTTAAAGACATAGTGTCCCGATTTGTAGCTCTCTAAATGCCAGGACTTCGATAATGTTGTGATTTTTTTTTTCTGGTAGAATATATGGGAATGATTTCTCTGTGCGATTTTCAACCTGTAATGCATGGTTCTTTTTGGATAATTATCATGCTTGATTGCATGCAATTGGCTCTTTGATTAATATGAATGTGAATAAGCTTGCCTTATTAATTAATACCTGTTCCTATTCAATTCTTACTTTAGCCAGAAACTTTTGCATCTTAGATATCAACACAATGTCAAAGATCTATATAGATGACTATTTTCGTTTGCCCGGAAGTCCTATTGATTGCTTTGCAACAAGAACTGCCTAGGTAGCAGGTTCAAGTGCCTTCCTAGAATTGCCTATTGAAATTTCATAATTGTTTATTTTGTTTGCCACAAAATTTAATTGATTGCATCATTATTACATAAAATATGTTATATTTAGATAAAATTAGTATTTATTATGTCACTTAGTTCAACATCGGTCAAACCATTGAACCGTTAATCTCTCCTTTATCCAGTTCTTTGTTTGATCCGGTTTTCATAACCTTGGTCTTCCATCAAAATTATCTTTGTAATCTTTCATATTATTCTTATGAATAATAGTTATATCTTCTCTATTTATGTTTTCTTTTTTTGTCTTGTGCAACCTCTTTATTTTTCAAACCCTTCTGATAAGCTTGACCTAGTTGACATATTTGCTCTAGCCTAAGTTAGGTGATTTTTCTATATTTAGTGAGTAGTGTCTGTTGATTTGATTTCGTCTTAGAATGTTATTCTCATTTTTGTCCACTGAATAAGAATAGATGAAAGAGCTATCCATATTGACAAAACCTACAATGGCTTCTATTCCAACAACCTTATTCTGTCGTTTCTGTTGGCTGCTTTGATTGCATCATACTTTATTTCAAATCTTTAACAATCTGGTTTCTTATGCGCACAAATCCTTAATTGACCATGGCTTTCCTGCTCTTTTATTTTTATCGCAAATTTCTACTAAAAAGACAAAATATTATTGATGGAGTTAGATTTTCTCTATATTTTACTTTCATATTTTGTATCAAATAATTAACTTGTGGTTTGTTAAATAAATTTTTTTTTGCATATTTCTTAATTTTGCTTTCATATTTTGGATGCCCTAAATTGTAGAATGTACTTGGTTTACACATGATAAGATTGCCAATCTTTACTGAAGTCAGCTGTTGCAAGGCTTATGTCGTAGTTCTCATTTTTAATACAATCCTCAAGCCTGCTTTTCTTGGATTTTTGAAATGGTAGTAATATGCTAAGTAATCTTTGAATCTCAAATTCGTGTTTTGCTTATCTTGCAATTATTATGCTTTTTAATTACCTAAGCTGATTGCAATTTCATGATCAGGAACTGGGTGCCCGAAAGTTTTAAATTTAAATGTGCTTGGTGAACTTATTGAGGGAAATGTAATAAGGGGTTCTGCTAAGATTGCATGGTGTGGAGGCATGCCAGGAAAGTGTGTAGCAAGGTGATATTTTTTCCCTTTTCAAACCTTGCTTCATTTTACTGCAGTGATGCTTCAAAACTTTCAATTGTTGGTTTTAAAATGAAGGAATTTTTGTCATGTCCGATGTCCAGTTGGTTGCGACGAAGATGGAACAGCAGTCCTGTGGTAATTGTTGGAGCAGAAAATGAAGATTACCTCTTGACTGCCGCTGATATTGATTCAAGCTTGGTTTTCATGTATACCCCTGTGACAGAGGACGGTACAAAGGGGGAACCGCAGTATGCCATGACTGATTTTGTAAAAGCAGGTATATACTGCTCAAATTGTCAATCAGCCTCCTTGCTTCTCATCATTATTTAGGAAATAGTTGGCATGATCCAAGGCTAAATTTTGGCAATTAGATTTGGTCTAAATGCAATGCTACACCTAATTCTATATAACATTAATTATGAAGCCAAAATACAGGAATTTGAAGCGTTATGTTCACCACAGTTCCTTGTCCAAATGCTCTCCACAATTACTTGGAAAAAAGATACAAGCAAAGAGAAAAACAGTGGTTAGAGCCGCTATTAATTAAAATAAAAGCAAGTGAACATGCAATTAAATTAGAAATAATAAATTTTTTTTCGGGCTTCTTTATAGTATTCTTTTGATTTTGCTCTTGAAACTTCTTATTTGGAGGAGACTTGTATAATTTTTGAACTCATCCTGAGGCACAATAAAGGGGTGAAGACGGGAGAAAAGAAGAGGTTGAGGGAGAGAAAGAAAACTAAATGCCACTGCACTCCCTCTTTTATAATCAATATCCCTCACTCCAAGATTTATGTCTACTTCACACAACCGTTAAAGGATGCAAAGCACTTCACCACACCTTTCTTCTCTCAAACTACAATGTGTGACTTATTCATGCATATTCTTTTGAATCACAAAAATGTAACATCGCTCTCCAACAATCAAGATCCACCAAATACACACATGCACCTCTTACTTGGAATCAAATAATCACTTGTATAAAAAGTAAGTCACTCAATGTCATCCCCACTCATAGCTTTAACTTGATGCATATGCCAAGTACAAATTGTGTAAACGAAATAAATGCAACTTCAATTCTTCCAAGGAGCATCCAACACTTCTCCCTAAAGCTAATGTAACCATCACAAAGGCACTTAGGATATTGCTCCTCTCTTAATGAACAATTTATGTCTTTCAAGACATTCCAAGCTCTATGATCTTTGATTGGAAATCTAATGTTTATCCATTAATCAAACTCTATCACATATGTATAAGAAATAAAGTAAGATTGCTGCCATCAATCGGGACATCGCCACATATATGAAAGAAAGAAAATGAAGAATGCTATTCAATCATTGAATTTTCATCCTCATCGATTAACAAGAAAAATCTGTATATAATGTGGGGTATACTGACATGAAGAAAGATTGCATGCCTTCCTACATAATACTGATAAAAATGTGTAGGAGATATATAAATCCAGCCAACCAACAATCTTGAGATCTGAAGAATTTCTTATAAACCTTTTACTTACTCTCCAAAGTATACACATATATGTGTATATGTGTACATGAGAGCTGATTTTGCATATTTATGTTTTAACGGAAGAGAGATCACTCCATCCCTAGCTAGTTTCCATACGTTCAAAAAAGGGAAGAAAAACATGAAACAACATGCTGATTTTTTTTCTTTTAGGAAGAAATAAATCAATTCCAGCGACCTTTATTAAATTTTAGATCATGAAACGAAGCCCATTATGTTATTTTCCATTTGCTTCAAGAAGAAAGAACGAAAGCAAATGGCTATTCTCAGCTTTACGAAGGAAAATAATAAGCATCACTTCAACATTCATCGATTCATATTCATGAAAGAAGCCAACAAAACTAATTTCAGCATTTCCTTTTATATCGTAAAGCAAATCAAATGAACATTTCAGCATCTGTAAGTAAAATTCAGCAAACTTTTATCTCCAAAGAGGAAGGGGTTGAGATTATTTTCAAACAAGCAAAGAAGTAGATCAAGAAGAAGATTAAGGAGAAGGAGAAGATAAAAGAGAAGATGAAGAGGATTGAGAAGAGAGAAGAAGAATAAGAATAGGGAGGAGAAGAAGGAGAAGGACAAGTAGGAGAAGGAGAGGATGGAGAAGATGGAGATGATGGAGAGGATGGTTACCTATGGAGAATCGACCAAGTGGATAGCTCGCATCCGCTCTCTCCTAGCTCAAATCACACTCCACCTCTCGCACTCCTGTTCGCTCTTTCCCTCTCTGTGAATCGCTCGGGTCGCACACAACAAGGGGACTGAATGATGATGCCGCCCAAACAACCCCCTCTTATTAACCTAAAATTTTCTTGAATGAAAGAATTACCATCTTGCCCCTCTTCTCATTTTTAAATCAAGGGTTGAGATAAATTCCTGCTTTAGAGAGTATTTGTGGGATTAATTTGAAAAAGAGGCTGAATTAAACTTTAAAAAATTAGATTTTTGAGTTTAGATGAATTCAATTGAATCTATTCGAGATAACCAAGACTGATTTAATTTAGGTTTGGTCGATTTGCTTTAAATTGAGTCGATCGAAGCCGCCATCCTTCAAATTACATCCGAATTGACTCGATTTTGCTCGATTATATGTATTTGACTAAAAACCAATTAAATTTTTGTTAAATTTCTCGACAAGGCTCAATTGAATTTATTTTATTATTAATCACATTAATTTTAATTAATTTGGGCTTGATTCGACTCTATCTAATAATCGACGATGACACCGAGTTCAATCAGACTTGAATTGAGTCGAATTGAACTTGACATCATCAAATTTAGTTTATGTGATAAAATCGACTTCAATTAACGCGAATAGGGTTTAATTTTGATTTTAGAGAAGGGATCATGAAATGATTTTGCTTGCTCTACTGAAAACGAGGTCAACACTAGTGAAAATAAAAATATCGATCAAAACATCAATATTGACATTTGTATTCATTTCAAAAAAAAATCATGTACACTATTTAGAATTTATACAATCATATCATAACTTTTCTATCATGAGCATGAATCCCTATGAGGTGGCTTGTGATGAAAGAAATTCTCCTCGTTGAACTACTCTCGTCCGATCTCTTTTCCGTTATATTAAACCAAGGGCATCCCAATCAAATCTTGGTTAGGGTTAGCAATTAGAACCGCCAGTGGAGTTTTGGATTGTATCTCCATAAGTGCCCTCATCATCTCCTTTAACTCTCGAAATTGACTCTCCATTCGATTGTCCATGGCTAAAAACCTTTCTTCGATGGCTAAGAACTTCCCATCCATTCCAAATTTAATTTGCTCTACTTCGCCTTAAAAGGCATCCACCTTCTTTGCTGTCATTTCTCCAAAACTTTGTTCTGATTCCAATTTGATGCATCTTGGAAATAAAAACAACAAGTATATAAGAAAAAAATGTAGGAACCAAATATTAGGGCTGATTTTTTTATTATCTTTTCAACAAATAATGAAAGATACAATTGATCTACTATTTAAGTGGTAGATTGGCTCTCCACGAACTCTAGGTGCTACTAGAAACAACTCCAAAGGAAAACTACAACAAGCACAATCACATAATGACAATAAAATCACCTAATTAACCCAAATATAAATCTTCCTACTTTCCTCCCAAATCTGAATTCAAATCATCCATCTTCTCCTAAATGAACTTTTTTTAATTCCCTCCCAATCAAATTAGCTATCTTTCCATAAATAAATCTTTCCTAATTTCCTCCCAATCGAATCAGTCATCTTTCTCTAACTTAATCTTTCCTAATTCCCTTCCAATCAAATCAGCCATTTTTCCTATATAAACCTTTCCTAATTTTCCCTCTTAATTCCTCCTCCTCGCATAATGAACAATAAATTTCCTGGGCCCCACAAGGGCGTATCATAATTATGGATAATTTTGGTGTTATGTGTGATGTCATATATGCAAATGGTACAGACGTCTCCTTATCACTCTTAATAGCCTTCTCATTTTCCAGGTTGTGAAAATCTCTTCTGCTCTTGTATTCTCAAGTTATTTCTAAAATTGTTGGATTCATGATGTAATTCTAAACTATTAATGAATATGGTTATTGACGAGGACATCCACCGTACATTTCGACATCGGCGGGATTGTAGATCGACGGCTACGATTCATAGTCTTTATTTATGATGTTTTAGTGCATTTCTTTTATTTATTTTTCAGTTTTCCATTTGTACCCCTATGAGGAATTTGTGTCATGTTGTAGCCTGAGGGCATTTGTGTTTTTTACATTTTGTGCTTTGGAGGCCTATATATGAAGGCCTAGTCTTTGTATTATTTTCTAATGATGTTGATGAATGAAATTTTCTTATTGTTGATCTCTTTGTGAGTTCTTGAGGAGGTGGTACTTGAGGTTTGTAGCTCTCTAAATTTTCCCTTTCCCTTACACCCATCTTCTTCTTCCCCTACCGAACCGAAGCCTCAGCACCCTAACTTAGTGAATCATTAATGTTATAATTTCATGATTGTTTCACATAATATTTGGTATCAGAGCATGGTTAGCATGTATTGCATGTGGTAGAAGTTCCTAGGAGTCTAGATTATTAACCTTTTTTAAGCTTGTTTGCATGCATACCATCGCATAGTAATTTTTATTCACTGTTTTGCTTGCTGCCCTCTAAATTCCTGCACCGTTTACATCACTTTAATTAAGTCTATGTCATTGTTTAAGTGCTATCCTTGTCACAATAACATCTCTAGTTGTCTAGGCTACTTAAACAATCATTATGGCTTGCTGTCCAGAAAATTTCTGCAGCATTTAGAGGACTTTTGGTGACCCTAACCTAGTGTTTAGGTGCTGTCCGCTTCCCAAAACCCATCCTAAACACCTAAGCAACTTCCCCAACTGCTGTAGTTTGCTGTGCACACAAAATTCTGCATTGTTTGGTAGCATTTAAGTGAGTCTAACCTTTGATTTGGGTGCTGCCCAAGCCTTAGCAACCTCCCTAAACACACCTAGTGACTTAAACCACTAGTGTAACTTGCTGTCCAAACCATTCCTGCACCATCTAGCGACCTTTAGGTGAGCCTGATTAAGTGGTTAGGTGCTGTCCTCGACCCCCACAACCATCCCAAATGTCTAGATCACTTAAATCCTTATTGTAGCTTGCTGTCCAGTATTTTTCCTGCACCATATAGCAAGTCGAAATTGTGTTTTCTCCTTGTAGAGTGCTGTCCCTTACACCCAATCTTCATTAGGTTTCACTTAGCGCTTCCCCATGGACCCGATGGGGCTTCAAAAGAAGTTAGATGACCTAGTTAATCTTCTGGGATCTCTAACTAAAACCACGAAGGAGGAACATGTTGACTCTCCCCACTCTAAATACATGCCCCATTCGATCAATCCTGCTAGTTGGAAGATGCCCCACTCTACTTATCAACCTAGACCTGAGCTTAAGCCACAACGATCTCACTTAGAGTCACATTACCGTCTACGCACCTTTGATGGTTCCTTGGAC
Source organism: Dendrobium huoshanense (assembly GCA_016618105.1). NCBI lineage: Eukaryota > Viridiplantae > Streptophyta > Magnoliopsida > Asparagales > Orchidaceae > Dendrobium > Dendrobium huoshanense. The sequence continues at coordinate 27,209,880 of CM028349.1, read as the reverse complement.
CCTTACTACTTGAGGGAATGGGTTAGACAATTAGAGGACTATTTTGAATCACATAATATCCTTAAGTCTCGCCAGTTTAGCATTGCTAAGTCTCACCTGAACGGTAGTGCTCGCTAATTTTGGATGAGGTTGGAAGATCATAAAGAGTCTCGTGTCGAATACCCTACTTCTGATTGCAGAGACATGAGACAAGAACTTGGATTAAAATATCTTTCCCCTACTTGTGACCAACCATCTCATTTTAAGAATAGGTTACCCCTAGTCATCAAACTTTAAGGTATAATATTCTCAAGAATCCTACACGTGAAAGTCAGTCCTACCCACCTGTTACACCCCCATCTGATATCATGACTCCTAATCCTCACCACACATCAGTTACCCATTTCCTTACCTCTGTGGCTACCCCTAAACCTGTCCGACATACCATTCCTATTCACATATCTAATGAGAGAGTGACCCCTACACCTAGTGACCGTCATCTAGAGCACCACCCTATCTCTCTTGTTGGGACAAACTATGGACATTACTGTGATCGAGAACACCCATCTTTTAGTGACATCAGGGTTGTTGCCCCACCTTGTAGGTTTTCTCCCATCCATCCCAGTCAACCTTTAGCCTCCCCAGCCCTTGACCCTGCAAGTGTAATTACAATAAAGAAATGCATTTAAAAGAAAAGGTCCCTTGAACCTGAGACTGAGTGCATCCATTTCATGAATGCTAATGATATCACTGATAACGAAGAATTCTTTGAGGATGAAACTGATGTGATTGAATCAGACTCCCGGCATGACTTAAACCCTGATCTAGGAAAGTTAGAACATTTAAACGTTGACACATTAGCCCACCTTGTTCCTAGTCTTCTTGAGGATAACTCTTTGGATAAGGTTTGCCTGGATGATATTAACTTGATCTCGAAAGAAGCTGATCTGGCTGTGAACACCATGAAATTAAATTCGAAAGTTTCAGACTTATTCATACCTCCTACTGAGATGATTCTGAGTAATTATGATTCAATTTTGAATAATTCTGATGGTGACGTGGATAATCTCTAGAATATTAGTATGAATTTGGAAATGAGTCAATTGAATTTACCACCTGAGTTAAACCCTGATTTAATTGAACCGAAACCCATTGATCTTAGGGTTATGACCATACCTAATCCTATTGAGAATATTAGTATGAATTTGGAAGATAGTGATTTGAGTCTGAAAGTTTCTGAGCCTAATTTGAATAATGAGTCTCCTCTTGTTTAATTGGAGTCTATTTTAGGAGTTGCTCATCTAGATTTCCATTTTAACGAGTGTGCCTTTCTTGATTGGACTTACCTCTCCATTCTTCGTATCGACATTAATGCTAGAGAGAGTGTTAACCCATACTCTCATGACATCTCTCTAACGGTTGTGCCAACGTCTGTTTTGGACACTCTACCCCTCCTTTTGAGTCCCATACTTGCTGGTGACTCGTTGGGCTACCCCATTATGGATGAGTCATGACCCATCATCTTATCTTGTTCCTGATTCATTCGTTTTACCCGTTATATTCTTGTCCTACCCTGTTAAGAACCACCTCTCTCATAGTTGGATGAATTTGCTAGATTACACTGTTGCCCCTAGGAGACTACCTATGACCCTGCCTGAAGTTTCTTATAGAAATGCCCTAGTAGCTAAGGATGTCTTCATTGCTCCCCCGACACCAGTTCCCTTAGACCTGAATTCTTTATATCCCCTCATTTGGTGACTAATCTATATTTATCTATGTGTGCTTGTGAGTCTGTATGTTTGTGTGTACGTTTTCTATCAAAATCGTATGTTTATAACTTTGTGTGAACCCACAATTCTTGTCATTCATCATTCACATCGGGTTTCTTGCATCCACATCTGCATCACATCTTCAGGAATTGCAAAAGGAGATTAAAAAAGAAAATTGATTTAAGTAATGGTAATTATAAGCTTAATGCGGATCCTAAGTAAAGATTTAAAGAATTCAAGGTTGGCGATTTTGTTAGGGTACGGACTTGTCAAGAGCGGTTCCCATAAGGAACTTTTAAAAAGTTACATGCTAGAGGCGCAGGCCCATTCAAAATAATATCCAAGATAAATAGTAACACTTATATGTCATACATTCCCGAAGGTTTCAACTTTAATCCTACATTTAACATCGAAGTTCTAGTAGCCTTTTGAGGGACCAGAGTTTAACACTACAAATCCAATAAACATTGAGCCTTGTGTGACCATACCTAGTGAGATCCCTAGCCTACCTCCACACCTAAAATTTCCTACTTTACCTAATGCGGATGAGATGGAAGCAATACTTAGTGATGAAATCATCTCCACTAAAGATGGTGGGCGTCAAAGGTACTTGGTCCAATGGAAAGAGAAACCGGAGACGGAGAACACATGGAGGGATTGCGTGGAGATATAGAGATTTGACCCCGACCTGCTGGAGCTATAGGAGTCACGGGATATTTCCTTGACGGGGTCGAGCTTTCTCCCACCCAGGGAGAATGATGAGGACGTCCATTGTATATTTTGACATCGGCGGGATCGTAGATCGACGGTTACGATTTATAGTCTTTATTTATGATGTTTTAGTGCATTTCTTTTATTTATTTTTTCAGTTCTCCATTTGTACCACTATGAGGGATTTGTGTCATGTTGTAGCCTGAGGGCATTTTGTCTTTTATATTTTTGTACTTTGGAGGCCTATATATGAAGGCATAGTCTTTGTATTATTTTCTAATGATGTTGATGAATGAAATTTTCTTATTGTTGATCACTTTGTGAGTTCGTGAGATTCCCAAAATCTCTTTGTGAGTTCTTGAGGAGGTGGTACTTGAGGTTTGTAGCTCTCTAAATTTTCCCTTTCTCTTACACTCATCTTCTTCTTCCCCTACCTAACCGAAGCCTCAGCACCTCTCAATCCCCACCGCCGCAATAGCTCCATCGCCAGCCTCCCTTGGCCAGCCCAGTCACCGGTGGCCCTCCGAGCTCCCACGGCCAGATGCCAGCCCGCCGGTTCCAACCCGCCACCCCTTGGCCTCCCACCTTGCCACCAGCTCTCCCTTGACCAACCCCTTTGAATTTCAAATTACCCTAGATTAAATTACTTTCCTAAATAGTCTTTCTCTATTTAGGAAAGTCATTTAAGGGAATTTAAATATATTTTGAAATTCAAATCTTTTCCCTCTCATTATAAACCAAATTAGGAAGTTATTTTAAATTTAATCAAATCTGAAATTAAAATCAGATTTGATTAGAATTTAATTAATATCCTTTGGGCCCAACTTACTTAATTCCCAAGCCCCTCTCTCCTCCCTATATGGCCGGCCACCCCTCCCTCACTATCTCTCATTAATACACCATTAATCCCCCTTCCCTCCTAGCCTAATTTCAAATTTAAAATTCTGAATTTGAAATTAATCCCTTCTTTTATTGGAAACCTGAAATTAAATTCTGGTTTATTCCCTCCCTCTACCTAGCCCACCCGCCCCTAATCTCCCTCACCCGAGCCCCAACCCCTCCACCCTCACGGCCCACCTCCTCCTTCTCCCTCTAGCTCACAGCCAAGCCCATCCTCCTCCCAAACCGCCAATTCCACCTTACTCTCCCTCTCTCTTCCCTTCTCCATTCAATATGAACATGAATGGCAGATCCGGAAGTTGATCACAGATTCATTTACGATTCTTAAGAGGAAGTCGACATCATTCAATCACTGTTCTTCGATCCCGGATTTGGGTCCGAAGGCACCGTCGAAGAATACGTGGAGCGTATTCTCTTTATTTTGGCGGACATCATCGAAGAGCAACAACCTATAGGATCGTGGAAGATCGCAGGACGACAACCCTTCTCTCCAACTCCGGCCAACTCTTCGTTGATCAAAATCTATGGCATCCTCTGTCTCGCAGTGGCATCACTGGGCTTGCTAACTTTTGTCCTCCGCTAAATCTACTTCCAAAGAACGATCGAGAGGGAAATTCTAAGGTGAAAGTTCTTATTGTTAAGTGGTGGATTATTGTTAATCACACATTTGTTTACTATTTCTTGTCATTATTTCGGATCGCTCTATTAATCTAACGTGTAACCGCAGGCTAGAAGCAAGTCAATAACTACGAAAACTGAAAATCCAAACTTAGTGAATCATTAATGTTATAATTTCATTGCGGAAACAAATTTCTTAATAAGATCCTACAATTCTGTTGATTGTTTCACATCAGTTATGGTCGTAGTTGTCACGATCCGGCTCGGATAATCGAACTAACGAGACCGGGACTTACAGTCGGAGGGGTGTAACATTTCATTCAATTTCATAAACAACTTAATATTCAACTTTTCAATACAAATGAAGAGCCACTATTATAAAATTTTCTATCAAACAACTCATCAAATCTTTCATATACTTAACATTATTGTAAACCATAGATTACTTGCTTGCATTTGTAAGCTGTCTTTTGTAGACATATTCCTCTTTTTTTCAGCCATTTTTATTTCTTTGGAGACTTACATGAAAATATTAGTTTAATAGATTGAGTTTACATGATAAACTCAATGGATAACATTTTTATATATATAACTATTACACGTTTAAAATACAATGGATATAACATTTGATATATGTATATTCATATAACATTTAACATACATATTTTTCAATTGATTTCATTCATTTATACATTTCATATCATATACCTTTCATAACAATTCAACATTTATTTATTTTCCAATTCAATTAGTACATGAGCACCGTCTAAATGTATCAATAAATGTATAATCATTTCCATTTTCATTTAACGTACACAGGTATGTTGCTTCCCAGTCAGTATCAATATGGGGGTGAACTCTTATAATTTGTATGCACATCTTTTTTCCTTTTTTCATTCATTCTCTTTAATTCATTTATGCTTTTATTTATAATTTCTAAGTTATTTCATTTTTTCTTCATTCTGTAATTGTATTTTTATATGTATATAATTGTTATGTATATATAAATACTTTCCAACTTCACTTTCTATTTCCTTTACGTGTATTTTCTTTCACATATTCATATACTTTCATATTCTTATAATATTTAAGTCATTTTTAGTTATAAAATTTTTTATTTCAAATTCATATCATCATCTATGCATTTGAATACATTGCCTTACTCGTGATAGTTTCCAAAATAAGTCTTAAGTAGTAAAACAATTATATAAGATACTCTTTTCAGAATGAAAATGAAAATACAATAATAAAAAGTTATTTAATTACCCACTTTGAATGATTTTGCTTCAACTCCTTTCAAACCTTCATCTCTTGAGCCGATCTTCCTTACTACAATCTAAATTCACATACAACATATTATTACCATCTTTCAATTTTTGCTATTCCCATATAAATTCTACTATAATAAATTCTTATCTCCAATCTCCTTGTTGAGATTTGTTATTTGCTTTAGTTGTCACCTTTTAACCAATTTACCACTGTTCCAAAATACTTTTAATTAATTACTGATGACCATTCTACAAATTCAATGTCACAATAAATATGATTTGACTATCAGCCTTACAAGTAATATTGAAAGCTTCCAACTTTCCATATTTTGCATTACGGAAAATTCTAAAATTAATTAAAATTAATTGCTTCAATCCTTTACCTCAATCTCTCTCTCTTTTCACTTGAATCAAGGCTCACCACCAATTAATTGGATTCATTCCTGTGACATGAATCCAAAAATTTTCATCTACTTATGAATTACTTAGAAATCTAAAGTAAATATCTTACTTATTCCTGGCTGTAGAAAATGGATGCTCATTTCTTCTTCATTTCTAAAAACTTCCTCCCTTTTCTTCAATTTCTTCATTTCCGCTTTCAATATCTTCATTTTCCTTCAATTAAATATCCCTCATTGTTTAGATGAAGAAATATTGAAACATTTACACATAAAATGAAAAAAATTAACAAACCTTCGCTTTCCTCTCAGCCGCCTCTCACGACTGTTCTTCCAAGTTTTCATTTCTTTAGCGATAAAGAATGAAGAGGAGGAAGTTATACTTAAAGATAAGTTGTTTACTTTCATCCCCTTACACGATCCTTCACTCAAAGGCGCGAATTGAGCCGTCCAGGATCGCCCGCACTCATGTTCGGCCCTCTCCAGGTCTTGTATTCTGTCTGTTTTGTCCCCTTTCGTTCGCGAGTTAGATATTAGGCCTGGCCGGTTCAATTGAACATGCCAGGTTAAACCGGTTCATTCCAGTAGTAGTGTTGCAATTCTTTAATTTACTAAATACCAAAACTTCACTTTGTAGTGTTCCTTTTAAACGAGTTTCCTTAATGTTCAGTTTCATACTTTGGCACATTACTGAAAACCTAAGAATATGGCACAAAATTTGATTAGAATATTACACTACAGCTTATAATTATGAAATAATAAAGGTTCCAAATTGATCTTATCTGATTTCATATCTAGAGAAAAATGAAATAAATGTATAGCCAAAACCTTGACTCATTTTTTTCTGTTTGAAATCGACGTCCAAGTCATTGACTAAATCCCTGCCTGGCTCGGTCTCATGCAAAATTCTGCTCAGTTTCTTCACTTCAACGTCCCAACCTCCTTTAACATTTTTAAAAATATAAACTAGGGCTTTCCATTTAGTCAGGTACAAAATATGGGTTATGTTTATCTTATCTCTAGTTGAGTCTACTTGAAGTCTATGATTTGTCTCCCTCTCAGTTGCGTGTGATCAACCTCACACTCTTACATGCACTCACTAGCCGCGCTCGTATCATTCTTGCTTTCCTTGTGTCTTCCTTTCTTTTTTGCAGCTCAATATCACGTCTCTTTTCTCGTGTTTGTTCTCCCCTCTTCTGTCTCTTGTAATAATCGGAGCCAAATCTCTCTCTCTCTCTCTCTCTCTCTCTCTCTCTCTCCCCCGTTGTTGTGGATTGCTCACTTTGTTTGCTTGCCCACTACCCTTTTGTCGCTATGTATTCACGGAATTGTAGCATAGTTCCATTCAGCTGATGCTGTCAGTTCAATTTAATTGATATTTTTTAATAAGAAAATGGGTTTTTACAAACCACGTGTACATATTGGCCAGTAAATCCACTTATGACTTTAGGCCTTGCCTCTTTATATTGCATGTGTTTCGGAATGCCTATATATGCATTGGGTTTTCAAACATGTATAACTGGGCAAACTAAGTCTTTAATAACCCAAGTGAACGATTGAATTTGCTGTCTTTTTTAATTGAAGACTTGTAGGCTGACTTTTCTTACTTCTTTGTTATCATATCATATATGCAATTCATTGTAATTATTGCTGGAATGATCTCATATCTTGTTTTCCCTGAAAAACTTTATTTGCTTGATCAGTGTATTTCCCAGTCTAATTTTTGTCTATTAATATATGATTCTATATAAATTACTCTGGAGTTTTTTCATGTGCTCGTCGAATATGGTTTGCATAATTTTTGGTTTACCACATATTCTCCTTCATCCATTTCTTACTTTACTTTACATGCATTAATCTTGACGATCCAACATGTCACTTATTTTTGGGTTATTTGCATTCCTATGGATGCATAAATCACAAAGCGACTGTGTTTGCAGCTGCACCTTCAGTTAGTAATGTAAGAATTTTGGGAGATGCTGTTGAAGGAAATACAGTCAAAGGAACTGGAGAATACTTTGGTGGGATAGAAGGACCAAGCAAGTTTCAATGGTTACGAGAAGACTATGAGACTGGGTGAGTGTCTTGCTTCTTGTGAGCGTTGAATTTAATTTCGATGTTGCCATTTCGTTTCACCTGCAGTTTATTGTTTGAAAGTTTGTGATCTACATGTTTTTTGGTTATTGGCAATCATTTAGTATAAAAATACTTGTTACCTTTTTCAAATTTGATTCAACTTTTAAAATTTTAGTTTATTTTTCTATCTTGCTCTTGCATGCACTCTATAATGGTTGAAGTTTCACTAGCTATTCTATAAGTTAAGCATGTTTATGTTGGGGCTTTTCTTGAATGGATAACCTGCCTAGCATGCACCAATTAGTCAAAACTTTGAAGCCTATCTAGTCTAAGGGGAGAATATCTAGATTGTTAAGAGTTCGGGTTGTTACCTATGTCACGACCTGGCCCGGCTAGCCCGAATTAATGGGGCGGGAACAGTCAGTCGTACAGAAAACACATATAAATCATAAACAATTTCATTTACTCTTATAACAGGACATAAACATCATCAATCACATGAAAGTGTTATAAGAAAGGGCCACCGGCCACTAAAAATATCAACTGAAAGTGTTCTCATTTGTTTCTTCTAAACCACAATAATTAAAAACATAAAAATCAACAGACTTCTCAGATACAAACCACTAATTCAAACTCATAACAAAAAACATAAAACCTTTCTTCCTGAGGTTCTCTACGATGGTATGTATAATATCGTCTCGTTGTCATCACTTTCCAGATGGTTCTCTTGAAAAAGATTCCCACAAGCAGGGATGAGCTTACTCGCTCAGCAGGTAATTCATATTTTTCATAAAAATTTGCATAAACCAAAATAAATCTTCTTTTTATAATAAAACATTAAACGACGGTCAAATTTGCATAAGTTCATAACATTACTTATAAGAAACCTTTTTCAAAAATTTCCTCAATCATAAACATTCACTTAATGTTTTTCCTCAAACATTAACTTTCATATTGCATAGAAAACATATAAAAACTATATAATGCATAATAATGTCTATTATATCACCCGTCTCGGAGGTGTTAATAAATTTTGTACTGATCATTATACATTTTTATATCATTAGGTCATTCCTTTACCATTGGCTCAAACGAGCCTATCATTTAGCTCTTTCGAGCCCCTTTACCATTTGGCTTTTTCAAACCCCTTTACCATTTGGGCACTCCGCATCTTCATGCACATTCTTATATCATAAATTATAATTTAAGTTCAGTCAATCATATGCTCAATAAGAAACAATTGTGAATCAACAAAATCTTTTATTTAAAACATTAAAATCTTGAAGCTAAACATAATATGAAAGCTCACTAACATCATGAAATAAAAGACTCGAACATGTTATTTGCCAGAAATAAAATTTGGAAATCATATCACTTGAAAGTTCTAACTATTTGCATTGAATAAAAGAACAAAATATAAATATAAAATTTTTATAAAAAATATGAGTACCTACCTTAACCTAAGCACAGTACTTTCTCAAAGTGTCGTCTTGACACACTTCATTCACTTTAAAGATCACAATCTAATAATCACATAAAAAAACGTGTCACAAATCATTCTTTTTTAAGGTTTAATCTAATTCCTAATTGTCTAAACCCTTCGTTTATTCTTAATTATTCATTACGACGTTTAATAAAATTTATATTATTTAACCTTAATTTTTTGATTTATTAAAATCCTAAATTTTTGAAAAATCCTAAATATTCAATTTCATAAAATTAATATGCTGAAATTATCTCTAAACATATTTTTAATAATTACCTTAATTATTTTCGGATTAAATTAATTAGAAAATTAAGAAAAATGAATTTGTTTACAAAAACTCAAAATTTTGTTTTAAAAACATTCCTAAGGCCCTTAGAAACGATTTTTGTAAAAGCACTTTAAGAAAATTCAATTTTAGGTAAAAGCCCTAATTTTTTATATGTAAAAATTCTCCAAGAGAACTTCATTTCTATCGTTAAAATACTTCCCTAATCCTTATAGATTTCATAAAGAAGTTTTGAAGGAAAACGCATTTTTAATAAAACCCTAAAATTTTCTTCTCCAAAAATCTTGAGATTGAGAGGGATTCATTTTATATAAATCATACCTTAAGATTTCTCTCGTCGTCCACTTCGATTTCCACTAATTTCCTCGCTGGAAAATCACCGTCGGAGCCACATCCGCCGAAGCCCGTCCGCTCCTAGCCGTCTGCCCGTTCTTCCGCTCGGTTTGACCGATCATGCGAAATGGGGGATTAGGGGTTTCGATTTGATATATTAGGGAGAAAGGCGAAATGCCAAATGACCATTATACCCTTAAATAATTCCGGCATTTTATTTGCTTAGGGGTACTTTTGGTATTTTTAAACTTCTAAATTTTATAATTCCCAAAATTCACAAAATTAATTATAGGTTCTATAGATCAAATTCCTCTGAAATTTACGTAGAATTTTATAAAATTACTTCCGACAAATTTCGTTAACCTTGAATTTTCACTTAAGTTTCGTTGTGACGCATCGAAATGCGTGCGACAACTACGATTGTCAAATTTCGGGTTTTACAACCCATATAATCTTAAATTTGATCTTTAACTAAGTTAACGTGTTATAAAAGCATCACATAGTGCCATTTATTGCAAGCAGCAAGTTCTAGATTGTTTGTTCTAGAATACAATCATGTGATAAAATTCTTGATCTAAAGAATGTGAATACATATATGAGTATGTGATACGTGCTGATTTGGAATCAATTCATGTTCAATTCAATCCGCTTATATTTCCCCTGCAACCAAGAAACATGTGGACTATTTAGGTGAGTGTAATAATGATTATTATCAAAAGTCATTTCAAACTTGATAAAGTAGGATAATTGGTTTGGTGATGAATTTGCTATTCTCAACCAATAATCATACATATGGTTAGTTCTCCAAAAAATCGTGCAAGCATCTCCAGTTTGTAAAGGCCCTTATGCAACTTGGCACTGTAGCATGGAGGTAGTTCTCTCTAAAAGTTAACTTAGGCTTCGTTTGGGACGGCTTGCTTACTGCTTCTTAAAGCAGCTTTCTAGTACAAAAATTATTTTTTTTCTACTTGAAAGACGCTTTAAGAAGCAGAAAGAAAGCCGTCCCAAACGATGCCTTATTCATTAAACTAAAAATTCATCTTTAGAACTATGTGTACCGCAGTAGAGTCTTGCAAAGTATCTATTGTGCTTTAAAACGGTGAAACAGCACATGGCTGCACTTTGCTTCAATTGGATGTCTGTTACTCAACTTTAGTGTGCCTGTTAAGCTACCCATTTTCAGCATGAAGTCGTAAACAAAGCTTCTATGTTAGCAAGTACAATGCAAAACAAAATATTAACTGGAATAATAACTTGTTATGATTCTGATAAAGCTCAAATAATATTAATATTGTGTTTGTTACGAGCTTCCTTTTGGTGTAAATCTGAGGTGAAACTTGAATAGTTCATGAAACTTACAAATCTATAATGGAAATGTGAGACCTATGAATTATAAAGTTGGGGCAAAGTGCAGGGGATTGTGAAGTGTTATCTTGGGCATTCAGGAAATTATATTAAAAAATCATTTCTTTGTATAAAAAATAAGAGAGTGAATGAGAATACCCCTCAGATATATTGTGAGAAAACCAAAAGTTGGATTTGTTAAGTTCTTTTCATAACAAATCTCTTACCCTGGCAATTTGTTAACGACAATAAGAGTTGTGTTGGTAGGTCTCCATATATTTACCTATGCCAGTCTGATGTAGACAAAGTGGGGGTCAACCCATGTCCAAAATAATACGAAATTTGGCTTCCCTTGAGTCTACTACTTGAGCTGAAATTTTAGCTCATTTATGAGCTAGACTTTAGTTCATTTATTGAACTAAGGGTTAGCTCATTATTAGCTAACATTTTAGTTCATTTATTATCTTACTTTTTATTAAATGTTATTTATAGTTTTAAAGTCTTCTTTTATGATGTCTCTTGGGGTTCCAAAAAGGGCTTTTGGAATCCCAAGAAAGGTGTTTTGTATTCCCATGCATGACTCCTTGGTTTCCTCCATGGTTTCATTGCATTTTCCCCTTGGATTCCGGCCGGCTGCTGGTTTCCCGTGCCTAGGCTCTTTCTGTGGCCGTGGCCCCTTGGTTCTCGCTCGGCCTCCTTGGCTCCCGCGGCTGCCACTTCGGTTCCTGGTTTGGGGTTATTTCCGTGAGCATGGGGAAGGATTCCTATGCTTATGGTGCTTAGTTTCTTGTGTTAGAATTAATGTATGTGTCCTTTTGTATTTCCCTTTCATACCTATAAATATGAGGGGTTGTTTATGTTTGAAGATAGTTGAATGAAATGTGATTTTTGGAAAAGTTATAACCTGCGGGTTTGCTTTGGAAATCCTGCGGACTCTTTACACCCTTCTTTTTCATCCCCTCTGGAAATCCTGCGGGCTCTTTCCAACCTTTCTTCTCGGGCTTCTAACCTCTTTCGTCTCTCCGCAAGTGCCACTCCACCTGTATCCTTCTTCTCTAAGTGAAGCAACTTTAGGATGTCTTTGAGATCGAGTCGAGTTTGTGTTTTTTTAATTTCTTTTTATTTCTTTAATTTGAAATGTAAGAGTTTCTTCGTCCCTTTTCTCGTCCTTAGTTATTTTCGTCGGTAGAAGTCCGTCCTCTCCTTTGCGATCGAGAGATATAGGGTGCCCTGTATTTCTTGGTCGCATCATTTGGTATCAGAGCAAGTTAGGAAGTCCTAGGTTTGTGAGTTGTCAAGTCTTGTTTTAGTTTGTCAAATTTTAGTTTGTTAAGTTTGTCAAGTCTAGTCAAGTCTGAGTCTGGCAAGTTTTAATTTTGTTGAGTCTAAGTTTAGATTGGTTTATTTTGAGTCTTTTTTTGAGTATGTTAAAAAAATAGAAAATGCCAAAAATATGGCTTCATTCATGGAGGAGATCAATCATGTCAATCCTGATGTTCCACTTCCATTGGACAGATGGTTACCTACAGAAGGAGATTCTACTGACCCACTTCAAGATCGTTTATACAAGCTTCAGTATTACATGTTCCTATGTGATCAAAAATTCGAGAAGTACAAAAGATATCTACAACAACAATTCGAGAAGGAGCAGGAAGAAATTCTGAAAAGATTTGGCGAGAAACTCAAAGAGTTGGATGATCACTATTTACCTCCTCAAGGGAATCAACAACAACCAACTCATCATGAGATCTGATGTAGACAAAGGGGGGGTCAACCCATGTCCAAAATAATACGAAATTTGGCTTCCCTTGAGTCTACTATTTGAGCTGAAATTTTAGCTCATTTATGAGCTGAACTTTAGTTCATTTATTGAACTAAGGGTTAGCTCATTATTAACTAACATTTTAGTTCATTTATTATCTTACTTTTTATTAAATGTTATTTATAGTTTTAAAGTCTTCTTTTATGATGTCTCTTGGGGTTCCAAAAAGGGCTTTTGGAATCCCAAGAAAGGTGTTTTGTATTCCCATGCATGACTCATTGGTTTCCTCCATGGTTTCATTGCATTTTCCCCTTGGATTTCGGCCGACTACTGGTTTCTCATGCTTGGGCTCTTTCCGTGGCCGTGGCCCCTTGGTTCCCGCTCGGCCTCCTTGGCTCCCGCGGCTGCCACTTCGGTTCTTGGTTTGGGTTGATTTCCGTGAGCATGGGGAAGGATTCCTATGCTTATGGTGCTTAGTTTCTTGTGTTAGAATTAATGTATGTGTCTTTTTGTATTCCCCTTTCATACCTATAAATATGAGGGGTTGTTTATGTTTGAAAATAGTTGAATGAAATGTGATTTTTGGAAAAGTTATAACCTGCGGGTTTGCTTTGGAAATCCTGCGGTCTCTTTCCACCCTTCTTTCTCATCCCCTCCGAAAATCCTGCGGGCTCTTTCCAACCTTTCTTCTCGGGCTTCTAACCTCTTTTGTCTCTCCGCAAGTTCCACTCCATATGTATCCTTCTTCTCTAAGTGAAGCAACTTTAGGGTGTCTTTGAGATCGAGTCGAGTTTGTGTTTTTTTAATTTCTTTTTATTTCTTTAATTTGAAATGTAAGAGTTTGTTCGTCCCTTTTCTCGTCCTTAGTCATTTTCGTCGGTAGAAGTCCGCCCTCTCCTTTGCGATCGAGAGATATAGGGTCCCCTATATTTTTTGATTGCATCACAGTCTTCCTTGATGACAAGCCCCTCTCAAGACATGAGGGACAGTGGCACACCATTCTCAATTGACGCATGTCTTTGCTACTTGTTATTTTTTATTCATTTTGTTGTAATAAGTCATCTAACTGTTGATGTAGATTGGTAAAGACTTTTTTGAATTATTATTTGGATTAATTAGAAATTAGTTTGGTTTTTAGGTCATTTGTTATTTTCAAGTGGTTTGTTGCATAAGTAGCCCTTAAGGGTAATTTGGCTTTTTGGTTGCCCTGCTGTTTCTATAAATAACTCCAATGTTATGTAAAATCTTATTTGTGGTGGGTGGAATGAAAATTCTTGCTGCTCAAATTTATGCTACTTTTCTTTTTGGGTGGTCTGGGAAATTAGCACATTATTCTTTTTTAGGTTGTATAGCAATGTAGGTACTTTGTGGATTCATTATCAGCACTTGAGGATTTGCTCTATTTTGTGTCATTGTCCTCTTTCAAATTCCTTATTGGATCTGCATTTCTGTCACCAATACTGCATCAGTTCATGCTTGTTTTTGTGAAATGTAACCTATGTTTGTGCCTTTTAACTCATGGCTTATTTCTGTGGGTGCTCCTATCCTTTCTATGTAGATGTATCTGGGTCATGCCCTGGTTGTGTTTGGCTGTTGCAGTTCTTTGTATTCAGCCTGCGCTTTTCATGTATTGTTTTTGCTGCTAAACGGTTCACAGTATTTTCTTCTTGATTATTTATAGTATTCTTATTTTCTATTTTTGGGTTGGTGTTTGCTTAGTGGTGTAATAGCTATTAGTTTTTGTCAGACATTTGGCTGTGATTTTGTAGCAGACTTATGGACTAATCCACTTTGTTATCTTCAATTATTAATTTGCCAACGCCTTCTATGATATGCTAGTCAAAAGAAATGGTATACAGAGATACTAATGCATGGTGTATTTATCTGTTTATCATTCATTTTTGTGTTTTTAAATGGACAGTGACCTAGTGGTAGTTTCATCCGGTGCTTCTGAGTATACCTTGACAAAGGAAGATGTTGGGCAACGTCTTACATTTTTTTATATTCCAGCTAATTTTGAGGGTAAAGTTATCTTTGGAAGGTGCTTATTCCTCAAGATAATGGAGCTTATTTTTGGTCAAAGTTAACTCGTATATTTTTGTATATGTCTTGCTATTTAGGCCAGGAGGGAGAATCCGTATCAATCATGTCTCAGAAAGTGAAAAAAGGTATATATGGTATTTAGATCATTTTCTATTTATTCTACCTCGTGTTATTGCTTTAAAAATTTGCATTTTTCCTTCCAATTTCAATTTTAGCTCCACCAAAGGTAACCAATTTGAAGATTGTTGGAGATCTGAGGGAAGGGAGTAAATTGACAGTTGCAGCTACAGTTATAGGAGGAAATGAGGGATCTTGTAGGGTCCAATGGTTTAAAACAAGTTCGTCTAAGTTTGAGGATGAAAATAGTCTTGAAGCAATTGGTTCCTTAAAAATTGCTAAGGTGAAGATCTGTTTTTTTCGCTATGAGCATGCTCTTATACTAAAAAGTTGGATACAATTTTCATCTTTCTGTTTTTTTCTCCTTTTTTTTTTTTCTGTTTATTGTAAAATTAGTATCTATTCTATTTGACCATCTTGCATAATTTTGTTCTTAGACTTTTCGTGTTCCAACTGGTGCTGTGGGGAACTACATTGTTTCAAAGTATATTCCTGTGGCTGCTGATGGTGAAGCTGGTGAATCAGCATTTGCTATCACTGAGAAAGTAATTGAAAGTAAGTAGTAATTGTTCATTGCTTGAATTTTTAAAGAAAGTCTTTGGTAAGTATGAATCTTTTATTACATCTTTATGTATTTTAGCATGATTTTATGGGTCTCTCTACCTTGTATATTTTAGAAAACATTAATAATGCTAACTTTTGCTCTAACCTAATCATTTTAAACATATCTCCAACAAGGTCAAATACTTCTCTTCTCATTACTGATTCTTTCCCTAGTAAAAAAAAAAAATTCATAATTGGGTTTTTTATGCTGAGAATTTGTAACAACATTACCTGCAACATGAAGTGGCTTTTATCCTAGTATGTGTAAGGATGATAATAATGATGATGTGGGTGATTTTTCTTTAAGAATTCTTGGTAGAAACGTGTTGTTTCGGTTCATTATTTTAAAAAATCATTTTTATTAAAAGAACAATTGAATTGATGCTTGTCAGTTCTGCTCGTCATAGAGAGATGGTGAAGACGTAGGTGAAAGAAAGAGTGAGAGCGAGATAGAGAATAGAGAGAGAGAGGGGACAATGAAGAAGATCGAAAGAGTTGGAGCGTGCTAATAGAGAGCGGTCAGACATAGTTGAACAATGCATATTTCTTTAAACTGTGGAGTCTTGTAATTGAGTGAGTTGAAGATGAAATAAGAAATTTTTTTTTTTCTCTAGCATCTTTTCCTTGGGTCTATCCTCTTGCTTTATCAAAACCGTATGTTGTTGTTTTTTTTTCTCCCTCTCTTCCTCCTCCATCCCTTTCCTTGGGATTTAGTCTTTTTTATTTGTTGTTTGAGTTATCTTTTTTAACCAAACTACAACATGTTAAAAAAGGTAGAGGTAGACCTAAAAAGATTTGGTTAGAAAATATTAGAAATAATATATTTTTTAGATTTAGATGAGAATTTGACTCTTAACAGGACACAATGGAGAAAAAGGATTCATGTAGCTGACCCCACTTAGTAGGATAAAAGCTTGTTGTTGTATGGTTTAATTTATGCCTTCCGATGACTTGATTAGGAGAGTAGATGAATTGGATCTGATCCATGTTAAGAAAGATAGAGGTAGACCTTAAAAGTCTTGGCTAGAATATATTAGAAATGATATTTTTTTATTAAATTTAAATGAGAATTTGACTAGTAACAAAAAAAAAAAATTTGGAGAAAAAGGATTCATGTAGCCAACCCCACAGTGGGATAAAGGCTTGATATTGTTATTGTTTTTTGTTGTACAGTATAATTTATGCCTCACAAATTCAAATTTCTTCTTGCTATGGTGGTTTTAGTAAAACATGATCCACAACCTACATATGGACAAGCATGCACATGCAAATTCCTTGTAGCTTTCTAGTATCCTGCTACTATTTTTTTTGGGCCTTACCTTCTCAGATGTTCTTGTCATGTAATTTAGAGTCGTATGATGTTTTTAGCTGTTGAATTGCTTTACCATATTATGACAGCTCTTCCGCCAAGCCTAAATTTTCTCTCCCTCACCGGTGATTTTCATGAGGGTGAAGTGTTGACAGCATCATATGGTTATGTCGGTGGACAAGAGGGCAGAAGTTTATACAATTGGTATCTTCATGATGTATGTCCCACTATTCAAGTTTAACTGTGCGTGACAGTGTTATAAGATAGAAGATGTTATTTTTATTCAAAAAGAAAGAAAAAAAGAAAAAAACTTATTGCTCTACTAATTTTCTCTCTAGGTTATTTTATTGTTCTTTTGAATTATAATTGCCGAGTTGGCTCCTTTGTTTTTTGTTTTTGTAGACAGAAGGCACTGCTGGTATATTAATACCTGAAGCATCAGGTTCGCTACAATATTGCATTACAAAGGATGCTATTGGTAAGTTTATTTCATTCAAGTGCACGCCAGTTCGTGATGATGGTATTTTTGGCGAACCTAGAACCTTCTGGGCACCTGAACGAACTCGCCCAGGTGAATTGCAGATGGAAGCTGAACATTAAACATATAGTGATTTTATCTTATTTCTTTTTTGTGTGTTTGTATAATTATTTCATGTGTTCTTCTATTATTTGTAGCCAATAGTTCATCCTCACAAAAAAAAAAAATCCAATAGGAATGCACACAGTAGAGCTACATTATTGTAACTTTCATTAAGTAAAGCTTTCAATAGCAACTCTGGTGGTTGCAGTGCATAATTTTAGTTTCATTAAGCTATAATAAACCACTTGATCGTCTGCAATCGAGATACAGACTCTTTATCCAAGTAGCATGCATATTTTCAGACTGAGATGCTTGAGATAAGATACAACTTAGTTTCTTGGTTCTTGTTTATATTCACATATCTTCTTTTTATGCCAGTTTAGTAATTTTTAATATTTTTATACAATATTCTTTGGTCGCATATTATGAGAACTGATGATTAACAATGTTCTTCTCCTGTTACTTTCTCAAAACTTGACCATCCAGGAAGCCCTAGGTTACTTTCCTTGAAGATAGTTGGTGAAGGTGTTGAAGGAACCACATTGTATGCTGAAAAGAAATATTGGGGTGGAGAAGAGGGTAATTCGATTTACCACTGGTTCTTGGTAAGTGGATGCTGATCAGCTTTGTGTTTGAATTATTTTCATTTTTGATGGATTTCTTCTCTAATTCTTGCTACAACTTTGTATTTGGCGTATGTGGGCTGTTCAATTGCCAATATTTAGATTTCCTTTTGATGACACTTGCTTTTCATTCTCAGACGAACTCTGATGGCATTGTGTCTGAAATAGAAGGTTCAAAATCTGCTTCCTACAAGGTATCCTGCAGTGATATTGGTTTCCTCGTATCTGTTTCATGCGAACCTATTAGAAGTGATTGGGCTCGTGGTCCCATAGTGACTTCGGAACACATTGGTCCTATTATTCCCGGTATGCTCATTACTGATAAATTTAATGCTAACATTGTTGACCATTGAAAATATGAAATGCTCTTAACTTGGATAATTTCTTTTTTTCAGCAAATTTGTTTTAGTTCACATGTGCTCTATAGTATTACTGTGTGCGAAAAATTGACACTTTTTTTTTAATTCGGCAGGTCCACCGAGTTGTCATTCACTTGAATTTCTTGGATCACTGGTTGAGGGAAACCGTGTCACTTTTGTTGTTGAGTACAGTGGCGGGTAAGGATGCTAAGAAACTCTTACTTTTTTGCCCAGTTCCACTAGGTTTTGACGCTTCTAATTGTTGCTTTTCATGCATTAGTGAAAAGGGATGCTGCATCCATGAATGGTATAGGTTAAAGGAAAGCGGTGTTAAAGAAAAATTAACTGATGATGGTTAGTTTCTATTAATTTCGGGAAAGGGATCAAATTGGTCTCTTAACTTTCTATGAAGGACCAAAATAATTCCCAACTATATTAATGGACCACTTTGATCCCTCAAGTTCTTAAAAAAAAAAATCAAATTAGTCTGGTGGTGGGACAATTTTGATTTCTCTTTGAAAGCTTGAGGGACCGAAATTGTCCTTTAATATAATTTGGGACAATTTTGATCTTTCTTAAAGAGTCAAGAGATCATTTTAATCATTTTCTCTATTAATTTTTATGCTTTTTCTATAATTTGGTTCTTCTGTTTCATAAATTATTTTCTTGGGACATTAGAAATATTTTTAAGATTTTGTAAAACAATATTTTTTTTTTCTGAATATGGCATTTCATACTTTGTAGAGTTTCTGGATTTGACTTATGAAGATGTGGGAAGATTGATTGAGCTTGTTTATACGCCTGTTCGTGAAGATGGATTGAGAGGCTCCAAAAAGAGTCTTATTTCAACCACCATTTTTCCTGGTATCGAGTTAATATCTTAGCTACTATGTAGATTGCAAGTAGTTATACAATTCAACAATAACAACACCAAGTTTTTGTCCCACTACGTTGGGTCGGCTATATTGCAAGTACTTATACAACTATTTAATTTTTTTAAATAATTAAAAAATATTTAGTTGCTTCTGTTAACCTCTAGGACGCTTATGATTCTGAGGCGTTTCCAATTTTCTTGTTATGTTCAGAAGTTTTATCAACTGTTGTGATACTATTGTTGGTAGGCTAAAGGATCTTTATTTTTCCTGCTATGTGAAAAACCTTCTTTGATTACTTTGTGATTCATTTGACACACTGTTATTCTGTATACATGTTCTCCTTAAGGCACTTGAGGCTCATGCGATCCTTCTAAGTACGCAATCAAATGTAAAGATTGATGGAAGCAAATGATAGACCGGCGGCTGAGCCGGTGGGCCCACTAGGGTGGGTGGTGGGCAAGAAGAGAGAGGGGCACAAAGCAATCATCGTATCCACAATAGCAATCAGTAAAGAAATAGAATGAAGCTTCAAATCAAAACATCAGTAAATATTGTTGAAATGAAATCAATATTATAAATTATATTGGAATGTACACATGCTATCAAATTATTCTATATCAATATTAAATCAACATCTTAAACACATGCTCAATGAATATATCATGTTTTTTGTATCAATAAATCAGTAACAGTGTTAATAATAAATTCATATAGTAATATGAACATTCATTTCAGTAGTCACACTAAACAAGTAAGAATTCTAACTTTCACGGTGTTTTTTAGTATTGTATATGATGAGGACATCGAAGATCAACGGCTACGATCGTGTCTATTTATTTTCATGTATTTTATTTGTTTTTTGTACTTTTCCATTTATACCCTCACTTGAGGGCTTTGTTTTTATGTTTGCCCTAGGGACAATTGTGTCTTTTATTTTCCTTCATATATTTGGCTATTTAAGCCCTCCTCTTCCTCTTGGAAGGGGATGCTCTTCCTCTTGGAAGGGGATGATGATTATTGTTAATGAAAATTTTGGTTTTGGATCTCTTTGTGAGTTATAGAGTTCTCTTTGTGAGTTCTCAAGTGAGGAAAGCCTAGGAGAGGCTCAATCGAAGTACCCAACAGCCATCTTTGTGAGAGCTCTTGTTTCCTATCTTCTTGTTCTTCCAATTCTTCTCTTCTCCCCTAGCCGCCGGAATCCCCACCTGCAAGCCGCCAGTTTCAGCCCACCGAGCCCCATCCCTTTTTGCCGCCGGCCTCCTTGGGCAGCCCAACCCGCTGGCTTCCTCCAACCCAACCGCCGGTCACCCTTCCCCTCTCTTCCCCCCTCCCCCGAAATCAGCCCCACCCCGACCCCCTTGGATCCCCACCCGCCAGCCCCCATTGCTCCTAACATTTGAATTTGAAATTCAAATTCAAAGAGCTGCTATTACTTTCCTAATTTATCTTTTGTTATTGAGGAAGTTTTTTTTTAAATGGGATTCAATGCGAAATTCGAATTTCAAATCTCTTCCTAAACGATTACACCCAATTAGGAAACTACTCAATGCTAATCAAATCTGAATTTAAATTTAGAATTTGATTTAATTATGTATGCAATCAATTGGGCCCCATTTACATTGAACCTAGACACAAATTTGAATCCCCCATAGGGCCGGCCCCCCTCTCTCTCTCCACTTTGCCAACTAAGCAACATTTAATACCTCCTCCAATTAACCATCAATCCCCCAATTATCTCTTCCCGTTGGAATTGAAATTAAGTTCAGAAAATCTGAATTAATTTCCCTCCAATTCAAATTCAAACCGGCCACATTACCTGCAGGCTTCTTCCTGCTGTCACGCCGTCCAGGAGGTTTCCACACCCGCTGCCTCAAGTTTCTGGACGTGCTACCCTGCTGGCTGAAATTCCTGCAAAGGAAAATCAGCAGTTTCACTGCTAAGAACCCTCCGGGTGCTATCCAAAGTCTTCCTATGGCTGCTGTTCAGATTTTCTAAGTTATAGGGTTGCTGTCCAGAGAAATTTCAGCAGTAGAAACAGCTGTTATATAGATCAAAAGTCCTCCAACTGCCGCACAATTCTCCAAACAGAATTCAGGTTGTTGTCCAAAGAAAATTCAGCCAAAGGGGGTGACTGTCTTGCCCAGGCAGATTTTTTTTTTATTGCTGTTCCAAGTCCCAAGCCCAGGCTTCGGTGATCTCTTTCCTTCATTCTTTATTTTCCTAGTCATTTTCTAATGTGGAATTAATTGATTCATTGAGATCATGTTAGCTCTACCCGCTAAAGCCTTGTCATTAGAAGAGTTGTGTGAGGGATCTTTCATAGCCTAATCTTATTGTTAGTATTGGAATTTATTGTTGGAACAATCTACGTATGCAATGTTGGATTAAGATGGCTATCTTTTGAACTTAACTTCTATGCATGAGAGTTATCCTAAGCTAAGTACCACTTAATATTTATCTTATCGTTCAATTCCGCATAATATCTTGTTTATTATTGCTTCTTAATCTAAGCGTGCAAACTTCTTTAAGCAAATCACTTTTGCATGGATATTGTTTCACATCAGTATCAGTAAACCATTGGCTCTGTAAACAAAGTCGTCACTCTTTGCTCGTCGGTCCTCAATAATCATCTCTTTATAACTCACAATCAGTGTATCACGTGAATCAGTAGAAAATAACATAAAACCATAGTATTTTAAATAAAAGCTCGTCGAACTACCTTGCATAGGTCAATCAATATCCAATCAACGAGTTAATTAGTTTTTACTTATGTTTTACACATACATTATTATCACAATAATATAATACTAATCCCAATAACATATTCACGTTCATTTTCAATGCATTGCAGTAAATAAAACATAATTGAGCTTAATTCAGAAAATGTCAAAATGTCATATTGGTAGACAACTAAAATCTTACTAGGTAAAAATTCACATTTTTTAGAATTTAACCTAAATTACCAAATATTGCATTAAATAACATTCTAAAATTTTAATTGAACTAAATCACTATTTTTATACGTTAAAATAAAATTCTGAGTAGTCAAAAATTGCTGTATTTTCAAAATCATCCTGTGAAAAATATCAAATAAATACTCAAAATATTAATAATCTCAGTATCTATAATATATAAAAAATTACATGGTAAAAGTTTTACCAATAAAAAAGTATCTTCATTTTTTGATAATGGAAATACAAATTTGATCGAGAAAATATCAAAACACAAAACTATTGAAATCAGAAATAATGCAATGATTCCTTACAGCGTAATCTCTCAATAGTGTCGACGGACGAAAATTGCGCTGCAGCCTTTAAACCTCAAGTTTCATTTTATCTCTCCTCACTTTCTCTTATTTTCTCTTTTCATTCTCTGTTAGCCGAAACCTTAGGGAGAAAAAATGGGTTTAATAAATTCTTATAATGAATTCAAATATTTAGGAATAAAATAATAATATTTTATTGAATAATATAATTTAATCAATTGTCAATATTAAATTTATATATATTCTTTGGGGCTTCAAAAATTATAGAAAAATATGCATAAAATAAATTATTTTATTTTAAAAATATTGATGAAATCGGTTTGTAAAACGAACACCTGACGGTCTCAAAGTCTCCACTTGTAAGAATATGTGTTAATTTTTTTAAGGATTTTCATCGGTGCCCAAAAATTATGAAAAAAATCATGTAATTAAAACACAATAATATATATCTTACGGCAGAGTCGGTTTTCAAATTTGACTTATAAAAACTCCTGAAAAAATTTATTTGTCTGGATCAAAATACGGGCTATTACATGATAATGGTGTTAACCTTACATTTTAGTATTCTTCATTTCAAAAGAGACCTTTCTTAATTTTACTAATTTGTTTCTTGGATGTGTATTTTAAAATTAACTTTTGTTTAGTCATGCAGCAAAATACTATCAACTTTTTTGGATGAATATTTCTTGTTTGAATTCATGATGATACATTTTTGCTGCTGCCTTACAGCGGATCCCAAGGGTATTAAACTTATTATTTCTGACTGCCTTGAGGATAAGGAGATCATTCCTCTTAAATCTTATTATGGTGGAAAGGAAGGCAGCGGGGAGTATGTTTGGTATAGAACGAGGTGTAAACCTGATGAATCAAACATTTTGGATGTGTCTAGTGCTTCTGCGTACTTTGTAGTTGTTGGAAAGAATATGTAAGCTGACATGGGTACAATTGTTTGATTAATTCTGCTCTTATTTGTCTCGTTCTAAGAACTTTTTACTTTCAAATGAACTTTTTGAAAAAGGACTTATACGCCCACACTTGAAGATGTTGGCTATTATTTGGTTCTTGATTGGGTGCCTACACGGGATGATGGGAAACAAGGTTCTCCAGTAATTGCAGTTGGCAGCAACCCTGTCATCGCAGGTCATTTATTTGATAGTCATACTTCTTTCTAGTCTCTTTTGAACTCTTCTTTTTTAAAATTTCTTGCTTTTTTAACCACGCAGCACTTCCAGTTGTTTCCAATGTATGCATAAAGCATCTTGGTTCAGAAATTTACGAAGGAGAAGGCCAATATTACGGTGGATCTGAGGGATCAAGCATGTATAGCTGGTATAGGCAAACTAGTGATGGAACCATCATTCTCATACCAGGAGCCACTTCCATTAATTATAAAGCTGGAGATCCAGATTACAACTGCCGCTTGTTATTTGGGTAATTGCTACTTCGTTTTAGTGTTTTTGCTTGTATTTGATGATCATATGTACTATTATGCAATGACCTTTAGTAACACAGCAGGCATAGCCTCCTATCGCTATCCAAATTGAGAAAAAAGTATGATGCACATATATTTATGTAGTGTGGGAGAGAATTCAGTATTTCTTTGTTTCCTTGTTATGATTATAGTAGAAATGTGAGATTAAAGGAGTTGAATGATCTAGTTTAAGAATGGGGGAGTGGCGAGAGAGGGATTGAATCAGAGGGAATGCAAAAGTTAGATTGCGGAAAGAAAGAGAGAGATTAGTGGGGGAGAGTGAGGAATCAAATGTATTTAGAAGCAAAATCTGAAATGCGAATTATCACTTAACAAGTGAACTATAAGGTTTCTATTGAAGAAAAAATATCCTTGTTTGCAATCGCACAAATGCCCTTGCTGGTCAAAATAAAGCCTAAAATAAATCAAAAAGGGAAATCAGATGTTCCTAATTAAATCAAGTTAGTTAAGCTATAAATGATCATCAGTTCTCTTTGGTGAAGCACATAGTTACTGATCGAATATTTATTCTTAATTCCTTTGAGTATGAAAGACCTTCTCCATAGAACTTTGTTGATTATCATCAAATGAACTAAGAGAAAGACATTAATCCTCATCATTTGACACTTATTGAAAAAATTTCGATCGTATGTGTTGCACGCATTTTGATGCGCCACGACAAAATTAGGCACAATTTCGAAGTCGTCGAAATTGACACAAATAATTTTATTAAATTCTAGGCAAAATTTCGATCGAAACAATAAGAATAAACTATATCTAATTTCGCATGAATTTAAAACTAAAAATCGTCGAAGTTAACTTAAAGTAATATTTAGCCTATATGACCAAATTGCCCTCATGATCCTTAAGAAAACTATTAGGACCAAGGGTACATGCGTAATTAGACATTTAGTTCATTCCCTTAAACACCCTATGCTTTAGGGACCAAAATCATTTTTGGTCCCTTGTTCGTTCGGCCGCTCGTGTGAAAGGGAGAAAGCGTCGGGTGCAAGGGGGAAATGACGGTGGCGATGAGATTTCCGGCGAGATCTTGGGAGGAAAGTGAAGACAAATGACTAAGGAAGAAGGAGGTAAGCTTCTATTACAAAGAAATTCTCATTTTCCCTTAGATTTTTTTAAATTAAAATTTTAGCGTTTACTCAAATAATAAGATTTTTAAAGAAGAAAAAAATAAAACAAATAAAAAATAATAAAATAAGATTTTTAAGAATAATGATAGGGAAGGATTAGAGCATTATTCTAACCATTAAATTGTAATTTTGTTCAATAAAATTTTACATTTCTGAATTAGGATTTTATGAAAATTTAATTTTGTCTTAGAAATATTATTAGGAAAGGTTTAAAAATGCTTTTTAATGATGAAATTTGATTTTCCCCAAAAATTTTAAGTTTCAAAAATTAGGGTTTTTCCTAATTTTGAAATTTTGTGATAAGTTAACAAATGCTGTTCGTAGGAGTCTGAGAAGGTTCTAATAATGAGAAAATAAGATCTTCATCAAAAAATTTATTTTTCTAATTTTTAAATTAAATTAATCCGAAAAATAATTAGGTTTAATTGTAATATAGGTTAGAGAAAATATTATAAAATGTAATTTGAAGGAAATATATAAAATTTAGGTTCCTAAAATTGATATTTTAACTATAACTGAAATAGTATGTTAAAATTTCATTAATTGTTTAGGTATATAGTAATTAGGAAGAAAAAAATGAAATTATTAAATCAGAGCATTGGAAGGAGAATTTCATGTATATTAATTTAAGTATTTGTTTTCCTTAGGCGTTAAATCTAAGAAGAGGTTGGTTTGAGGATATTTGAAAATTGCTTAGGATAAGTGACAAATTATATTTTAAATTTCATATTCTTACTATTGTAAGTATGTTTATGTTGCATTTATTTTTTTAAGAGGTTAATTGTTTTATCTTGCATATGTCCATAATTGTAATTATGTTGCATTAATCGGTGTTATTTGTCTTGAGTTGCATATGAATGTTTAGGTTGCATTGTTCTTTTAAAAGCTTAATTGTCTTAAGTTGCATATGACCTTAAGTGTTTTAAGATGTTAATGATATTGTGTTACATATGCCTTTAGTTTTCATCAAGCAACTTATGACCTTAGCTTTTTTTCATGTATAACATTATATGTTTAGATAGAAAACTCTTTATATGTACAAAAATTCATTTTCATACTTAATCAAATTATATTAGTGAATCGAACATATATATGATTGATATGTTAAATCATCATATATTATGATATCAAAATGATATGCAAGTTTGCGCATGTTGAGGCGGAGTATAAATACAGTTTTGCACAATACAGCTTTTAAGGGCAAAATGATGATGAATGATCAAATATGAAAATGTACATGATCAGTATAATATGGGTACTCTGGTACGGATGTTTATATATAATATATATTATAAAGTAATGTAAGAAAGTTTAGATGTATATGTCCTTTAAAAGCATTCATTCCATAAAGGTTTGATAGATAAATACAAGTTTATTTGGCATGCATATTGATTTCTTCTACATTGCATATGAGTTTAGTAGATGTAATGGTTACTTGCTGAACGTTAGCTCATTCCCTAGTTTTAGTATACTTTTCAAGAGATTCTGATGTTAGGTGATAGCTGAACGATCCTGATTTACGCCAAGTTACATATATATGAGGACAAGTTTCTTGTATTTTAGTTTGATGTGATTTTTGTTGGTAGATATTGACATGAAAGAAAAATTTTATCCACCTTTGTAAATATCTTTGATTTATTATATGAAAAGTTCTTATAATTGAAAGTTGGTTTTACATGTGCTAATTATCTATTAAATTATTTTAGATTCACATATTTCATGTTTCAATGTTATTGAAATGATATGTTTTAATTTTTAAGTCTGACATCTGTTCCCGCTTCTTCTATGCGAGCTCACTGGGCTGGGAACGAATGTTGCATAACCACTCTTATCACGATCCGATCCGGTGAGCTCGCATAGACGAGGCGAGAACGGATGTCGGATTTAAATGTTAAAACATGACATTTCAATATCATTAAAAGATGAAACATGTGAATCTAAAACAACTTCCAATTCTAGAACAAAATATTTCATATCTAAATATCACAGGATTTACAATGGGTGGCTAAAAGTTTATCATGTCAACATCCACCAACAATATCATTTTGCAATAACTAAAGAAAAATACACTAGAAATTTGTCATTCGGTCCTTTACAGTTATACGTAAATTAGGGTTGCTCATCCATCACCTAACAGCACGATTTTCTCAAAAGTATCCCAAAACTAGGGAATGAGCTAACGCTCAGCAAATAACAATTACATCTAAACTTATGTGCAATGTAGATGAATCAATATGAATGCTAATTAAATTTATATTTATTAATAAACTCTTTATGAAATGAATGAATACTTTTAAAAGATATATACTTCTAAACTTCCTTACATTGATTTACAATAAAATACATCCATATTGGAGTACCCATATTGTACTGATCAGGTACAATCTCATATTGGCAATTCATCATCATTTTGCCCCGAAGAGTCGTATTGCCCCGAAGAGTTGTATTGTGCAAGTACGTATTGGTACTCCGCCTCAAGATGCACAAACTTACATATTATTTTGATATCATAGCATAAGATAATTTAGCATATTAGCCATACATATGTTTGATCTACTAAAATGAATTTGATTAAGCATAAAAGTGAACTTTTATACATATGAAGAGTTTTTTATTTAACATGAAATGTAATAATACAACATGAACTTCCATATGTAACTCAAGACGCCAATAATATCTTAAGGATTAATGTAATATAATTACAATTATGGTCATATGCAAGACATAACAATTAATTTATTAAAAAAATAATTGCAACATAAACATATTTAAAAGAGAAAGAACATGAAATTTAGAATGTAATTGTCATTTATTCTAAGCACTTTGCAAATCTTCTCGAACCGACATTTTCTTAGGTTTAACACCTAAGTAAAATAATTACTTAAATTAATATATATGAAATTCTCATTTCTAATATTCTTATTAAATATTTTCCTTCTTTACCCCCTTCCTAATTACTCTACCTAAGCAATTAATAAAATTTTAACATACAAATTTTGGTTTTAATTAAAATCTTAATTTTAGGAATTTAAATTTTACATATTTCCTTCCGATTATTATTTAAAACATTTTCTCTAACCTATATTGCAATTAAACCCAATTATTTTTCGAATTAAATTAATTTAGAAATTAGAGAAAAATATGTTTTTATCAAAATCTCATTTTCTCTTAATTAAAGCCTTCCCAAGACTCCTAAGAGCAACATTAGTTAACAACTTAACTCAAAATCTCAAAATTAGGAAATGCCCTAATTTTTTAAACTAAAAAACTTTAGGGAAAATTCGAATTTCATGCTTAAAAATATTTTTAAACCCTTCCTAACAATATTCCTAAGACAATATTAAATTTCCGTAAAATCCTTATTTGGAAACCTAAGATTTTCTTGAGCAAATTTACATTTTAAATGGTTAGAATCATGTTCTAATCATTTCCTATCATTCTTCTTTGAAAATCTTAAGATTTGAGCAAATCTTAAAATTTAAACCTAAGAAAATCTAGGGAAAATGAGAGTTTCTTTGCAATTGAAGCTTATCTCCTTCTCCCTTAGCCTTTCCCCTTTGATTTTTCCCCAAGACCTCGCCGGAAACTACCGAGCGCCGCCGTTTCCCCCTTGCACCCGACGCCTCCTCCCCTCACGCGAGCGGCCGAACGAAATAAGGGATCGAATGAGGCGTATGAGGGTTTAAGGGAAAAAACAAATGCCTAATTACTTTTGTACCCTTTCTCCTAGTATTTCTCTTAAGGATCATGAGGACAATTTGGGCATAAAGGCTAAATATTACTTAAGTTAACTTCAATGGTTTTTAGTTTTAAATTCGTGTGAAATTAGGTATAGGTTCTTTATATCATTTCGAATGAAATTTTGCTTAGAATTTAATAAAATTATTTGCGTCGAATTCCGACGACTTTGAAATTTCGCCTTATTTCATCGCGACGCATCGAAATGCATGCGATGCATCCGATCAATATTTTTCGGGTTTTAACGCATGAACCATCACATGTGCTACTCACTTGAAGGATAATGTCTAAACTTGTTCGTCAAAATTTGATCAACATTTGATAGAGAATTGGGGTTGGCGATAAAAGTGTTATTATTGTTTCTTGAAGAGATGGAGAAGCTCTACATGTGAGGACAAATATAGGAAATTGGGAGGTTCAAGATTTCCTCTAGAAATTAATTGTTTCAACATGGAAAGTTCGTGTAATGTTCATCAGGTGATTTAATAACACATATAATGGGTATGATGATGGTAAGAGTAATATTGGTAAGTGTAGAAGTTGGGATTACCAATGGCGTGCTTTGGTGCTTATGTTCAAGTGAGTGTGTGGTGCTGCCTTGGAGAGGTAGGGGCAAATTAGGGGTGTCAATGCTTGACCCGACCCGAAAATTTTGGGTTATGGTCGACCCGTTTAACAAACGGATCGGATTCGGGTCTCAACTTTCAACCCGTTTAATAAACGGGTCGGGTCCGGGTCAACCCGATAACCTGGAATTGACCCGGTTAACCCGGGTACAGCCTTCCCATAAGTACATTTAAAATACTGTCATGTTGTGGCGCTGTCCCAAAAAAAAAAAAAATCAAGGCCCATGGCCTGAGGGAGGTCACCTCACCAGCTCACCTTGCTCTGAGATATGCAGCTTTGCTCAGAGGGATTAGACCTCACGGTCCTCACCTTGCTACCGTGTCAAGCAGACAAGCACCCAAGCACTCAACTCGTTCGTCGTCCAGCGAGCGACCAGCGTCCGCTAGAACCGCTACTCGCGGACTCGCTTCAGTCGCCAGCGAGGCTGCGACGCCTAGTCCGCGAACACCGAACGACAACTTTGTGGTTCGCACACGGCACACGCACCGGTTGTCGTCAACCCGTCGAGTCCGCACACGCAGACTTGCAACATCTCCGTCACCGCCTAGTCAAAGGGGTTCACGGGTCGGGTCGGGTCAACCCGGCAATCCGTGCGGGTCAGGTCTGGGTTTAATTTCCTGACCCTTTTACCTAAACGGGTCGGGTTCGGGTTGACCCGTTTATGTCTGGATCAAATCGGGTTCGACCCGAACCCGACCCGTCGACCTGAATTGACACCCCTAGGGAAAATAGTGATAAATGGTTGACTGGGCAAACAAGATAAATGGGGAGAATGATGATAAGGATAGTATTGGTAAGTGTAGAGGTTCGGATTAATAGTGGTATGTTATGGTACTTACATCAAATGTGTGAGTAGTGGTGTTGGCTAGTATAGTGAAAAGGAGAAGTGGAGCGTTAGAGATGTGGATCTTGCTACTGCTAAATTCTGATTTGAGGGAGAACATGATGAGGACGTACTATCTAAGGATCCTTAGGCTCAATAGTTATATTTTAAATTTAAACAAGCAAATAATAACTTTGGTTTGTAGCTTCCACAATTTAAGGTTAATCTAATCATTGCTATTTTTTCATGTTCATTTCCATCATAACCCATGTTATATTCTTCATCACAAGATTTGTATCTCACGATGTCTATTTCTATCTCCCTAGAATCTTCTTCTTCACCATTAAAAAATTATTGCAGTAGGTCTAGAAGCTCTCACACTTAAATTTGATCTGACTTGTTTGTTTTATCCCTCTCAAGAAGTGACTTTGTTCCCTAAAATTTAACCATAATTTGATATGTGCCACCACTATTTATCGGAAGCACCATATTTATATATTTATTAGAAGTGCTGCCACTATAAGCAACAGAATACAAATTTTTCAATTGATTTCAATAGGTATGCAGTATGAATTTTCTATTGAAGTATATGTGCAGGTCTGTCATTTTTTAAGTTTTGGCCATAAGATGGAGCACATGGATGCAAGCTTTACGCCTTGGAATAAACTAACTTTGGAATCATCTTTTCATTTGAATAAGGGTTGAAATAACACAACTATGAATCTAATGAAGAGTTTTATTGTCACGACCTTGCCCGGATGCTCGATTTAACGAGGCAAGAACTAAAAGTCAGACGGTATGATAAAATCATTTCAATTCATAAGCAAAACAACATTAAACATCATATTTTCTCCTTTTATCTGAAGAGCCACTAACAAAAAATTTTCAAATACTTAAGATTTGTAAAAATCATAAATTACCTGTTTTTTAATTTAAATTACCTGTTTTTATAAATTACTTGTTTCGAATTCTTCCCTTTCTGTCATTTTTAAATCTCTACCTGAAAATTTTATTTAATGGAAGGAATTTACAAAGTAAACTCAGTGTGTAATTATTGACAATTATAAAACAGTGAAAATAGATATATCGATATAATACATACAACTTTTTCTCATAATATCAATCGATACACACATCTTTCATGCATTATAAACCTTATAATGCCACATAAGTTTTTTCTTGGTATTCATTCATAACCATCCATTTCTATGTTAACATTTCTTTTATTAGGTTTGACATTCAATTCCTTAGTATATCTATTTCCCCATTTCCATTTGCAGGAGCACCGTCTAAATGTATCAATTGAGATTCAACCATTTCCATTTCATTTTATTTTCCTTTTCCTTTTTAACGTGCACGGGTATGTTGATTCTCCGGCTAGTACCATACGGGAGTGAACTCTTGTAATTTGCAATACCTTTTTTATTGTTATAATTACATCTTTTTATTTCTATACATATACATAACTTTTGTCTTTCATTTTGTTTTCCATTTTCCACTTTTCATTTAATCATTATTTATATCTTTGCATATTTTATATCTTACATAATTTAATACCTTTCTCTTTAATAAAACTTTCAAATGTTTATAACATATGAAATTTATCAGAAGACTTTAAAATCATGAGATATCTATATTCTCAACATTTGTAATTTATGCAAATAATCAAATGTTTAAAAGATTGTATGCATAAAATAAAATTATAAAATTACATAATTTACCTACTTTGATCTTTTCAAATATTTGATCCTCATCTCAACCCAAAGAGATACAAAACAAAGAAATTTTATATATAGTTAACTTTCATCAACTTTCTCAATAACATCTACCTAATTGATTCTTACCTCAGCCTCAAATTTTTTTGTTTTTGTTGAATTCCTTGAAGAACCCAACTTCTACAACTTGATCTCTGTCCTTCCAAAATTCCTAAAATTAAATAATAAAATTTTTATAAAAAAAAAATGATTTAATAATAAATCTAAGAAAAATTATATGAAAGAAATTTTACTTACAACGAAGGATTTTCCAAATCTCAAAATCTTCCTCTTTCTCCCTCATAAATTCCTTCTCCTTGCTTCCAAATATCTTCCTTATCTTCAATTTAATGTTTCCATTAATTAGATAAAGAATTAAGAAACAATTTATACAAAAATGAAAAACAATTCTTTTTCTCTCTTTCCCTCGATCGTTCATCTCATTCGTTGAAACTTCTTTCAAATTTATAACTCCATCAGCGATAGGAAAGAAGAAGAGTTGTTGATTATTATCTCCAAACACGATGGATTGCTAAAATTGACGAAAGAAAACCTCCGAATCCTCCTCTGTGTGCGGTACATTCTGCCCAGTGTCCGTCCCTCTGTTTCATTCGTAAAACCGACTCCTTTTCTGGTGTCGCTACTTTTATTTGGAGGGATGGCCGGTTCGGTTGAACTGGCCACCCAAACCAGTCCTTTACATTATCCAGGCACAAGATGAATTCCAATAGCTTACTCAGCACATGCAAGTCAAAGAGGAAGTGGTTTTTCCAATGTTGAATAGGTGAGAGACGCGTATGAATATACTTGAGAGGGTAACAATTACATCAAATTGTTACTAATACCCATAAGTTGAGGAGAAAAATGAGGAACCTGTCCTAGCCTCGCTCATTAATTAAATTTCTAGAACTTTAGTTTGTTAAAAGACTATCTTCTATAGATTTGTTTCTACTTATGATGACAGGCTAGAAAATTCTGTCATAAATTGTGTCAATTTACTGGATCCTGGATGAGTTAATGCTTGATCAGCTAGTCGGGGTTCAACTTTGATTAGCTAGTCGGTTTGGTAATAATTTACCCAATCATTAAACAGTAGATGATCCAAGAAAATGATAGGGCACACTTGGATTAAGCAGCCCATATTCTTATGCGGCTAGTAGTGGCGAATTCCTAAACTTGGGAAAAGCTTGATGGGCCAATTTCGTGCAGGGACAAAGCCAGTTCTGCTAGTATCCTTCTATTTTTAGTTATTTTTGGCAATCGTTGCTTCAATAAAATTATTTAATTGTAATAGCACAATATGCACTTTTTTCTTTTTCCTGTCAAAGATTTTTGCATCTGTTATTTTTTGTGGTTGTTGTTACAGCTGCAATTTTTTCTTCTTGCAACTAATCCTTTGGCATTAAAGTTACGTTTAGCATCTTAACAAAAGTTTATTTATTTAGTCATGCTTGCAAAGGTGGTTTGTGATAGGAAATACTTGAGTTCACAAGTAGCCCTAATGGGAAATACTTGAGTTTGAGCAAACCTAACAATAATTGATAAAAACAGAGAGAAAACCTCAAGATCCCCAATGAAAACAATCCAAAAACAGTAGACTGTATTATAGGAATCAAACCAAAAGCAAGAACAAGCAAAGATACAATTGATCCTTAATTCGATAGGAGGATTGTTCTCTCCCAATCTCTAGACGATAAATCTAGAGCCCAAAACACCCAAGAGAACTCCAAGAGAATACAATACTCAAAACATCCCCAAACCCTAACCTCCCATCCTCTTTAAATACATATCTTCCTAATCAAAAGCTTCCTAAAATAAACCAAATTTAAAATAGCCTCCATGTGCTTTAGCCGCCCCCTTCCCTATCTATTTGCCACCTTATGAGGGGCCCACATGCTTGTGCGGCAACTTCTAAGGAGTTGGCTTAGCCCTCCTCCTATAGAAGTGAACCGGCCCAGGTTGTGCCGGTTTGGTCGGTTCAGGAAGAACCGTAACAGTTTGCTTTATTTTTTTTCTCTTTGAAAGGAATCAAGTGATTTGGACATCATTCCATTCTTATTCTTATTGTCAAGCTTTAATCATTTTAGTATGATTTCGCATCAATATTGCTTGTGTTTTATTTTTGGGTGTAAAATTCTGTACCTTTTTCTAGCCCTTCATATTATAATTAGATTGATAGTATTGACTTGTCTCTATTTTCTTTTAAAGGATTATTTTAATATTTATTGGCAGTTACACTCCTGTTCGTTCAGACTCAGCTATTGGGGAACTTGTACTGTCAGAAGCATCTGACATTGTTCTTCCAGGTAAACAGTTTATGAATTACCAGAGTTACAACTTCTTCCATTTTCCTTATCTTCTGCTTTATGTAAGAGGTGTTTCGTGGAATGTGGAGTATTCTTTGAGTTTTATTCATTAGGAAGAGTTGAAGAAGCGCTAAATTTATTTACCAACGAGTAAGCTAATAAGTGGAAATGTAAGTGGAAAAAAATAGGTTAGTGGGTTGTGGAAATGAAATCTATCGAAGATTTTAAAAAATAAACTTAATGTGATTAATTCATAAATAATTAAGAATAGAATATGTTTATATTATGTGTTAAGAAACAATTTGTCAGAAATCGGTTCTGACTGGTAGACTAAAGGGCAACATGGCTACAAGTTTATGTAAAAGACAACCTTAGGTAATTGTGATAAGGCTGTTAATGATAATAATGATTTACTACCTTAAGAGTTGCCTTATAAAGCACTGTTATTTTCAGATTTATAGTTCCAAACATGGAATTGATGAATTGAGATAATTCAGATGACTTTTTTTGATATTGCATTTGAAAGGCTTAATGTTGAACTGTTTTTGGTTTAAGATTGGATATGCTCACTTCCTCTTTCTTACAATGCAGTGATATACATGGGGACCCTTTTGTCCCACTTACAATACAGTGTCATATATGGGAACCCTTTTGCCCTACTTGCAATTGTAAATTTACATCATTTTATAGCCAACTTTTACTTTAATAAATTGATATTCATTACGCTTCACATATTCATAATTCATACTTGCTTATTATGGTTGTATACATTCCATAATTTTTATAACCAACTATCTATTGCATGAAAAGAATTTATATGCAATACCTAAAGAAGTGAACTTCTTTTCAACATCTTACCAACTAAGAAAAGATTTAAGCAATCATGCTTATTCATATTTCAAACTTCAATTGTTCGTATGGATATGCGGTTGCTTATACATGAATACTTGAATGTATTCCCATGGTTATTACTATTGAAATCTTCATAATGCATTAAATTTCTCAAACCATTCAAATGACATTAAAATATACCTATAAATAATAATCCTTGCATTTATAAATTAAATTTACATAACTTACCTTTCTGACGAATTGTTTCTTCCAATTCTACACCACGTAACATTCTTCTTTGATAAACTATTTCAAAACTTCCTTGCATAAATCTTAAGAAATTAAAATTACAATTGGTATACACTTCCTTACAACTTTTATCACTTTTTAAAAATTAAAAGACAACTAAGAATATATCAAAAATGCTTACCTCTTATTTCACTGCACTTTCCCTCGTATTCTTCCTTCACTGTTCTTTGTTCTCACAGCCGAGATTTCCTATTTCTTCCCAAAATTTATGTTCTCTGTTTCCTATCAAAGCCGAAATTCCCACACAAAACTTCTGTCTTCTTCAAATCCCTTCAGCCGCTGTATGCTTGCCTTAAAAGCCAGACAAAATCCCTTTAGCCTATGTATACTTTGCTGATTTCTTTCACAGTCACTAAATTCCTTCAGCCGCTCACTATCCATACAGCCCTGTGAACCAATTTTCCTCCCAAAGCACTGTGCCGCCTCTTATAACAGAAATTCCGTCCCGTGACTGCCCTCCCTTATTTATTTACTGCTAGCGAATTCCAAACAAAAGGAAAACTGAGAGAGAGGGCCCACGCCAATACATAACTGTATTCAAAGTCAATTTTTACACCTTATAAGCATCTATTCGGATAAAATATTAGGAAATACTTAATCTTATTTAATAATTATTATTTCTAATTTAAGAGTAATTAATTATTAAAATAAGATGATAATTTTATTAAATACAATTTTAGATTTATTACGTGGATTTTGGATCTTACTTTATCTTCTTTAGATGACATTCATAATTTAAGGCATAACAAGGGTGTGAAAGTTTTACATACTTCAGAGCTAAGATTCTTCCCAGCCCAAATCTGACACAATCAAAGTATCATTTAATGTAAGAAATATAAAGTTTATGCACAATAGAGGTATCAATTGGCACGATGGTCGGGGAGCTTGGAATATTAACACAGGAATAGACATTTTGAAGAAACTTAATATGCTTTTAACATGCTTAACAAAAATTTCCAAGCCATTCTTTCAACACATCAAAAGAGTCACTAATTCATAAATTTTTATTTATCTAAAAATGACAAGAAGATACATTGTTCTTCTTATAAAGATGCATAATATTGAATAGTGCTCAGATTTTCTTAACATATCGATCACCGAATGCTCTTTATTAGTTGTAGACAAACAATCTTCTATCATCCATTTATTGGACATGATAAAAAAAAAAAAATATATATATATATATATATATATATATATATATATATATGTATGTGTGTGTGTGTGTTATTTGTTGCTGTAATTTAATGAAAGAGAATAATATGTAAATTGGTCATCATAAATAGAACTTGGACTTTCATATTAATAACAATTGAAATAAAAATTATCTAAATTTTATTTAAACATGGAAAAGAAAATTTAACATTCAATTAGACATTAATAACAAGAGCATTAAAACTTAAAAGGAACACATCATATCATATATTATCTTATCTTTTAATAGTATTGTTACTATAGCGCCATCTTTGCATCACTTTATGCACATCAATATAAATATCATGTTCAAAAATCTCCCAACTTCGAGGTGAGCGAAGTTAATAATCTTTTATGTGCAGGTAAATTTTAGTATTTGAAACATGGCATTTCTAAAAATTCTTTGCATTTATTTCAAAACTTATCATAATAAATATTTTAACATACTCATGAGTTTTGAGCAACATTTATTATAATATGCAGATCATTTGCATGAAAGAAAAGATGCATTAACAATCTCGTAGAAATACTGAATGGGAAGAGTTACACACATACATACTCAATATAGTTAAGTCTTATCACGGTGTTCAACATGCTTAATCTTTTAAGTACGTTAGTAAATACTAATAGTTGCGACCCATCTTTGCATCGAGCTGCCACTAAGATATGTCGCCACATCGGTAGAATCGATAAAGTATCAGTGTTCAAAAATCTACCCATCTTCGACTCGTCGATCCGGTGAGCGAAGTTAATAACTCTTTCGTTATGGATTGGCGGATGGTACAATGCGTAGAGCATCTGTGTGAGATATCACAAAGAGATGATGCTATACATGCTAGGCTAGCATTTCTGAAAGTGTTTTAATCCTAATTTGAATTTCAAATAGGATTAAAGGGGTTTAATGGAGCATATTCTTTGCTGTGGAAAGGAGGGGGGTTTTAATGCGAGATGATTATTTCAAATAACTTACTTATTTCATAATTCAAATGAAATTTCAAATCTCAAACTTGAGGTTGGGGAAATAACATGGGATATACGGTGGGCTGAGATACTAGGCCGACGGGTTGAAGAAAATCCACGGAAGGTGATTAGCTAGGGATGAAGTTTCCGGGGTGAGAAAATAAAAACAACGATAAAGAGATTTGAGAACTCACTAAGAGATCTCAAATGAAGAACTCACACAGAGATCTTCTTATGCAGATTTTCATTCAAATATTCAATAATCAAATACAAGATACAATGGCCATATAAATGAAAGATGCGCAAAGTCTAAAATGCCCCTTGGGCTACACAAGCAACTGTTACCCTCAGGGGTAAAATTACGAAAATACAATCATCAAATGAAAACTGTATTAACAATCTCGTAGAAATACCTTTATCAAATGTATATAAGAAGGCATAAAAATCAATACATTAGATTTAGAGGAATATATATCAGTATTAGAAAATAGAAATATAGTCACTTACCTTAGATGCAAGCCATTTTATTTGTCAAATCAATCCTTAATCCTCATTTCTCTTAACTTCAGTACTTATAAATATATAACATTGTATATAAATATTTATTTTAATTCTGATATTAATCATCAATTCTTAACTTTTCTTTTTGCTAACCAATTATCCCCATCACATAAGTTGTGATTTTATTATAAGATAAGTGATTTATGTTAAGCACAATGTGATTTGACACTTAACTATATGACTATACAAACTTGTTATCAACACTACAACAAATCGCTCGTGTGCGGCCCGCTCGCCTTCTTTGTTCTGCTGGCCCACTCAATTTTGCATTGCCTGTTTTAGTTAGGGGATGGTTCAATTGAACCGGCCAAGCCCGGTTCTTACAGATAGCATAACATAAATCATCAAATCACAAATGAACCATATAAGTTTCATACTCATGAGGTCAACAGATATTTTTGAAAAATCCACTTTCCTAATTTTATTATGCATGTTCCTTCAAAGCCTTTTTTTTATTATAGGCATTTGATAAGGAAATAGATAATGACTGATGATACCTTAAGGCTCAAGTGGTTTTCTTAGATGCTGATTGTCATGCCTTATTTGTTATGCTTTTTCCAGAACTCCCAAAAATTGAGTTGCTTACTTTCAATGGAAAGGAAGTAGAAGGAGAAATACTCACAGCTGTTCAATTAATACCAAAAACTGAAAACCAAAAGCATGTTTGGAGCAAGTACAAAAACGATGTTAAATACCAATGGTAAACTACTATTTTGTCATATTTGGTATAATAGCTTCTTAGAAGCTAATTTCTCTTATCATGTCAAGGTGTTGGTGACAGGTTTTATTCAGTGGGGATGGGGGAACATCAATCTTTTGAGCTTGGTTCCCTCACAACAGTCTTGCTCATATAGAGTGCGTTTTGAGGATATTGGTCGTTGCCTGAAATGTGAGTGCACTGTTACTGATGTATTTGGAAGATCAAGTGAAACTGCCTCAGCAGTGACTTCTCCTATATTGCCAGGTAGTCAATATTTGTGTTACAAGGCAATGATAAATATATGATTTTCTCCGAAACTTATTTGTTTTTCTGATATTGTAGGGCTAGTTATAATTTCTCTGTTGAACTTCATGAGACATTGTTTTTATGTTTGTTTTAAGAACTGGATATCTTATTTTTGAGAGGTATATGGGACAGCAGTAAACCTCTCGGTAGGCCTGCACTTTTCATGATTTTGTTCTTCTTTCGGGGAACTTCACTTTGATCTAAATAGCTATGGAGAGTATTTTATGATGGACATGAGAAAAGATAACAAACACCCAGTAAAATTGTTCTTTTTGGCAATATTAACCATTATAACATTTAACATGTATGAAAAAAATAGAGAACGTAGTTAGCTCGATGAAGATGTAAAAAATCGAATTGAAATTATTTTAATTAAAATTAATTCCTCATATGTTAGAATGAGAAAGGAGTATTTTTCAAAAAAAAAAAAAAAACTTGCGGTTATACTAGGGAAAGTATTTGCTTTACCATTGAAGTTTAAAATAGGAGTTGTTTTCATGACCTTTGATTAGATTTGGAAGATTCAAGTACTTTTGAATAATAAATCTGTGCATGCAATATATAAGTATAACGCGTGAACTTGCTTAAGTAAAATTTGTGTGTGTCAGTATAATGGATGAATGTGCTAACTAAACTTTATGTTTATGTCAGTATAATGACTATGAATTTTAGTATCTTTTTCCTGCTAAATGTTTTCAATGTATGTATAGTGGTGGACAAATTTATGTAGCGAATGCGTGACAGTGCTGTGTGTATCCACTTCAGTCAGAGGCCTTATTTTCACTTGTTCATCGTTATAATTGCTTTGTTTTTCATTGAAGACTTACGGGAGGCTCATTACATGGCGTTTTGAATAATCTTAATAAAAATCCTACTGAGTTTCAAGTTCTCAACATTTTATGTCTTCAGCAAACTAATGCTGGA
Source organism: Dendrobium huoshanense (assembly GCA_016618105.1). Classification (NCBI taxonomy): domain Eukaryota; kingdom Viridiplantae; phylum Streptophyta; class Magnoliopsida; order Asparagales; family Orchidaceae; genus Dendrobium; species Dendrobium huoshanense. Next base: position 27,169,521 of record CM028349.1, on the reverse strand, counting down.
AGTAACCAGATGCTAATTTATTTGATTAAGGTGATATCCTTAAAAACAATATTATTTGCATTTCTTCCGGTACTGTAATGGCATTAGCTATTGATATTAACAAAAGTTCATGATTTCTCATTCAATTTGTTTTCCTTGAATAACTGTTTTACAGAATTATCATATTCATTCTTGACTGTTCCTGAATAATGGTTTTGCTGTGCCCTTGTTAGATTTTGAAGTATCCAAACCTTTTATATTAATCTGCGTTATTTTTCATCAGCTTTCTTTACGGCGTACTATTTTATTTTATCCAGGAATGCCTAAAATTTGTAAGCTTGAGATTGAGGGAAGAGGCTTCCATACAAACTTGTATGCTGTTCGTGGTATATATAGTGGAGGAAAAGAAGGAAAGAGCAAAATCCAGTGGCTTAGATCGATGGTTGGAAGTCCTGATCATATATCTATACCTGGTATGCCAAAAATGACATATACTATGGCAGATTTGCAAGTGTGGTGTTAATTAATATATCTTTAATCAATTTTAGAAAGGTCTTTTATATGGCTTATACTAAATATATGATGTTCTTGATTCTGATTTGCTTATTGAATCGTTATGCTCTGTTTGGCTCCAATATATGCTTTTAAAATGTGAAGGAGGCTGACATTGGGCGGGAATATTCATTAATTCTACCATGTAATATTACTTCTTTATATTTCAATCATTTTGAAATAGAAAGGTGGAATATCTTCATTTAACAGACCTGAAATATTTAATCCCTGTTTCTTTATTTAGTGCTGCATTTTTATTGAAATAAAAATTATACAGAACTTGCCTTAGCTACGTGGAACAGAAACCCAGATGCTTTCAATAGAATTGCATATAGATTTTTGTAGCAATTTGTTCTTCTTGTCCACATATTATAGTGTCCTTCCTGCACCTTTTTTTATTATTCAACTAAACTAGCTGCTAATATAATATTTGGAAGCATGGATATGACAAGAGACCGGAAGAGAAGGCGTGACAAGGGATAATCTTGAGACACCAAATACAGTATAATCTAATGTATAACTACAATAACAAAACTAAATAGATTGAAAGATTCACTATAAGTACCTAGATATGGAGGTGTAAGAAGTTTGCATCTAGATGTTTCCAATACATATCGGATGGATTTTTTTATTTGGGACACATCGCGTGGCATTTCTAGCACTAAATTCACGTGTGTTGTTGCACCCCAAGCGAAAGTGTAATCATCATGTACATGCTTATACAACAATTGAAAGATTCTCTAAAAATATTTGGATATGAAGGAGTAGATATATCATTGTCTTTTTTCTTAAAGTATAAGCGGTAGAGTTCAATTGCCTTGAAACTAACATAAATGGTTAAATTCAAAGAATTGGAGGGAAAAGGTTTCTTGATTTCATTATACAAAAGTATCCCTATTTATAGATCTATACAAGACATCTTAATAAAGAAATAAATAAATATGAATCATGCATAATTTTCCTTATATAATCCTTCCTAAATCAACCACCTAAATATGGAAGGAGATTGGCATGATCCTAGTGAGCCTCCCATGGATCCCCATCTTGACATTGGGATCAAGAGCCAAGGAACTATTAGTATTTTAACACTCCCCCTTAAGCTGAGGAATACAAATTTGTCATTCCCAGCTTGGTAATTAGTCTCAAAAAGTAGAATTATCAAGTCCCTTGGTGAGAATATCTGCAAGCTAATCTTTTCATGGGACATGGTGGATACATATAAGACCACTATCTAGTTGCTTTTTTATAAAATGTATGTCCACTTCTATGTGCTTCGTCTTGTTATGCTAAAACGGATTGTGAGCTATGTTGATTGTTGATTTTTTATAACAATGTAGCTTCATGTGTTCTTTCCACTTGATCCTTAGGTCTTCTAAAATCATCTTGATCCATAGTAGCTCATATATTCCCAAGGTTATAGCTCTATATTATGCTTCTGCACTAGACCTTACTTCTCCATGTAACAAGATTTCCTCCAAGGAATGTGCAGTATCCTTGAGGTAGATCGTCTATCTATTGATGATTCTGCTTAATATGCATCAATATATGTTTTTGGGTTATTCCACAGCCTCTTATGAAGAGAATCTTTTTACCTGGGTTCCCCTTAAGGTAGTGCCTATGATGCACAGACATGGACACGGCGACACGGACACGTCACGACATGGACATGGGATACATCAATTATTGAAAATAATATGACACGGACACGGGTTGGACACGGTATTATAGTTTTTATATTTTAAAAATAGTGTATAAAAATTGAATAAGTATAATTTTAAAAATAATTTAGAAATAATAAATCATTTAACTAGAATTTCTGCTTTAAATGATTAATTTTAGGATATCGAGAGTTGGGTGTCTATGCAGTTTATCAATCATCGAGAGAGATGTCAAGAGTCCGGAATTGATGTTATGCAATAAATATTGGGCATCAATATTAAGAGATTGTTTATCGTCGATATTGAGAGGGTGATTGATTTGGTGTTGTTGATAAGAAATAAGAAGTTTAATTTTTATATTTTAAATAAGTAAAAATTTTAAATACATGAAATTATATTTTAAAAAATTCATAAAATATTTAAGATACGCATGTTGGATACACGTGTTCAATTTGTACTTAATCTTTTTTTAATTGCGCACGTTTTTTGTGTGTCTGACACGTGTTGGATGCGTGTCGTGTCGGATACGGTGTCGGACACTGCACGTCTCTTTGAGGAGAAGTGTCGGTGCATCATAGGGTAGTGCAGTGTTCTATCTATAGCTTACACAATGTTTAAAAAATCGGACCGGACCGGACCTGCCGGTTCAACCATGAACCGGTCACAAGATCGGTCCGGTTTAGTCTTAAAATCGCTTCTGCATCGAATCGGACTGAATCGGTTAGAACCGTGGGTTCAACCTGCGAACTATTGAACAAACCCGGTTATTTTGAACCAGACCGTTCAAATCCCACAAATTTTAATTATTTTTTAAAATAAATAAATTAATATATATTTAAAACATTTAATTGAAGTTATAATACATTTTTTATTATTAACAATAGCCCTCAAATCATCATGAAGCTTCTTCACACAACCCCACCACTTCATGTGAGCTCTTTAAGTAAGGAAACTCAAAAGGCTATATAAACAATAGCAAGAAATTGTTTCCAAGAGATACGGGACTAAAGAAAAGGATTGAGGTGTGTATGAGTTCATAATATATATAATGCCTATAAAACCTATTTTTAAACAGATTTTTTTAATTAATTATTTTTGATGTGAATGATAATTATTTATTAGTTAATAATATATATATATATTTATTTATACACTATTAAAAATAATTTATCATTAATAATTTTATCTATTTATTAATGATTTCAGATATAAATTTATAAAATAACTTTGATATACAACATAAACATGTAAAATATATTTAATCATGTAATATAAAATAAGAATAATTTATATTAAATTTATAAACTTATGTTAGAATTAAATTTATATTAAATATGTAACATAAAATAATAATAATTTATATTAAATTATGTGGTAGTATGTAAATTAAATTTAAATTAAAAATCAAATTTAATATTTGAAAAATATTTAAATTTAGAATTATCATATTTTTATGAGTGTAAATTCTTATAATATTTTTTTATTTACTTTTATGTGAGATTTTAAAATAATTTTTTTACTTAATTATATAAGTTTTGTGTTTCATAATTTTTTTTAGTTTATTTTTTTGTCTCATACTTTGAATGATAACTTTATTATTAAGTTAATTTTATTAAATTTCAATAATATTCATTATTTATTAGTCATCCGGTTCAACCCTGGTCCGATTTTCAGATCCTTGAGCTTACATGTAAGTCTGCTTTGGATTTTGCATGAACTGACTGACTGTGCTTATAGCAAACATTATTTCTAGTGTGGTGTGGGAGATGTAGATCAATTTGCCCGTAAGTCTTTGGTAAGCTCCCTTATCTACATTTAGATCTTCTTTAGTTTCTCCTAATTTGAGATTTGGTTTTACTGTCGTTGGTGCTGGTTTACAAGCTAGCTTACCTGTTTATTTATTAAGATCATTAATGCATTTTTGTTGTAAAATAAAGATTCCTCTGCTGTAGTGGGTTACTTAATTCGAAGAAAATATTTTAATCTACTTAGATTTTTGATCTCAAATTCTTTAGCAAAACATTTCCTCAAAATCACTTTCTCCTTTTTATTATTCCTAGTTAATATTATATCATCCACATAAACTAATAAAGTTATAACGTCCCCAGAGTCTGTGTGCTTGAAGAAGAATGTATGAATCCCTTGGCTCTACTGATAACCATTAAGTGGTATGACTTTTGGGAATTTTTCAAACCAAGCTCTAGGCGATTGATTTAGTCCATATAGAGCATTTTTTAACCTGCACACTATCACCCCCTAGATTTCCTCCATAAATATTTTTTCCTCCAAATCTCCGTGTAGGAATGCATTTTTGACATCTAGCTGTTTCAGATGCCAGTTGTAATTAGCTGCTAGAGAGAGTAGGATCCTCATGGTGTTCATCTTGGCCACAGGTGCAAAAGTTTCACTAGTTGAATTGATAGTGCCTTAATTTTTACTAGAAAAATTCAAAGCCCTGTGGACCGATGTATTGAAGTTTGGATCATGTTATTGAAAATCAAAGTTGAAGTATCCGACGAGTATCTTGTAATGAAAATTAGCAGTTTGTATAGATATTGGGAGTTTTTTTTTTATGAAAATGATAATCCTTTAAATGCTGCGAGGAGTTCATCCTTTTTCAATATGACATGCTTAATTAAGAATTATGATCGAGGATTAAAACTTCCATGCATGACCATCGAAAATGGATATTAATGGAAGAAGTGTAAATTACTGATAAGATAGTTCAAGAAATAATAAATATATAGGCATAAAAAGGAGTTTCAATATTATCGGATAGTTGGCAAGACATAAGATGTCAAGCTTGATCAAATTCCTTGTTTACAATCCTAATGAAATGTTGTTTTTTAAAGTGTTAAGATATCTAAGTTCATTAAAGATGCCTCATTGTTATTCACAATTCGATCATAGTGCTGAGAAAGTTGGAGAAAATTTTGTTGTTCTAGTAGTAATAGATAATGCAAGTGTATGAGGCGACAGGATGTTAATTAGAAAAGAAAACATCTAGATTGGACTACTTATACAACACATTGTCTCATTTTTGAGAAGGCTGATAGACAACTTAATGAATTCTTTGCCGAAAAAAGGAATAGCATGAGATCTGACCAACTAGCATGCGAAACACGTACACCTAGTGAAATGTTTGTCAGCTTCACTAAAATATTTTTTCAATATATAATTAACGTTATTCTAATTTATTTATTTTTTAATTCGTGATTTAGACGGTTGGTGGATGCACATTATAAGTATTTGTAATCAAAGTCCTAAGTCTAACATGTTTAGCTAACATCTACATGTGAACAAAATTTGATGTAGAACGGGTAGGATGGCAACAATCTGAAACAGTTCCTTTCAGGAAACCTGAAACAGTTCAGATTTTCCTCCCAAAATTTGAGAGAAACTTCAGCAATCCAGCAGCGGGATAGCTTCAGCAGCCAAAATCTGAGAGAAATCTCAAGAATCTAGGCTTAGGAGCAAAGGGAATTGGGAGGAGAAGTCAGGCTTCAGTCCAGCAAGGTGTTGACGTGGGAGAGAGGATTGTAGAGAAATTGGAGGAAGGAATCCAGCCGAAATTGTAGAGAGAAATCTGAGAGTAATTTCCCATTCAAGGCTCTTAACTTGGGGAGCAATTAGAAGTAAATAGGAGAGGGAAGGAGGCGGTGGAATTAGAGAGAACATGGATTTAATTCCAAAGGGGGAAACAGGATTTGGAAAGGGAATTTTGTGGAGGGAAATTCCAGCAATGTAGCCGGCGGGATGTAGAGGGAAAATAGGGATTTAATTCCAGAATATGCTCTCAGTTGTGGGAAGGAAATTAAATGACTTGGGATTTTTTTTTTTTTTGAGTTAAAGTGGGAGTTAATTAGGAGCATTAATTGGCTCTTAATTAAGCAAAGGAAGGAAGAAGAGGGGCCGGCCTAGGAGAGAGGAAGGGAGAGGGGTTTGATTTCAAATAAGTGGGCCCCAATTACTTAAGTGAATTAATCCTTAAATCTGAAATTAAATTTCAGATTAAAAGCAACGATTAATTCCTTAATTAAAGGGAGGAAATTGAGGGGGCATTTAACTCCTAATTCAAATTTGAATTTTGAATTGGAGAGTTAAAACCTTCCAAATGTGGATCAAACCCAATTAGGAAAAATTTCAAATTTGAAATTTGAAATCCAAAATTTGTTATGGGTTTATGATTTCAATTGAGCACTTTCCAAAAATAGGTGAGCTAAATTAGGAAAGAAATTTGAATTTCAAATTTTGAACAATTTGAATTTCAAATTAATTCCTAATATCATGCACTCCTAATTAGAAAATCCAAGGAGAGAAGGGAAAGGATGAGGCCGTCGGCTAGGGAGCCATGGCCGGCGGTTTGTGGTGGATCTTCGGGTGAGGTGGCCAGCGGCTTTTGGTGGAAATGGGGACGACGATGGTGGGCGGAGGTAGAGGATGACGCAACAAGAATGAACCAAAGAAAAACAAAGATAGAAACGAAAGATAGAAAATAAAAACCGTGAGCCTCAGACTCTTTCGAAGACTGACGGGTGATCTGTTGCCCTTCTTCAAGGGACTTCAAATCACGAGCTCGGACCCATCCTGTGGCTGGTGACAACTCTGAATCCTTCCCATAGGAATCTCACTAACGCTCTCTCACAAGAAGAACACAAGTGTGGACACAAAAATCTTTTTTTTAATATCAATTCTTCATCCCTTTTACAATAACTTAAGGCCCTATATATAGGCCACAACATGAGAAAAATCAAAATTACAAAATTGCCCATTGGGCCACAACACTCAAATAAACTAACCTAGGGGTAAAGCAGGAAATACATCAAATAAGAATTAAAATGCAAAAAATAACTCATAATTGAAAATTTAAATAATGGTCGTCGATTTACGACGCCGCCTGTGATAGATGCGTCAAATCTTCATACCGATGTCCGCATCATTCTCCCCAGGTGAGAGAATACTCGACTCCGTCGAGTAAGCATCACAACTGCTCATGTACAACTATGGATTATTATTTGGAAGCACTAAACCCAATGGCCTTTTTGCAACGATTTTCAAACAGCCCCGGTTGCCCACAAGGTCAACTTGCTTGTTCCACTTTAGCTCGCCAAATATGGATGTCACTTCCAGAGCTTCATCCACATTCTCCGTTATAGGAGTTTTAACTGGGTCAGGAGAAACCTTTGCTTCTGTAGGAGTAGCAATTGAATCAACCAAATCTCCCTTTGTATTATTTGCAGTCACGCATTTCTCCTTGTCAACCAATTCATCTTCTTCTTCATGTCCTTCCTTGATCACCTTAGGTTCCTCTTTGATTTGCACAGTGATTGGGAAATTGAAAGCTTCATTGGCCTCCATCCATTTGTCAACTCTATCCACTATTTCTCTGTTTCTTAGTGTCCTTTTTCTATCCTTTGATGAAGGGGGATCTTGAAGGTGTGTAAAGTGATGAGTCAGTCCTACCTCGCACTAGGTTATCGAGTCGTTCGATTGTTTGACGGTGGAAGTCGGCTAAGTCCCTTTGATTCTCCTTGAGATGTTGACTAATGGCGCCCAGTTGACCTGCCACCCAGTCTAGAGTCCTTCCAAGTCGATCCGAGTCCATGCTCTGATACCAAACTGATGTAGAACGGTAGGATGACAACAATCTAAAACAGTTCCTTTTAGGAAACTTGAAACAGTTCAGATTTTCCTCCCAAAATTTGAGAGGAACTTCAGCAATCCAGCAGCGGGATAGCTTCAGCAGCCAAAATCTGAGAGAAATCCCAAGAATCTAGGCTTAGGAGCAAAGGGAATTGGGAGAAGAAGTCAGGATTCAGTCCAGCAAGGTATTGACGTGGGAGAGAGGATTGTAGAGAAATTGGAGGAAGGAATCCAGCCGAAATTGTGTAGAGAAAGCTGAGAGTAATTTCCCATTCAAGGCTCTTGACTTGGGGAGCAATTAGAAGTAAATAGGAGAGGGAAGGAGGCGGTGGAATTAAAGAGAACATGGATTTAATTCCAAAGGGGGAAACAGGATTTGGAAAGGGAATTTTGTGGAGGGAAATTCCAGCAATGTAGCCGGCGGGATGTAGAGGGAAAATAGGGATTTAATTCCAGAATATGCTCTCAATTTTGGGAAGGAAATTAAATGGCTTGGGATTTTTTTATTTTTATTTTTTTTGAGTTAAAGTGGGAGTTAATTAGGAGCATTAATTGGCTCTTAATTAAGCAAAGGAGGAAGAGGGGCTGGCCTAGGAGAGAGGAAGGGAGAGGGGTTTGATTTCAAATATGTGGGCCCCAATTACTTAAGTGAATTAATTCTTAAATTTGAAATTAAATTTCAGATTTAAAGCAACGATTAATTCTTTAATTAAAGGGAGGAAATTGAGGGGGCATTTAACTCCTAATTCAAATTTGAATTTTGAATTGGAGAGTTAAAACCTTCCAAATGTGGATCAAACCCAATTAGGAAAATTTTCAAATTTGAAATTTGAAATCCAAAATTTGTCATGGGTTTATGATTTCAATTGAGCACTTTCCAAAAATAGGTGAGCTAAATTAGGAAAGAAATTTGGATTTCAAATTTTGAACAATTTGAATTTCAAATTAATTCCTAATATCATGCACTCCTAATTAGGAAATCCAAGGAGAGAAGGGAAAGGATGAGGCCGGCGGGTAGGGAGCCATGGCCGGCGGTTTGTGGTGGATCTTCGGGTGAGGTGGCCGGCGGCTTTTGGTGGAAATGGGGACGACGATGGTGGGCGGAGGTAGAGGATGACGCAACAAGAAGGAACCAAAGAAAAACAAAGATAGAAACGAAATATAGAAAATAAAAACCGCGAGCCTCGGACTCTTCCGAAGACTAACGGGTGATCCGTTGCCCTTCTCCAAGGGACTTCAAATCACGAGCCCGGACCCATCCTGTGGCTGGTGACAACTATGAATCCTTCCCATAGGAATCTCACTAACGCTCTCTCACAAGAAGAACACAAGTGTGGACACAAAAATCTTTTTTTAATATCAATTCTTCATCCCTTTTACAATAGCTTAAGGCCCTATATATAGGCCACAACATGAGAAAAATCAAAATTACAAAATTGCTCCTTGGGCCACAACACTCAAATAAACTAACCTAGGGGTAAAACAGAAAATACATCAAATAAGAATTAAAATGCATAAAATAACTCGTAATTGAAAATTTAAATAATGGTCGTCGATTTACGACGCCGCCTGTGATCGCCAAATCTTCGTACCGATGTCTGCATCAAAATTGGAGCACATTCAATCAAGTGTAAACAAAGAAATCATTAGGCTACCAATTGCATATCTTATCTTTTTAGTGTGAACTCATGTGCTACTTAAGTGTAGATCTTATTGCAAAAGGGGGAGTCGCATTCTATAACGCTTGGCTTTTTTTATTATCTCTTTTGGAGTTTTGCAAGTTGCTAGAAATAATGATGAGGTCATCGATCAACGGTTCAGACGCGTGTATCGCCGGAAGCATCGCCGATCGATGGCCACGATTCAAAGCTTATATTTTTAGTTATTCATGCATTTTCAGTTTTCAGTATTCTTATTTTACCCTTGTGTGTGAGTGAGTTATGTTGGGGCCCCGAGGGCGATTTAGTCATTATTTATGCTTTTATTTTCTTGTATCGCATGACCTATATATAGGGGTCATGTATCATTGTAGGAGATTAATGAATTATTGAATGAAATCGTTAAACTTTCGACGCTTCCCACATCGCTAAACTTTATTTTAATGAGATAGTTAGACTTCACGGCCTTCCCAAGACCATAGTATCCGACAGGGACGTTAAGTTCACTAGTTATTTCTGGAAAACCCTTTGGCACTACATGGGCACCAAATTGCAATTCTCCACAGCCTTCCACCCGCAGACTGATGGTCAAACTGAGGTAGTAAATAGAAGCCTAGGCAACCTCCTAAGGACACTGGTAGGAGAAAACATTCGGGATTGAGACTCTAAGTTACCCATAGCAGAATTTGCCTACAACAACTCTGTAAACAGAACTACAAACTTGAGTCCAGCTGAAATTGTGTATGGATACCCGCTTAGGCAGCCAATTGACCTCATCCCCATGAGTCCCTTAGGTAGAACATCTGAGTCAGCATATACATTTGCATCTCATATACAGGAGCTTCACAAAGAAATTAAAAGAAGAATTGAACAAAGTAATTCCAATTATAAACTTATTGCAGATCACAAGAAAAGATTTAAAGAATTCGCAGTTGGAGACTTTGTGATGGTACGGATCCGTCCGGAACGCTTTCCGCCGGGCTCCGTGAAGAAGTTACATGCTAGAAGCGCCGGACCTTTTAAGATAATTTCAAAGATAAATAGCAATGCTTATGTGCTGGACCTTCCCAAAGGTTTTAACATCAATCCAACCTTTAATATAGAAGATTTAGTAGCCTTTGAGGGACCTGAGCTGAACCCTGAAAATCCACTTCAAATTGAGCCTTGTGAGAACCCAACCAGTGAGATCCCCAGCCTACCTCCACTCCCCAATTTACCCCATTTACCCAATGCGGAGAAGATTGATGCTATACTTGACGATGAAATCATTTCCATGAAGGAAGGTGGGCGCCATAGGTACTTGGTTCATTGGAAAGGGAAACCGGTGACAGAGGATACGTGGATCGATCGAGAGGAGTTGCAGCGATTGGATCCGGATCTTTTAGAGATGTACGAGAGCTCCAGAGATTCCCACTCGACGGGGTCGAGTTTTCTCCCACCTGGGGAGAATGATGAGGTCATCGATCAACAGTTCAGACGCTTGTATCGCCGGAAGCATCGCCGATCGATGGCCACGATTCAGAGCTTATATTTTTAGTTATTCATGCATTTTCAGTTTTCAGTATTCCTATTTTACCCTTGTGTGTGAGTGAGTTATGTTGGGGCCCCGAGGGCGATTTAGTCATTATTTATGCTTTTATTTTCTTGTATCTCATGACCTATATATAGGGGTCATGTATCATTGTAGGAGGTTAATGAATTATTGAATGAAATCTATGTGTAATTCTACTTTTCTTGCATGAGTGCTTGAGAGAGGAGAGAGCTCAAGAGGAGCAATCGGCAATACCCACCAATCGTTGGAATAGTCCGCGATTCGTGGTTAATTCTCATATTTCGTAGTTTTCCATTTTTCTTTGTTCTTCCCTACCTAGTCTTTTCCCCACCTCAACTCAAATTCTCCCCAATTAGGTGCCGCCACCCTTGATCACACCACCGGCCACCCTTGAGCCCGCCGCCGGCCACCATCAGGGATCCGACCGGCCTCCTTCCGGCGTTGCCAACCCCCGGCCAAGCACTCCATCCGTTTGCTTCGAATTTGAAAGTTGAATTTCAAATTTCGAAAACTTTCCTAATTTGGAAAGCCAAATTTAGAAAGTTTTTATGGCGGAATTCAATACCTATTAAGTGAGATTGGAGTTACTAAACCTTTGCCACATCATCATCCCTAGTAATAATCCTCTCTCAAGAGAATTCAAATCCCTCCCTCATGCATGCCCCCGGCCCCATGGAGGATTCACCTCATTGAATGTAATCAATGCCTTGGCAATTTTGGGAACCTTAATTGGAATTCAAAATTTCCCTCCTCATACAATTAAAACTGAAATAAAATCAGTTTTAATTCACTCCCCTCCTCCTTGTGAAACCGCCGGCCCCCCTCCTTGATGGATCCTATTAATGGTGCATTAATCCTCATTAATCCTCTTTGCAAAATTGAAAATAATTTCAAATTGTTCCCTCCTAATTATTAGAATCTGAAATTAATTTCAGATTTTGATAAAATCACTTGCCACCTCACTAACCTAGCCCTCCTAATTTTCTCCACCCGCCTCCTTCCTCCTCTTGGCCGAGACTCTCCCTCTCCTTGGAGATCCCGCCGCCTACCCCTCCTCTCCTTGAGAAATCTCCACGCCAAGCATGTATGGCGGATCCGGAGTTTGAGTGGGGTCTAGTTTTCCACGCCGACGGAAGCATCAACATCCTACGGTCACCTTGCTTTGACGTCGGATTCGAAGACGAAACCACTGTGGAGGAGTACTTGGAGAGAGTCGTGCCAATCCTTGCAAGCATCTACGACCGGAAATTTGCAAAGCACACTTGGAGTCTTGAAAGTCCGGCATTCACGCCCTTCTCGTCATCGTCGACTCCTCCGTGGCTCAAGACTCTTGGCATCGCAACCTTCCTCGTGGCATCGTTTGGTGTGCTGAAATTCTTCTCCCGCAAAGCCTAGTCTAGTTGAGTGAGTATTTCCCCAAGGTGAACTTCTCGTTATTAAATGACGGATTGTTGTACTAGCTTTTAGTGTTGCTACTATTGTTGGTTGTCCGAAGGTTTTGGCTAATCTACATGCTTCTTCGCCTAAGCTAGTTGACAACTACGAAAGTTTAATGATTTTCTTGCTATCGCCATAAGTTATTAATTGTAATTTCTTTGCCAACTCAATTTTAATTTCCCACGCAGCTCCTTGCATTTAGTTTCACATCATATTTGATATCAGAGCATGGCTAGCATGCTTTGATCATGCTAGATGCATCCTAGGAAGTTTCCTTTAGCTTGTCGTTAGTTGTTGCATGCATCACATCTTTTAAATAAATTTTATTGGCTGTTTTCTCTTGCTGTCCGGAAATTTCTGCAACAATATTTGCATGTTACATGCTCATATAAAGGTGTTTAAAGTGCTGTCCTCATTGCATTCGCATCCATATTAGTGTAGGACATTAAACCCTTGCTGCCATCCACTTTCCTGCACTAGTTTGTGACGTTGGGCTGACTTCCAAGCGTTTGTAGTTTGCTGTCCTCTGTTTCCTGCAGCTATTTAGTAGCCGTTATCGAACCTAGAGTCACTATTGAGGTGCTGCCTAGACCCGGGAACCTAGCCGAAACACTTAGGTGACTTTCCCCTCGACTGTGTTTGCTGCCCAGCGATTTCCAGCTGCTGTAGCTTAGATTTCAGCCAACTTTTTGGTAGGGTTAACTGCTGTCCTTGACTTAGAAAGTCTTCCTAGCAACCCCTAACACCCAACCATGGATCCTACCCATTTGCAAACCACTTTAGACATGATTATGGGTCAATTAGGAACACTTACACAACAAATGAAGGATACCCAAACGAGTGTAGCTGAACTTAGACGCCATACGGGAGAAAGACTAGACAACATTGAAAGAATAGGTCACCCCGCTCTCTACACCCCCTCCCATCCTCATTCACCATATGGCGAAGATACCCGAACTGAATACGGACCTCCTAGGGATTACTACCGACCCAACCACCGACCCCCTCACGAACCGGTAGGACGTGAAGCCCCTTGGAGAGACAACAACACCCAACTCCTCAAGAGTATTAAGATAGACGCCCCGACGTTTGACGGTACGTTAGAGCCTCAAGTTTTCCTTGATTGGATTAAGGGAATGGACAGCTATTTCAAATGGTATAACATTTCGGAAGATAAGAAGGTTAGATTCGCTGAGATGAAGTTAACGGGAAGAGCTAACCAGTACTGGACCAATGTAGAGCACATGAGGGAGACTCGAGGAGAATACCCTATTGCCGACTGGGGCACAATGAAGCAAGAACTGAAAAGGAAATACCTTCCCCCCTCATACTACCCAAGACTTCTAGATCGTTGGAATAGGCTAACCCAAGGGAGCAAGACCGTCAAGGAATATATCTCGACCTTCGATGATTTTCTGATTCGTTGTAACGGAGAAGAGACCACCACCCCTACGCAACTCCTGTCAATGTTCAGAGCCGGATTAAGAGAAGATCTTCGAAATGAACTCTTTGCTAGAGGAGTGAACACGTACGAGGTTGCCTGTAGTCTTGTGCTAGACTTAGAAGAATCAAGGAGCCACGCCCCTAGGACCCAAGACTCTAGACCTAACCCCTACAAGTCTTCCTCTAGCCAACCGTACAACAAACCCACTGGACCCTCAGGTAGTCGGCCTGCTCCTAACCAAACCCAACCTCGATCCGATTATAAAGGGAAAATGCCTGATCGAGAAACACCCAAGACCACTGCAGGCACTAAGTGTTTTAGATGCCATGGGTATGGACACATTGCGTCTCAGTGCTCCAGCCCGTTTAAGGTCACGATAATTGAGGAAGTAACGGAGGAAGAAGACGAACCGGAAACTGACTTAGTCCATCATATGGACGACGATGAAGAAATTTTCGACGAGGATGATACTGCTGTTGTTCACTGCCTCCAAAAGTTGAACCGACTAGATCTGCAAGTTGTTAGGTGTGCCTTTTCCCAACCTAAACCTAGCGATGACTGGCGAAGAACCTCAATCTTCTACACGTTCACTAAGATTGGGGACAAAAATTGTAAAGTCATAATAGACAGTGGAAGTTGCATCAACGCCGTATCTTCTGCCATGATTTCAAAATTGCAATTAAGGACCACTCCACACCCGAACCCCTACAAAGTTGCTTGGATAAACTCGACCACCCTAGAAGTGAAAGATAGGAGTCTTGTTCCTATCGAATTCGTTGGTTACAAAGATAAAATCTGGTGCGATGTTTTAACAATGGATGTGGGCCAAATCATCCTTGGCCGCCCCTGGCTTTTTGACAATGATGTACACATCTATGGCCGTTCAAATACCTGCGTGTTTGAACACGAAGGCAAGAAGATCAAACTCCTCCCCACCCAACCCAAATCAACAAGGGACAACATCAAGCCAAATTCCCTTAAGCCCAACACGGGCCTGAACCTTCTAACTGCCAAGGACTTGGACACTGAGCTAGGATCTGGAACACCTCTTTACGCGTTAGTAGCTCGGGAAGTAAGTGTAGATCATGAAGAACCTATCCCCGAGGAGGTAAAATCACTGCTTGAAACTTTTTCTGATATCTTCCCTGAGGATTTGCCATACCAACTACCACCCCTTAGGGACATCCAACATGCCATCGACTTAGTCCCTGGAGCCTCCTTACCCAACCTACCTCATTACCGTATGAACCCGACTGAGCATGCAGAGCTCAAGAAACAAGTGGACGAGTTGCTTCAACGAGGGTTCATTAAGGAGAGTCTCAGTCCGTGTGCGGTTCCTGCTCTTCTTACCCCTAAGAAGGATGGATCGTGGAGAATGTGTGTCGATAGCCGTGCTATCAACAAAATCACGGTCAAGTATCGGTTCCCAATCCCACGCCTGGATGACATGCTAGATATGATGACGGGGGCCACTCTATTCTCTAAGATCGACCTCAAAAGTGGGTACCACCAGATCAGGATCCGCCCGGGAGATGAATGAAAAACGGCTTTCAAAACCAAAGATGGATTATACGAATGGACTGTGATGCCCTTTGGTTTAAGCAATGCCCCGAGCACGTTTATGAGAGTTATGACCCAAATCCTCCGACCTTTTCTAGGAAAATTCGTGGTTGTATACTTTGACGATATCCTAATTTACAGCAACTCGGAAGAACAGCATTTGGATCATTTAAGGCAGGTCTGTGAAACGTTGAGGAAAGAACAAATGTTCGCTAACCCCAAGAAGTGCACCTTTTTGACTGATCACGTCATTTTTCTTGGATTTATCATATCTTCCCATGGAATCTCTGCAGACCCTGAGAAAGTGCGAGCGATCACTGAGTGGCCCGAACCCAAAAATATTCGAGATGTTAGGAGTTTTCATGGACTGGCCACATTTTATAGAAGATTCATCCGAAATTTTAGCACCATAGTGGGGCCGATAACTGATTGTCTCAAGAAAGGTGAATTTCTTTGGACGGCGTCTGCTTCTAAGGCTTTTGATGATATAAAAAGGAAAATGATTGAAGCACCTGTCATGCGGCTGCCTGATTTTTCTAAGGTTTTTGAAGTAACTTGTGATGCTTCGGGCATAGGAATAGGAGGAGTCTTATCTCAAGAAGGCCACCCCGTGGCCTACTTCAGTGAAAAACTAAATGACATTCGGCAACGCTACTCCACCTATGACAAAGAATTCTATGCTATAATTCAATCCCTTAGATATTGGAGGCATTACCTGCTGCCTCAGGAATTTGTCATTTTCTCTGACCATGAAGCGCTTCGATATATTAACTCCCAAAAGAAGCTTAATGCCCGACATGGTAGATGGGTTGAGTTCCTGCAAGAATACACGTATGTCAGGTTCGGAGAATAAAGCCGCGGATGCACTTAGCCGACGTCTGATGGTCGTTCGTGAAATGAGGATGGAAGTGATAGGGTTTGAGCAACTTAAAGAAAATTATTTAGATTGCCCTGATTTTAAGGACACCTATTCTAGACTTACTACGGGGGGTGAACGGATTATCAATGACTTTATTGTGGAAGATGGATATTTATTCAAGGCACAAAAACTATGTATCCCTAGGACTTCCCTTCGAGAATATCTAGTTTGGGAGTTACATGCTGGAGGTTTAGCCGGACACTTTGGCCAGACCAAGACAATTGCTGCTCTCGAAAATCGATTTTTCTGGCCTAGCCTTAAGCGAGATGTCAGTCAGTTAGTGAAACGACGCCACACCTGCCAGCTAGCCAAACAGCGAAAACAAAACACTGGTTTGTACACCCCGCTCCCGGTGCCTAACTCTCCCTGGGTAGATGTAAGCATGGACTTCGTACTTGGGCTACCTAAAACCGTTAAGAAACACGATTCTGTATTTGTGGTGGTTGACCGATTTTCTAAGATGGCTCATTTCGTACCTTGCTCCAAGACTTTCGACGCTTCCCACATCGCTAAACTTTATTTTAATGAGATAGTTAGACTTCACGGCCTTCCCAAGACCATAGTATCCGACAGGGACGTTAAGTTCACTAGTTATTTCTGGAAAACCCTTTGGCACTACATGGGCACCAAATTGCAATTCTCCACAGCCTTCCACCCGCAGACTGATGGTCAAACTGAGGTAGTAAATAGAAGCCTAGGCAACCTCCTAAGGACACTGGTAGGAGAAAACATTCGGGATTGGGACTCTAAGTTACCCATAGCAGAATTTGCCTACAACAACTCTGTAAACAGAACTACAAACTTGAGTCCAGCTGAAATTGTGTATGGATACCCGCTTAGGCAGCCAATTGACCTCATCCCCATGAGTCCCTTAGGTAGAACATCTGAGTCAGCATATACATTTGCATCTCATATACAGGAGCTTCACAAAGAAATTAAAAGAAGAATTGAACAAAGTAATTCCAATTATAAACTTAGTGCGGATCACAAGAAAAGATTTAAAGAATTCGCAGTTGGAGACTTTGTGATGGTACGGATCCGTCCGGAACGCTTTCCGCCGGGCTCCGTGAAGAAGTTACATGCTAGAAGCGCCAGACCTTTTAAGATAATTTCAAAGATAAATAGCAATGCTTATGTGCTGGACCTTCCCAAAGGTTTTAACATCAATCCAACCTTTAATATAGAAGATTTAGTAGCCTTTGAGGGACCTGAGCTGAACCCTGAAAATCCACTTCAAATTGAGCCTTGTGAGAACCCAACCAGTGAGATCCCCAGCCTACCTCCACTCCCCAATTTACCCCATTTACCCAATGCGGAGAAGATTGATGCTATACTTGACGATGAAATCATTTCCATGAAGGAAGGTGGGCGCCATAGGTACTTGGTTCATTGGAAAGGGAAACCGGTGACAGAGGATACGTGGATCGATCGAGAGGAGTTGCAGCGATTGGATCCGGATCTTTTAGAGATGTACGAGAGCTCCAGAGATTCCCACTCGACGGGGTCGAGTTTTCTCCCACCTGGGGAGAATGATGAGGTCATCGATCAACGGTTCAGACGCTTGTATCGCCGGAAGCATCGCCGATCGATGGCCACGATTCAGAGCTTATATTTTTAGTTATTCATGCATTTTCAGTTTTCAGTATTCCTATTTTACCCTTGTGTGTGAGTGAGTTATGTTGGGGCCCCGAGGGCGATTTAGTCATTATTTATGCTTTTATTTTCTTGTATCCCATGACCTATATATAGGGGTCATGTATCATTGTAGGAGGTTAATGAATTATTGAATGAAATCTATGTGTAATTCTACTTTTCTTGCATGAGTGCTTGAGAGAGGAGAGAGCTCAAGAGGAGCAATCGGCAATACCCACCAATCGTTGGAATAGTCCGCGATTCGTGGTTAATTCTCATATTTCGTAGTTTTCCATTTTTCTTTGTTCTTCCCTACCAAGTCTTTTCCCCACCTCAACTCAAATTCTCCCTAATTAGGTGCCGCCACCCTTGATCACACCACCGGCCACCCTTGAGCCCGCCGCCGGCCACCATCAGGGATCCGACCGGCCTCCTTCCGGCGTAGCCAACCCCCGGCCAAGCACTCCATCCGTTTGCTTCGAATTTGAAAGTTGAATTTCAAATTTCGAAAACTTTCCTAATTTGGAAAGCCAAATTTAGAAAGTTTTTATGGCGGAATTCAATACCTATTAAGTGAGATTGGAGTTACTAAACCTTTGCCACATCATCATCCCTAGTAATAATCCTCTCTCAAGAGAATTCAAATCCCTCCCTCATGCATTCCCCCGGCCCCATGGAGGATTCACCTCATTGAATGTAATCAATGCCTTGGCAATTTTGGGAACCTTAATTGGAATTCAAAATTTCCCTCCTCATACAATTAAAACTGAAATAAAATCAGTTTTAATTCACTCCCCTCCTCCTTGTGAAACCGCCGCCCCCCCTCCTTGATGGATCCTATTAATGGTGCATTAATCCTCATTAATCCTCTTTGCAAAATTGAAAATAATTTCAAATTGTTCCCTCCTAATTATTAGAATCTGAAATTAATTTCAGATTTTGATAAAATCACTTGCCACCTCACTAACCTAGCCCTCCTAATTTTCTCCACCCGCCTCCTTCCTCCTCTTGGCCGAGACTCTCCCTCTCCTTGGAGATCCCACCGCCTACCCCTCCTCTCCTTGAGAAATCTCCACGCCAAGCATGTATGGCGGATCCGGAGTTTGAGTGGGGTCTAGTTTTCCACGCCGACGGAAGCATCAACATCCTACGGTCACCTTGCTTTGACGTCGGATTCGAAGACGAAACCACTGTGGAGGAGTACTTGGAGAGAGTCGTGCCAATCCTTGCAAGCATCTACGACCGGAAATTTGCAAAGCACACTTGGAGTCTTGAAAGTCCGGCATTCACGCCCTTCTCGTCATCGTCGACTCCTCCGTGGCTCAAGACTCTTGGCATCGCAACCTTCCTCGTGGCATCGTTTGGTGTGCTGAAATTCTTCTCCCGCAAAGCCTAGTCTAGTTGAGTGAGTATTTCCCCAAGGTGAACTTCTCGTTATTAAATGACGGATTGTTGTACTAGCTTTTAGTGTTGCTACTATTGTTGGTTGTCCGAAGGTTTTGGCTAATCTACATGCTTCTTCGCCTAAGCTAGTTGACAACTACGAAAGTTTAATGATTTTCTTGCTATCGCCATAAGTTATTAATTGTAATTTCTTTGCCAACTCAATTTTAATTTCCCACGCAGCTCCTTGCATTTAGTTTCACATCAAATAAGTAACAAGAAATTTACAAAATGATTTGATTCCAAATCCCTTTTGTTAGAAAGAAGACAGTTTGAATAAAAAATCATACTGCCAAGTTGAATTTTATGAGGGCAAATATTATCATTGAATTATAACGAGGTAGATACTGTTAAAATAAATATCATAGCAAATCATATTTATAGTGGATGCTGAGTTGTATGCTCCCAAGATATACTTCTGAGGTCAAATTAAAAAGGGAAGTGTTTAAGTTTACCAGGTACCTGGTGAATTTGTAGAAAATTAATACAAAACCATTGTCAAATATTCAAAAATTAAATCAAAAGATTACGTAAACCTTTATGTTATGTAGGTTTTTATTCTTACGTTTGCTAGATATCTCTTTTCCTTGATGAAACTTATCAAAATCAAGTGTGAAAGGTGGCTTCATCGAGTATAGATTGTCTGTCTACCCAGGGGTCTTGTTTCTCTTGGAGGTCGTCCACCTTGGAGCCTAGTCTCATTGCTTTCTTATTTGGCCTTATGTCGAGATCACTGTGATCTCAAACACTGGTCTACTTTTTACTTGATCGACCGAGTGTTAATTTCTAAATGAGTTTTAGCGTTAATCTATGTTATTTTTTAGTTCGCAACTCTTTTTATAGCTTTTTTTATGGTTTTATCTATATTTTAATGTGACGTCTGCATTTGTGGTAAAATAGTATTTTGAGAGGATAAATGCTCACCGTATCATGTAGGTTAGTTTGTATGGATAGCTGAGACAAATAAATTTAGGCTAGTCATAAATTCTCTAGAAGTTTGGCTTTATTACGCATTTGTTGAGTTTCCTAATCGTAGTGCTTGGCTACTAATCCTTAATACTTGTTGGTGCTCACCGCACTTGAATGGATGTTGAATTCAAAATTGTCCATAAGAGATATTAGAATGTTTATTGTAGCATAGGGGTGTCAATATTTCACCCAACCCGAAACCCGACCCAGACTAGACCTGAAGAAATCTGGGTTCGGGTCAACCCATTTACCAAACGGGTCGGGCTCGAGTTCAAGATACTAACCTGCTTTTAAAATCAAGTCAGGTTTGGGTTGACCCGAAATCCCGTACTCCCTCAATCCGTGACAGATGGCACTTAGAAATTCAATAAAAAAAAAAAAGTCGCACTTGATAAGCTTCAGTCAGTCTGAAAGATTTGGCCCGCCTCACTAGAGGCTGCTGAAGCCGAAAATCCTGGCAACAGAAATCCACAAGTTGGATCTTAGAAACCACAGAACATGGTCGCACTAAATTTTTGTGCTTCGTAGCTTGAATACATCTCCCTCTTAGAATATCGGTTCCGTGCCGTCTTTCCTCACTTCTAATGCAGTAAAACTCCTGTTAACTTGTACGCTTGAAGAGCTGGGAGTTTGTTCAACTAAATGATGTCTCTGTTAAAGTCTATTAAATTTGAATGTCAATTAATCAGTTTGATTGCATGTCAATTTGGAATAAGCAACCGTGGAATTAGCATTCAAGGATTGTTTGCAAAGGATAAGTTGTGAACTTATAGATACGTTATTTCCAGTCTTATTTTCTAGTCCTGCTGAGACATTGGACATCGCCAGAAATATAGTTAGATATAAATATTTTTATGTGATTAACATTGTTTTTTTCCCCTACCTTCTTTACGTGTTTATCCATGCTAAATTCTCTTTAGCATTAAAAAGAAATAAAGGACCTTCAATTCAATCCTTTCTAGGTGTTTTCCATGTCAAATTTCGTTTGTGGGTTTCCTAAAATCAGATGTTAGGTGTTTTCCTTGTTAAACTCATTTATATTAAAAAAATTAAAATAAAACATTCATCAGATAAGGCAGGGCGTCTGCATGAAGCTAAGTTTTTATGATCTTTTATATCTTTATTTTTCTTTTTGTTTTTAGCTTTGTATTTTGATCTCTTTTCCGAGATTAAAAATAATTTGTTGCACGGCCTACATCTTATGGTTAGATTCCTAAGTTGTTTGTTTATGCATGTATGGTAATATTAATATGACCGTTTTTTCTTCTCTTGTAACAGGTGAGGTTGGGCGAATGTATGAAGCTAATGTTGATGATGTGGGATACAGGCTTGTTGCTGTTTATACTCCAGTCCGAGAAGATGGGGTAGAGGGAGAGCCTGTATATACTTCAACAGAGCCCATTGCAATTGGTATGGAATTCAATGCGTTTAGATATTCTTCTATACAGACAATTCTCATGCGGTATGACCTGGTCTGCTGGCTACAATTTAAGTAGTTGATATCGTAACAACCAACATTCATCAGTTTCAAAAATTGCTAAATCAGATGTTCAGATTCAGATATCTCCAAATTAGCATCTGCTACCTGTTTTTTTTCCCTTGAGATGCTAAGGAATACATCTTTAACTAAGCTAATCACTTGGAAGCTTGAAGTTGCAAAACTGTGTAATCTGCTGCTAGCTGTCAAGGATAGTAATCGTGAGCAGATACATACTCACGACCCGGCCTGATAAGCTCGCAAAGGCGAGGCAGAAACAAACAGTCGTAAGATAAACAGTAAACTAACATTCATTCCAACATAAACTTGTAATAATGTTCATTCCAATATGACATAAAAGAGCCACTAAACAACACATATAAATATCTTCAATAACATAAAACACTAAAAATCAAAACAACAAATTCCAAAGTTCATAAAACATGCATTTTATGTCTTACACACACAAGACACAAACTGAAAAAAAAAACCTGTCACTCCTCCGTCCAGTCCTACGACAGTAAGTAAATTGCCTCTTTGTCATCAGTTCCTAGATGGTTCTTCTGAAAAAGAATTCCACAACAAGGGATGAGCTTACTTGCCCAACGTGTAATTCATATTTCCCATAAAAATTTCATAAAACAACAATAAAATATTTTACATAAAAATAAATGACCATCAGGTGTAAAGCCATTAATACATAAATTCAAAACCATTATGAATAAAAGCCTTTTTCATAACCTTTCCTCAAACATAAACCTTTAATGAGCATAGAAAACATATATGAACTTTAATATGCATAATATTTACTATAACACTAGTCTCGGATACTCACTTTGTACTAATCAGGTATACATTTTCATTTATTTGACCATTCATTTATCATTTGGCTCTGAAGAGCCCCTTTACCATTTGGGTATTCTATATCAATATGCATAGTTTCATATCATAAATTTATAATCTTTTTTTTTTTTAATCAATCATATGCTTAATGAAAAACAATCATGATTCAGAAACCATTAGTTTCAAACATGAAAATCACAAATTAAACCATAACATGTAAGTTTACTTAACTATTGAAATAAAGATATTCTACAAGCATGCTATTTGCAAAATAAAATTCATAAACCATGTAACTTTGAAAACTCTAAAGATTTGCATTGAATAAAAAGAGCAAAGCAATATATATGAAATTTTTACAAGAGATATGATTACCTACCTTAACACAAGCACAGAAATTTTGTATAGTGTCGTATAGTTTTAATCATTTTCAAATTGTCTAAACTCTTCATATCTCACTATTCGATTCTTACTGCGCTTAAGAAAATTAACATAATTTAATTTGAATTTTCATATTTATTAAAATCCCTAATTTTTGGAACCCCTAAATCCATTTAATTCATCAAATCATCAAGCCAAACATTCTTCTAAACCTAAATAATAATTAGGTTAATTTAATTTCGGATTTATTTAATTAGAAAAAAATAACAAAATGCAAATTCTTAAGAAGACTCAATATTTTGATTTAGAAACATTCATAGGACCCATAGAAATCACTTTTGTGAAAGCACTTTAAGAAATTTCAATTTTTAGGAAAAATCCTAATTTTTAAATCTCAATAAAATTTAGGGAAACTTCATTTCTACCGTTAAAACATATTTCTTAACCTTCCCTATTGATTTCGTAAAGAAATTTGGAATAAAAAACATTTTTAGAAAAACCCTAAAAATCTTCCTTTCTAAAAATCTTGAGAATAAGAGGGAAAATGTATATTTTAATGCATACCTTAGTTTCCCCTTATCCTCCTCTATGTTTTCCCCAAATTTCCTCTCCGGAAATCGTCGTCGGAGCCGCCGCTGAAGCCTCTCCCGTTCGCCTCTCTTGTCCGCCTTCTCCTTCTCTCGGTTCGGTTTGGCCGAATAAAATAATCGAATGAAGGGAGAGGGGTTTCAGTCTCTTATTTACTTAGGGAAAATAGGGATTGCCAAATGACCACTTTGCCCTCACTTAAATCATCTCGGATTTAGAAATGATTAGTGGTAATTTGGGTATTATGAGATTTCTATTAATTTTAACTTCAAAATTAAGCAAAATTAGCTTAAAGTTCTATATACCAAATTTCTTAGAATTTTATAAAATTATTTCCACCAAAATCCGTTAACTTTGAATTTTGACTTAAATCTTGTTGCAGTGCATCAAAATGCGTGCGACGCCTAAGATCGTCGATTTCGAGTTTTACATACATTGAGTTCTAGTTTAGTCGGTATGCTCCAATTCTCGTAGTAGTGGTCTCAAATTTTAGTCCGGTTGTATGCTATGTGTTAGGCTGGTTCAAACCGACCCAGCCGGGCCAAAAGCCGGCTTAGGTTTACAGGGGGCGGACAAGTGTCGCCTCCCTTCCCTATTGCCGCCCGCATTAATGGGCCCCATTAGGAGTAAATTGATGAGGAGAGAGGGTTGGGCGGCTAGGGTGAGGAAAATTTTGAATTAAGGAATTAATGTATTAATAGTATGATTTGTTTAGGGTTAGGGTTATGCATGCTTTGATTTGTTTTATCTTGGATTTTCTTACCGTCTTAGCTCTAGATTCTTTGTTTAGAGATTGGGAGAGAACGATTCTGCTCTCGAATTGAGGATCACTTGTGTCTTGTTCTCGTGTTTGTTTGGCTTTGATTCCCTTGTTCTAATACAATGTTGTGGGGCTGATCTCGCCCAAATTTTGCATTATTCTCGCTGTTTTCACCTATTAGTGATAGGTTTGCTTGCAAACTCAAGTATTTCCCTTAGGGTTACTTGCGAACTCAAGTATTTCCTATCAGTATGCCTTATTTTCTGCTCCTTGTGTGGGGTTATAAATCTATAATTGACCTTGGCGTATGGGGCATACCTTCGATGCCATAAATATGGTTTTTTTTTTTCTAGTGATTAAACTGCCCCATCTGAAAAGCTTCATGATCCATGCATATCTGATTTCACACTCTAATGCACAACTCTTCCCCATATTAACCAAGCAGATATTTTCACAGAGCCCGATGTATATAGAGAGGTGAAGCAGAAGCTTGAAATCGGATCAGTGAAATTTGAGGTGATGTTTTCCAACCCAGAACAAAACTTTTAGATGTTGCTTCCTGCATACCTTTTGTTCCTATAATCTTTTATATGTATTGGTGTTCTCTTGCCAATTCTGATGTTGTTATTCTTCTTTTTGGAATCAGGCATTGATTAACAAAGACAAGAAGGTATTACTGTCTTTGGTCCTGTCTCAATATTTTGCTTGAACAATTTATCCTGGAAAACTGAAACCATCTTCTTCTACAGGTCCCAGGAGCCGGAAACCTTGAGAGAAGAATATTAGAAGTTAACAGGAAGAGGATCAAGGTTGTAAAGCCTGGTTCCAAGGCTTCTTTTCCTGCCACAGAAATCCGGGGAACCTATGCTCCGCCCTTTCATGTAAGTTTTACATGCATTATAGAACCTACCACCATCTTATCAGTAGAATTCAAGTTGGATGGTTGAAGTGGAGGAATGCATTGAGCTTGTTGTGCGATAGAAAAGTCCCCCTCAAACTTAAAGGAAAATTCTATAAGATGGTGGTGAGACCTGCAATGCTTTATGGTGCCGAATGTTGGCCATTAAAAGAGAAGCATAATACTAAGTTAAGTGTTGCAGAGATGAGGATGCTTAGGTGGATGAGTGGCTTTACCCTTAGAGATAGGAATACGAAATGAGCATATATGGGAAAAGGTTGGAGTAGTTCCAGTGGAAGATAATATTAGAGAGAGTCGCCTTAGATTGTTTGGTCACATTAAACGGAGGCCTTTCGATGACCCGGTTAGGAATTTGAGGTATTAGATTTTACTTATGTTAAAAAAGGTAGAGGTAGAGCTAAAAAGACTTGGTTAGAAAATATTAAAAATGATTTTTTTTTTATTAAATTTAAATGAGAATTTGACTTTTAACATGACACAATGGAGAAAAAGAATTCATATAAGCAACCCCACATAGTGGGACAAAAGCTTGATGTTGTTGTTCTTGTATAGTCCTGAAAATCATTGTTGTTTATGTAACCTCTTCATCGGCTTTATCAAGCGCAAACGCTTGAGCTGAGCTTACAACACTTGATCTTATAGAAAAATGAACATGAAGAAAATGCTTGTGATATCCGGTTCTATATGAACTTAACAATTTCTTTGTTTTACAGGTGGAACTTTACAGGAATGATCAACACCGCTTCAAGATTGTTGTTGACAGTGAAGATGAGGTAGATCTAATGGTGCAAACGCGGCACATGAGGGATATTATTGTTCTTGTTATTAGAGGACTTGCTCAAAGATTCAATAGTACCTCCCTCAATTCCCTACTGAAAATAGATAGCTGAAACTTCAACTAACTCAAAAGAACTGTTTTCAAGAAATATTTAACACAGTCCAGAAGGAATTTGTCAATGTTTTTACTGCATTGATCATCCACTGTATTTATGTTGTAAATCGTGGAGACTTTATGGTGCGGTCAGTGTAGTACTAAGGCT
The DNA here is from genome assembly GCA_016618105.1 of Dendrobium huoshanense. Taxonomy (NCBI): domain Eukaryota; kingdom Viridiplantae; phylum Streptophyta; class Magnoliopsida; order Asparagales; family Orchidaceae; genus Dendrobium; species Dendrobium huoshanense. The sequence goes on along the minus strand of CM028349.1, from coordinate 27,143,070 downwards.
TGGTTTAATGTTTTTTTTTTTTTTCTTTTCTTTTTATATTATTGTTCATAGTGTGCATTCTTAGGATAATTTGGTGATCATTTGGGTTACATGACTAATATTGCAGTGTGATGGTGCTTGTGTAATCTTTACTGATTTCTATTCATGGGATATGTTTTTGGCTATGAACTTTATTTCTATTTGTTTCTAATTATTATTTTTATATAGCTAACTTATGAGGACCTGAAAACCACGCAGAAGACAAGGATGAGCTACAACAGCTCAGCAAGACTTACTATTGTTCAGAGTGATGGTGAAATAGATGGGGATATTATCAGCAGAATTCAAGTTGGATGGTTGAAGTGGAGGAATGCATCGGGCTTGTTATGTGATAGAAATGTACCCCTCAAACTTAAGGGAAAATTCTATAAGATGGTAGTGAGGCCTGCAATGCTTTATGGTGCTGAATGTTGGCCATTAAAAGAGAAGCATAATACTAAGTTAAGTGTGGCAGAGATGAGGATGCTCAGGTGGATGAGTGGCTTTACCCTTAGAGATAGGATACGAAATGAGCATATACGTGAAAAGGTTGGAGTAGCTCCAGTAGAAGATAAGATTAGAGAGAGTCGCCTTAGATGGTTTGGTCACATTAAACGGCGGCCTTCCGATGACCCGGTTAGGAGAGTAGAGGTATTAGATTTGACTTATGTTAAGAAAGGTAGGGGTAGACCTAAAAAGACTTGGTTAGAAAATATTAGGAATGACCTTTCTTTATTAGATTTAAACGAGAATTTGACTTTTAATAGGACACAATGGAGAAAAAGGATTCATGTAGCCGACCCCACGTAGTGGGATAAAGGCTTGATGTTGTTGTTGTTGTTGTTGTAGCTAACTTATGAGGACCAAACATTTGTCATTCGAAATCTTGTTTGGTATAATCAACAGGAAAAAGAAAGAGTTGCTTTCTAGAGAAGCCCCTTCAAATCCACCAAGTTGAGAGAGTATGGTATTTGAAGATCAAAGGAACAAAAATACACCGATTTGCTGTCAGATAAAGGTTATTTTTGGGATGACTTTCTTACTGTTTTAAGAAGCAGTAAGATAATCATCCCAAACGAAGCCGAGTTTCTTGAAAAAGAAAATGCTTCAAATCAATTTTGACTTTTAGATATCTATAGCTTGTGTTTTGTATTTTTTGGCTTCGTTTGTGATAGCTTTTTTACTGATTCTTAAAGCAGTTTTTTAGCATTAAAATTTTAATTTTTAAAACAAAAAGCTGCTTTAAGCAGTAAGAAAGCCGTCCCAAATGAAGCATTTGGATGGTTTAGGGTTTTAGCTAATTCAAAAGAAATTTGTAAACATTACATGAATGAATGATTCATATTTTGGCACCAAACAGTACTTTGGATAGTTAACGTTCATTTTTTTTTTATTCAGCCTCCATTGTTTGTATATATAGAAATAGAGCAGTTGAAAGCAATGTTGATGTTATTGTTGATGTCATGTAAGACCTTTGCATGTTGATGATTGATGTCATGAAAGTAAATGTTGATGTTTTCATTAGGTAAGAATTCATAAGAGAAATAATTGTAAGCTTAAATATATAAATATAAGTGTAAAAAATAAATAAAATCATATTGCATTAATACTCTTCAATAACAATTTAACAAGGATAGCACAAACATTTAATTGAAAGAAAATGAAAGTTAAAACAAATAAGCAATACCTACCCAAAAACTAATAGAAAACAAAGTAAAAATTTCAATGTAAGCATAAGCATCAAATGAGTTTTGTTGCAATGTATGCTTCTATAGTGATAATCATCCAAATAATTTGTTAGAATATGATTAAAAAACAATTATCATGAATAAGTTTGATATAGAAACTTAGTAAAATATATTTTTTTAATTAAAGCATAAATGAGGACATGAGACATTTTGTACGAATAATAAAATAGCACAATTTATAATATAATACAAATATTTTGAATATTATTGTATCATTAAGTTGGAACATAATTTGGCGCCTTTTGAACCTCGTGAACTGGATTGAAGGTCAATTTGGTTCAGTTTGAAAACGGGTTGTGCATCAAATCGATCAAAACTGATGGTTCAACCAGTGAATCGGTCCATAATTTAGGCAGATACAAGTTTTTTTATTTAAATAACTAAACAAATCTTTTAATATTAAAGAAATTAGAAATTTAATCAATTAATATAAATATTATATATTAAAACTCTTAATTAAGTATTTAATATAAATAATTAAATATTACTTTCAACATTCTCATATGACTCCATTATTTTATACGAGCTTAAACTATAAAAATCAAAACGTAGAAAGCAAAAGCTTTTTTTACTTGCTTGTATACACTATACAAAATATCTTTTTTTTCAATTATTTTTTAATTAATATTTATAATATGAATAATATTTAATTTTTATTTATTTTTTTATATATATTTGATTATATATTGTATAATATGAATAATATTTATTTTTTTAACTTTTTGAGAAAAAAAATTAGTTAATAATATTTATTTTTTATCTATTTAAATTTTTATATATTTAATTATATATTATAAACAATTTGTTTTTATGTACTTAATTTTACATATGAATGATTTATATATATAATTTTATATTATGAATTTTTAATAAAATTTATATTTATAAATTATATATAAATATTTAATATAAATTAATAATAATTTATATTAAATTATATAATTATATATTTTATTATTTATTACATCATCTGATTCAACCCTAATTCAACTGATCGAACCTGTGAAACTATAAACCTTTCCTTCTGATTCCTTGTCTGATTCAATTTTCACATCCTTGTACAACCTTCTATAGAATAAAGATAATGACGATTACAACAGTTAGGGAAATATTGTGAAACCCTTTAAATAAAAGGAAGTTGAACTTGTAATATTGAGACATCTTTTGATATAATTGTTAGAATTTCATTTAAGAAACTCTGCAGTTAGACATGCTTATCCCGAAAAAAATCCTAGGATGGATGTCCTTCTAAAAATTTATACTTAAAGGATAAAATCATGAGGCATTTAAATTAAAGCGGACAATATCTTGATAAGAGTTTGTGCTGTTACATTACCAGCAACATTGGAATTCATAAAAAACAACTAGCCATTTAAATTCAAAACTTAAAAACTATGGCAAGATTACAAGAAAGAATAAACTGTGACATACAGGAGAAGGAAAGTAGCATATAGTCCACCAATCACCGTTTGATAAGCTTCTTCTATGATTTTTTAGCTTTGCTTATAGCTTCAATCTTCCCACTCCTGCTCTGATGCTCGCTAACTGAATCTTCCTGTGTGCTGCATATCTGTGGCTTCACCCTGAAGCCCAATTTCTTTGATATACCGCTCCACCCATTTCTCAACCTGCTCAGCCTCTCAATCTCCTCCCTCATGGTTGAACACTCTCTCTCAAGTTCAGAGACTCTCATCCTCATGTGATCCATACCAACTTTCAGAACCTGGTTTTCCCTGACAGCAGTGGCCCAGCCCCCGCCACCGCCGCCCTCACTTGGGGCCACAAGACCGCTCCTTAACGGTCTTGAACCATCAAGGTTGTCAGAAACAAGGAAGCATCCGGCGATTGAAGTTCTAAGTTGAAGCTGCTCGAAGAAGAGTACTTGGACAACAACTCGAAGAGGAAGCCTCTCATTCTGTGCGGCATGGGTGCAGGCTTCAAGGGAGAGCTTCTGGCAGTCCATCAGCCGGCATAGCTGTTCTCTCTCAGATTCTGGTAGCCATGGGTGTGCCTGCATTGGAATTTTATTTCAGAAACACATTAAGAAGATATGTCAGGGTGATTACATTAGAGGTGTCAATTAGGGTCGACGAGTTGGGTTCGGATCGAACCCGAGTTGACCCAAATCTAAACAGATCAACCCGAACCCAACCCATTTCTGCAAACGGGTCGGACATTTCAACCTGGATCCGACCCACGCGGGTTGCCGGGTTGACCCGACCCGACCTAGATTTAGTAGATTTGGCTGAAGAAGCGCGAGCTAAGCGCCTGGGCCAGTCTGCGAGTGCGGGTAGCGGAGTCCGAGTCGCAAGCAGAAGGAGTCAGCGGGTTCGCGAGTGCGGATCACGAGTGCAGGCGAAGTCCGAGTCGCAAGCGCGTGGCAGCGAGTAGAGTCCACGGGACGAGTTAACCTGAAGCCGACCCGTTTTTGAAACGAATCAAAATTTTGAATTTGAAACTGACCCGTTTGCTAACTAGGTCAACCCGAACCCAAATTTTTCTGGGTCGGGTCCGGGTCGGATTTCGGGCAGTGTCAAAAATGGACACCTCTAGATTACATTATTTACCTTGAAATATATATCAATGGCACGGTATAGCCCATCATCCAGGGGACGGGCATACTCTGGAATGGCTTCTGCAAGAGACTGAAACTTTGGCAGCTTTAAGTTGACGTCAGGGGCCACCTCTGCCAAGTACCCATCTATAAGCTTAGCCACAGTGGTTATTGGTGAAAGCGATGGAGAACCCATCAACTGCTCATCATCCATCAGACCAGGAGAAGCTCCACCAGTAGCCAGGTCCATGGCTAGGAAGTGCTTGAGAATTCTATGGATGCAATCAACATCATAGAGTGTTTCCATAGAGTAAGAAAAGGTAGGCAATAGCAAATCCTCTAAACTGGCTTCATCCAACTGCATACCGATTCTTCTCTCCAAGTTAGCCAAGTGTTCAGGACTGGCTTTCAAAATCATTGCAGTGCGGAGAAGACCAAACAGAAACTTTGTAGAAGTCACACCCTTTTGGATGGGCAAAAAACTCTCAATTTCTTCAAGAAGGCCCCTTTGTTCATCCTCAGACAGTACAGATATGTGTGTCATAAGTGCTGCATTGTGCCTTTTGTTTAATCCGGGAAGATACCTTTTTGCATAGGAGGCTAAGGAACCAGCAATTATCTCTTCTCTGATACCTCGTGACTCCATTACTGATATAAGCCTCTTATATAAGGGAAGACTGAGAGATGAGACATCCTCGTACCACCAATCTGTGCTACGACTTGTGGGTCTTGCTCCAGTACTTATCCCATTCCATAGAACGCTTCCACCAGGGCTTTGCATGGAGCCATGCTCCATCATAGGCCAGCCAAATAGATCAGGGTCCATGCAAGCCTTCACAGCCAACGAGTCAATGCATCTTGTAACAATGTTAAGATCTTCAGCACAAGGGAGAAGATCATCGCAGGTTTGGAGAGCTCTCACTGAATCTTTCCAGCTACGGAGAACAACTTGATTGAGAAATAGCTCAGACTCTGAGATTAAATTCCTCTCAGCAACCTCTTCAGTCATTTGCAGATACTCAGAAGCACACCGGGCATATACAACATTCGAAGCAGTAAGTTCTATCTTCATGCCATAGCAAAACTTGGCAACTAGTTCAAACGCCTTTGAACCACCAGGAATATCTGAAAGCTTTATGATACAGCTCTCTTCTTCACCAGACTTATCAGAAATCAGTTTTTCCAGAAGACGACTCTTGGATAATAAAGGAAACTGCAAGTCATCCGTAAGAACATTTAGATTTGAAATTGGAAGAGGTCAATTAATTAAACGTAGGGAAACCTCTGCCATAGCAAAATAAATTTCAGAAGATATGTAAAATGAAATAGATGCAATGTTTAAATCAGCAGATAGCAAGATTTATTAGAGGAAAAATAAAGGACAAAGCATATTTTTAGTTAAAAAGTTATCTCAGAGAATGAAGAACGTATTTTTTTAATATATCTCCAGACCCAGAACTCAAAATGACTTCTCTGTGACATCTTCAGCAGCTATGCCAAACCAATGATATGATTAACACTACAGATATTAATAGCGACAGAAAATCCGTAGTTACACATAAATAATTCATTCCCGAAAAGAAATGGATAAAGCATGAGTTTTTTATCAAATAAATTATACAGATTACATGGTTTTACAATCACCTTGTGAAGATGGAAGGACATCTCTCCAACTTCAACGGTAACATCACTTGGAAGGCCAGTAGTGCTGAACCTGCAATAAAATACACATATCATCAATCACATAGAAACCAGATATTGCAGTTACGTTTTAAGAACTTAATTCTGAAAGAGTTACATGGTCAATGACAGATCACGCAAACCAAAGGCTTTAGTAATCAAAGATGCCCATACATTTGCAGAAGCAATATATGAAAAGAAAGTATGAATTTACAAAATAAGTGTGTAAATAATTAATCTGTTAAACTTGGAAGAGTTTTCACAATTGTTTCATAATTTATTTATTTTTGTCATTAAACTTATATTTCAGGCTATTCGCAGTCTGTCATGTCATTTGGTTAGACTTTAGGAGCTTGATTGAAGTGTTTTAGGTGTTTGGATAAAATTGGTCGATTTGGGTTTGTTTAGGTCAAATTTTAGTTTATTTAGGTCAAAGTCAAGCCAAAAATGAGTATACGAACTGTAGAAAATCATGTAATAACACAAAAAATAGTACAAAATGAAACTAAACTCTAGATTTTGTCCAAGGATGCCACTAACATTTTGGAGTAAGAAAACTTCAAAAGCCCATCTTTAGGGGCTTTGATAGAAATATTCTAGATGTTGGGATAAATTTGAACAAATTGGGTTTTTTTAATCAAAGTATAGTTTATTTAGGCCAAATCAAGCCATATGAACATAAAAAGGGTAGAAATCATGTAATAACACAAAAAATTTTAGTAAATGAAACTAAACTCTAAATTTTCCCCAAGTTTGTGACTAAATTTTGTAGTAAGGAGAATTTAAAAGCCCATCTCAAAGTCTAATTTTTCTATTTCTTTCCAGTGTTTGTGTTATCAGAATCAAGGACATTATTGGGAGATGAAACCTTGAAAATAATAAATAAATAAAAATTCATCCATGCTACGTTGAAGAGCCTTGAAGTGGCCATGCTAAATCTTCAAATGCTTAATCCTCAAGACAAGGAGAAACAATATTTGGGAACTCCAAAAATTCATCAGCTATCCTCAGCCTTCCAAAAATGAATATTTGACAAGAATCAGAAATAAAACTGAACCTTTATTGTCTAAGGTAGAAGTACAATGGCAGGTGGTTAGCCTAGACAGAAAATTAGTATAACACTTCATATCATACAACGGACCAAACAATGCCATTTAAAATCCTATATGGCAGGGATCCACCTCATCTGATATATTATGGGCATGGCAACACATGTCATCAGTGGAGCAGCACTTGGGAGAAAGATAATAGATTTTGGTATAATTAAAGGAACATCTACAAAGAGCACAGCAAATCATAAAGAAGTAAGAGAATGGACACATGATAGACATGTTGTTTGAGGTTAGGAATAGGGTTTATATGAAGATCTGACCTTACAGGCAACGGATTGTGGCTCGACAAAGGAATGAGAAGCTCTCCTCCCGCTACTTTGGGCCCTACGAGGTAGTGGACCACATTGGCGCAGTAGTATATCGCCTATGGTTGCCACCGACCTCAGTCATTGATCCCGTATTTCATGTATCGCAATTGAGACAAGCCATTGAAAACCACACACCCTTGCCCGCACTACCGATCACACTGTCAAAATATATGAAGGTGATATTAGAACCACTGGAGGTGGCGCCAAGAGGATCAGGGAGGTGTTGATCAAGTGGAAGGATTTACCAGTTTATTATGAGGCAACATGAGAGCCCTACAATCACATCTAGAAGGAGTTTCCCTCCTTCCATCTTGTGGACAAAATGACTTTTTGGGAGGAGAATATTGATGTTGTGGTGGCTCCCTCACCCCAGGCGGTTGTTGGGCAAGAAGAGCAAAGGGGATTAATTCCACCTTTAATTACTTGCATAAAATACTAAAATTCAGAGAGAATTAGGAAAGTTTATTTAAGGAAAGATGGTTGATTTGAATTTAGATTTAAGAAGAAATTATGAAAAGTTTATTTAGGAAAAGATGGTTTTTTTTTTCTTTTTTTTTTTTTTTTTTGGAAAAGATGGCTAATTTGAATTCAAATGTGGGAGGGAAGTAAGAAAAGTTTATTTAGTAAAGGATGACTGATTTGAATTCATATTTTGGAGGAAAATAGAAAGGTTTATATTAGGGTTAACTGGGTTGTTTTTTTTCATTGTGTGTAAATTGTATTTTGTTGTGGTTTTCTTTGGAGTTATTCCTAGCAGAGCCTAGGGTTTGTGGAGAGTCGATCTACCTCTTGAATAGTATATCAACTTGTAACTTGGTTTGTTGTGCCGATATAAAAATCTTTCTCACTAATTTTTGTTGCATTCTCTCTTTGTTATTGTTGTTTTTACTATGAGGAAATCGAATTCCTATCAGTTTTGAAGCATTAAAAAATTTAATAGAACAAAGTGGCAAATGCTTCAAAAATAAGCATGTTAGTAAAGATTGGGCTAAATGTTTCCATGGAAAGCAAAGAGGTTTTCATGAGCCGGATGTTTAGATGTTTTCATGTGTATTTCTAAAGGTTTTTTTAGAGCAAAATTTATTTTAAAACTTCATAATGTTGAGACACCATACATTAAAGCAGTCATAAGAAAGATTATCGACCAAAATAAAGAAAGAAGTTACAAGATATGTTGAGAAATAGCATACATGGGTCAAGTAGTGAAGGTTCACATTCAGAAGACAATTTCATACACACAATTAATACCCCAAATACTACAAGAGAAAAGCAACCCATTGTTTTTCCTTACATGTCAGGACATGAAAATGAATGCATTCAATCTTCCTCATGATCAATCTATTCACAAAAATGGATAATTTCAATCCATACAGAAAAAAGTCATTTGATATAATGACAATGGCAAACATGTCCTTTGAGGATGTAGTCAGATCACATTAAACTAAGAAAGCATAACATCATAAAAGGGTAAAAAATTCTATAACCATGGATGATGGAGCTCATTGGAGGACATGAGGAGATTTAACATCTCACTTATTGACTATGCAACCTATCCACAGACTGATGGACAAAATAAAGTTGTGAATTGCACACCAGGTAACCTACTTTGATGTTTATCAATAGATAAGCCTATGTAGTGGGACTAAATTTATCACAAGCATGATTTTGTACACTTAAATGGCTAATATATCTTAGAAGAATGTTACAATTGCAACACCCCACAGTACTCATTAATAGTATTAGGAGTATTACTAACATAAAGATAACAATTTTATCATTTGATCATATTATACTTTTGAACATTTGAAAAACTTTATAAAACATCTAATAGTTATCATTAATCTCATCAAACGGAAGCATCTAATAGTTTAAAATTTCAACAAATACATATTTACAGAGCCACTAAGGAAAACTAAATAAATCCAGAGTAATACAATATTAAACTGTTTACTAACCTCAAGTATAGAGTTTACAAATAAAATAAATACTAGCATAAAATAAAAAATAACTTGTAATTTAATCTACAACAATCTTTTCATTTCTATTGACTGTAACAATAGCTAGTAAGAAAAATATTGATGAGCTATGAGGCTCAATAAGCTTTACAGATTAATTAAAAAAAAAATATAATAATTATAATAAATCAACAGATTGAAATTATCATTGATTAGCTTTACCCTTGTAATTTATAAAATATAATAAAATCATCATTAATGTTAGTCTTTACTTCTTTTGAATTTTGTATTTAATACCAATTTTAGTCTGTAAAAGATTTGACTATACTTTCATAACAATATTCAATAAAGCCAAGGTGAATCTGTCATTATCGCCATTGAATTATATAAAGGTCTTTTTTGCCTCTTTAGAGATCTTTTTTGCCCTACTTGTTATGTTGTATCATATTTTCTAGGGTCCCTTTTGTCTCACTTACAATGTAATTTCAAACATGAAAACTATTTTGTCCCACCTATACTTATAAATTATACATCATTTGAATCCAAATTTTATTTTAAATTGATATTCAATACACTTTCCATAATTATAGGTCATACTTGTTTTGTTTTATGTTTTCATAATTATTCATATTATAATCTTATACCATGAATATGCATATAATAAGTAAAAAAATGAGTTATTTTCAAAACATTATCAATAAGGAAAACATTTAAATGAACAAAATAAATATTGATTTAAACTCACATAAATATAAATAACCACTTAATTAAATTTATTATGTGAGTTTAAATTAATATTTATTATTTTCATTTAAATATTTTCCTTATTGATAATGTTTATGAAAGAAGTCATTTTACTTATTATATGCATATTCATGGCATACAGATTATAATATGAATGATTATGAAAGCATGCAACAAAATAAGTATAACTTATGATTATAAAAAGTGTATTGAATATCAATTTAAAGTAAAGTTTGACTATATATGATATATAACTTACAAGTATATATGAGACAAAAGAGTTCCCATGTATGAAACTACATTATAAGTGGGGAAAAAGGAACCCCAGAGAATATGATACCTACATAGCAAGTGGGTAAAAGGGACCTCTATATAATTCAATGGTGATAATGTCATATTCACTTGGGCTTTATTAAATATTGTTATAAAAGTATAGTCAAATCTTTTACAGACTAAAATTGATATTCAGTGCAAAATAAAAAAATTAAAGACTAATGTTAATGATTATTTTATTATATTTTACACGCAATGATAAGATTAATCAATAATAATTTCAATCTTTTAATTTATTACAATTATTATTTTTTAATTATTAATTAACCTGCAAAGCTTACTAAGCCTCATAACTCACCAGTATTTTTCTTATTGGTTGTTACAGTAAAGGGAAAGAAAAAAATTGTTGAAGATTAAATTATAAGTTATTTCTTATTTTATATTAGTATTTATCTTGTTTGTGAGCTATACACTTGAAGTTAATAAGCAGTTTAATGTTGCATTACTTTGAATTTATTTGATTTTTCTTAGTGCTCTATAACTATGTCTTTGTTAAAATTTTAATCTATTAGATGCTTCCGTTTGATGAGATAAATGATAACTGTTGGATATTTTATAAAGATTTTCAAATGTTCAAAAGTATAGTATAATCAAATGATGAAATTGTTATCTTTATATTACTATATTAGTAGTACTTTCAGTACTGTTAAGAGTTACTGTGGAGGTGTTACAACTATTACAAGGAAGAAACCTATGGCGCCCTTAGATTTGGTTTTTTAGCTATAAATTTCAAGACTGAATGTGCAAAATAGATGAGAAAATGGAGAATGTTCGAACTTAAAAAGTTTTATGCAATTTATAATAAGGCTTTAATGTAAACAAATATTAACGAGGGAAAACTTTTATAAAAGCGTGATGATGCGATGGTTTCTCTGAGAAAGGAGAGATCTTCATAGTGTTTGTTCATAAGTTGATCAACAGAAAATCTGAACCCAACAAGATTAAAGAAAGATTTATGAAAAAGACGATGTTGTTGAACTACCAAATGATATTAGCATCTATAGCACATTCAAATGTCAAAATCTTCACGGAATTTCATATTCAAAGAGAGCAAGATACATGGAGCATAGAATCTGAAGTTCCATAAGGACTTTGACATTATCTGGGCTAGAAATGCTAGAAATATTAATGTCAGATTACAGTTCAATAATACAATTATTTCCAATTAAAAATCATTATATCAGCCAAACCTAACATTAGCACAAATGGAAACATGACTCAAGATATTAATGATGCAAAGGTTATTGACACAAGATTTCATTAAACAAAACAATACAAATTTTATGCGATCAGTTCATACAAACATAGAATGCAAAAAGTCAATATCATAAATGTGAACACCAAATGTTGTTGCCTCAACAAAAGATATTGAAGATATATTTTCACTAAACAATTGAAAATAAATTATTCTTCCAAAAGTAAAGTGAGGATCCATAGTATATTCTATTTATAGATAATATAATATAATAAGTGAGATCTATTTTGAAGTAAAAGAAAACATAAGATAATAGCAGAAAATTTAAAAGATAAAAGTCATAAGATTATCAAAATAAGAACTGGGAACATAATATTCAATTTTAATAGATGCAAGAATGATAATTATCCGCTTATATTATTGAAAAATGAAGTGATAATTAGGAATACTAAGTTTAAGTGGATTGGATTTATTGGTAGATAAAAAAATGTGCATACATATGAGAGCATATTTCTTAAAGTAAAAGAAGGCAACTAAAATAAAATGCCTCAAGAATTCTATGAGATTAGAGAATACAATGTAGATCAAAAAAATTTTGACAAAACAATAATTACGCAATGCCAATATGCTAATATGGTTCAGAGTGTTAACAAATATGTTCTTGATAGCTGAGTTAAGCATGTCATTATAGAAAGCAATGCCAAATTGAAGTATGGTAAAAATAGAAAAGGATAGAATGAAAAAAATATTATTTTAGAAGCGAAATGTGAGTAGTGCCATTGTGAAAAATATATGTACATGATTTGATCATGTAAAATTGAGGCAGAAGACACACATATAAGGTGAAAAAATAAAGAAGATAAATATAGAGACTACAAGTAACATGGCTAGAAATTGTGAAAAAAGACCGGTACATGTATAGCTACTATCTCATGAGCATTGAATAAGAATGAAAGGAGGATGATTCATAAAGAAGACAACAAACAAGTCCGATAATGCTAACAATGATGATATATTGTAGAAATATAGGAGTAACTCCACAATCTACTTATGTCAATGCCAATCAGCCTGCATGTTGTCCAATTAGATATTATTCACTTGATGATAATTTAGGGCCTTCTAGAATACTTATGAAACACATGCTAGCTCTTTTATGATCCACTTCTTGATGAAGCAGTCAATGACAACCATCATAACTTAATATACAATAATACAACCTCAATTTAAAAAAAAAAAAACATCATATATTTCTAAAGGATACATTTATAATGGCATGCATGACAAAACAAATGCAGGTTTATAGTTAAAGCATGGATGCTAATGGGCTCAAAAAGCTCAATATTGTCCCGGTCTGAGACCAATATTACATAACTTCCGAAAGTCCCCTAATGTTCTCAAAGCATCTAAATGTAGCAATTATTCCTATGCTTATAAGAAATCACTTTCACCACTTAAGGACAACCAATTGAAAAATTGGCCGAAACCAAATTATTAATGGTTAAGATTTATTTTTTATGGTGAATTTTTTATTCTATACTTAGAGAGGTGCAAACGAACCCTATGCACTTCACCAAGATGAAGCATCCCAAATTGACCCTCCAAGGTAGTTCATTGTTAAAAAGGTAAGTACTTCAGTAACACATCAACAAAATAATGACTTTAGGTGCCTAAGGTGAGTGATTTTTCCATCTCATGCAATCAACAGGTTCCAAACACATTTTTTTCTGTAAATCTATTAAACATATGCTATAAACTTTCAACCTTCATGATCTTTCCCTATAAAGGAGTTGCAAGTCAATCTCTAAAATACATTTCTATTTTCATCCTTCAGTTTAGTTTGAACAGAGGGAAAACCCCACTCTAAGCAGTCCAGCATGTCACAGCATACTACAGTAATACAAACAAGCAATTTCATCAAACAGCCATGTATATTATTTTCTGTGATAAAGGGAGGGGTCAAGTCTTCTAAGTAGTAAATGCATATACCTTAGTTGAAGATGCTCAAATTCTCAAAGCTGAAATAGAAAGACTGTAAATATATACATTCTAAAATGTATAACAAAAGTTCTTCAGCAGAAACAATATTTAAAGATTAAAGCTGAAATAATATGTAATACACCAAGTAAACAAGGATGGAGTTTAACATACCAAGCCCTCCCTTGCCGTTGGAAGGTGTCCATTTTTGAGCCTAGCTTCATGCAAGCCATCTTAAAACAACCAAAAAATGTTCGAGTAAAGAACTCAAGCAGAACCTAATGCCTATGCCGCCACAACCAAATCGCTGCTAATTCCTTCGATAGCACCGCAACATAAACTGAGGGGAAAGCAATATAAATTGCAGTTTGGGGTCATGGGTTAAGAGCACTGCCAATTCTAGTCCTAAATTTCCTAGATCATTCTACAATTTCAAGAGGGAAAAAACCCTCCAAAAGTAACAAACAATAGAAACCAGCGATAAAACTCTAGTTAGGCAAGCATTTAGAGGAAATCTATAAAAGTTTTTCCCACCAATCCTCTTAGAAGTCACATATAAGCTGAAAAATCAGCCATAAATACTCAAAAACCCAAACAAAGTTACACATTTCTGATTTGTGAATTACCCAACTACACCACCAAAGCTCCCAAACAACACGATGGAGTAAACACCAGCAATCACAGACCTGAACCACTCAAACAAACCAAACCGCCGACAAAGGCAACAAATCCAAAATGTAACCACAAACACCCTAATCCCCCAAACCCAGCATCCGAGACACCTTGGAACGCATAACAAATCCTCTTCAGAAAAAGAACCAAATTTTGAACACTCCGTTCCCCGGCAATACTCGGTGAGAATAGACCCAACCGAAACCACGAGAAAGAGAGAGAAAACGAAGGAGAAAAGAACAAAAGGGGAGGTTATGAACAAGATGCCCTCCAAAAGCACAGACAAAACTTCTATTCTGTCTTTTCCTTTGGTCCTCCCCTTGAGAGCTTCAAAGAGCTGGAGGCATGCTTTGGATGGGACCATGGCAAGTAAAACCCATGATACATCTGCCACAGAAATGAGTACTCGTGGAGAAAAGCACAGAACCCCCTTCTTTTTAGCAAGAATAGCAACACTTTAAGGAAAAGACAACAGTATATGCTCTCTCTCTCTCCCCCCTTCCCTCTCCCTCCCTTCCTCCTAAGTAAAGAAATCTTTGAATTGCATCGAGTCGACGACTGTAAAATTGCTTCATCGCAAGGAGAAAAATGGTGGAATGGAGTATTGACCTAATCCCATGTGCGGAAACGATGGGATTGGGGACTTTGGTTGCTTTCAGATTTCAACGCTGACTCCACGACAAAATCGGCATATCAAAGCAATTAAAATGAATTTATTATTCGCATGATTAGCTTAATTGGAACCGGACTCAATTATTTATCCTTTTAGATTATCTCTTTAGGCTCATATGAATAGTCAATTGCATAGGGTAATTTATAAATATAAAAATTGTTATTATTTATGTAATTTATTAAAAAAAATTAAATATTTGTGTTCTAGTTGAATCAATTTTATTAGATATTTTGTGTGATCATGTACATTTAAGAGGAATCAAGTTCTGAATATAATTATAAATCATGCAAGAATTTCATCCAGCATTGTTTTCGATGAATGCCGTGGCACACATTATTTATGTTGCATAAAAATTTATTTGTGGATGACACCCGACCCTACTAGCAAGCAAATTTGAAGGAATGAACCTGAAAACCTACATGTATGCACTTTATGATCAGTGAAGTGGCGAGCACGAATGATTTACCCCATCGTCGACGATGGCAAGTAGCTCTACAATCGATCTTCTTTTATGAGGAGAGTGGTTAGTCGTGTTATCCATAAGGATCGGTGATTGCCCTTGTGATAGGTGACTTCCCTCCATGCTTCTTAGCGAATGGGATCTACTGATCCTCAACAAGCTCCATTGTCGAGCCCGCTAGATGCGTGTACCATTGGCACAGCCTACCGACTGCCTGCTAAATGTCTAGAAGGCATATGAAAATATATAATTGAGTTCTTAACTAACACCCTCTTGTAGCTTCATGTACTTAGTTGTCACAATTAATAGCTATTATTATTACAGTTTGATCAACTCATCCAACCACTATTATCAACCATATATATATGAATCATTAATTATGAATTATATGAACTACATAATACATAAATATATGATACATATGTATTATATAACATACATGATATACTACACTGACATGTTGCACTGTATTTGAACAAGATATGAGATTCATGCATAGTATCAACACTGTACAACATGTATGCTAATTTCTTGAACTAAGATAGATAGAAAATATTCTATAACTAATAAGTATATAAATGATAGAGTTTACTGACCCCTTATATATAGTTATTGATAAATGGTTATTGCTCGTAAGATATATAATTGTATTGATCTTTATTGATCATGTGACATATTATTATTTCATTGATTATTACATACTTTTACATTTATATATTCACACTTGTATTCGCTGAATGATTATATAGATATTATTTCTAATATCTTACATTGATTTTAGTTGTAGGTTCTAGTAACCTATTGAAATGTTAACTCACTTCGTGATTTTATATATTTTTAGGAAGGGCTTAGGATCTAATGGAGTGATGATAGATTAGAGATTCAGGTTTCATTTTATTTCTATTTTTTTAGTTTCATTCTTTTGTACTCAGGAGTTTATAAAGTTGGACTGAATGAAATGATTGATCTTTGGCTTTTGTACATGAAGTTTGATGGATGAATATAAATTTATATTTTGATGTAGATGATTTTTAGTTGCTTCTGCTTGATTGATTTATATTGATGAATTCATAGAAGCACTGATTAATAAATTTAGATATTGAAATAAATAATTATTCTAAAATTTGATCTTGGAGCATTACAACACTCTTAAAGGAACATGATTCTAATGGCTAATCACATATTGGGGACACCCAATAACACTCACAATTAGAGAAATCCCGATTGAATTCCAAAATCTTTTGATATTATTTGCCAAGAAATTATATTTTCATTTCAATTGGAGGCCCTCATATGCTTTAAGGCTAAGCTAGGCCAAAGATTAGAGGTAGAATCATCATATCCTCATGTGTAGACACTACCTTGTAATATATGAGAATATATGAAGTGACATTAAAGATATATATCAAACAAATGATTGCCTTAAATGGGGTTACCATATAGGTAAGAGATTGTTGGAATTTATATACATAACTCAATCAATATCTCATAGACATATTATCATGGTTTGTCAAACTTAAAATCTACTTAGTTATGAAGATAATTGATCCAACCTAGTCAGGATATTCTTGTTAGTAATTACGAATTGCTTTTTCTATGAAAGCTTTGCAAATTTAAAGCCAAAGAAAGAGAATATCTCGCAATCCTATGACTTTATCATGAAGACAAAAATGAAAACATAGGGCTTGCTCCTCCCAAAATGCAAAAGAGAAGAATAAGGATAATTCAATCACAAGAATTGAACTATCTTAACTAATATTACAATCTTATATGGATCAAGAAAGCCACTAAATATCATATATCTTTATAGACTAGTACATAAACAAATATAAATTATGTGGTCAGCCAAGTGAAATGAAACAGTGTGGTGGGACATGTATGTTGTAATTTAATATGTCCTTAATAAGATGGCTTTATCAGTAAGCTCCTATTTTAAGTCATGTCCTGAATCTATGCTAGTTAGAAATTTTTCCTTATGAAAAGGCATATGAGGCATAATATACGACCTATAAAGCCACATAATCAATTGGAGATTTGAATTCATTTGTTTAAAAAGGTAGTCATGGGCCATTTAATAAATAAAAACTTTTTATGAAGAAATGGGCCTACCAATGATTGATTTTAGGTTTATTTATAAATTTTTAACTTTTTGGAAAGAATTTTATGCTTAGAGCATAAATGTATAAATGAATGCTCCATACAACAACAAATAATAAAGAAAGTAATAAAATGACTCTATATAGTAAATAAATGTTCAATTAAAGAATAAATAATAACCAAAAAGCTAATTACAAATGTGTTTTATGATACATCCAAGTAAAGAAAAATGCAACTATCATGCCATATCTTTCAACGCCTCAGCATCAGATTTCTCATTCGAGCGCCGCAGCACTCAAACTTTTGGAGCGTCGCAGGGGAGCAATTATCAACACAAGGAGCCACGCCAACTCAGTCAAAAGATGCATCATTTCAATTAGTAATTGTGCCATGTTAGCCACCGTCGCAGTAGAACATCCTTTATAAAGCCGAGATGCTAGTTCATTTTTCACCGCCACGGTGTCAACTTATTAAGCAATGCAATGCTTGAACCCATCTTTGTACTTACTATAAATAGTTTTTTTAATTTTTTTTATTGAGAGAGTTCTATCACTTGAGTGAAATCATATATTTTTAAGTGTATTTCCTTAGAGTAAAGTCTAAGGGAGGTTAGAAATGTGTAAGATTTTTTTTTTGTGAAGATATTAGCATGTTTGTGTAAGCAACTCTATGATTGGCGGAAGGAGTATGGAGAAGATCATTTGATTATTTTTGGTGATAATTTTCTTATTACTTCTCTTATATCTTTGCTTCCAATGAACAAAATGAAGATGAGTTTGCTTGTTAATTCCTCCATATTTGGCTAAGTATCAAATTTTAGGCTAATGATGTAGAAAGCATAGTATGTACGAATGTAGACTCTTATACTTTTACTATAGGAAATTCAATAAATACCGGTGGTAATTCCAGCGGTCATTTGACCACCAAAAGTTTTAATAACCACAAAAAAATTGATAGATGCCATCGAAAATTGTTGCCAGTAATGAACGATCTTCCTATAGTGTTTAATGAATGTATTGATGTTTTTAATCTCTCTTGTTCTTCATTTAATGCATGCAATGATTATGTGTGTAATTAAAATCTAATATAATGTATAGCCTCGACATAGAATGTTTAAATATTATAGGTTATATGTAGATACAAAAATTGTAGGAAGACCATAAACTTTTCTTTTCACCCATATAAGCTTAATAGAGATCTAAAGATGCATAAGCTCAGATCTATATCTATAATTAAGAGTCTCATTAGGAAAGCTATGTTACATGCATTCATTAGTCCAAAATACTTTATTTTCATAAGAATCAATTTTCTTTGCAAGTTTTTCTTTTGGTGATAAAAACTCAAAAAATGTTATTTTTATCTTTAATAGGATAAGTCGTGCATTTGAAGTAGCAGTGGTAGTTAAGTTGTAATTAAGTAAAACACTTTATCATGAGTTTGGCACTCTACTCTATCACTTTATTACTTGATTCAACATTTATACTATGTATTTTAGTGGGCCTAAATTAATTTTATATCAAAGAAAATGTAAGCATATTTTAAACTTAGTTAGTTATAATATAGCTCATATTGTCATTATCTGTTTGTCACCCCCATTAAGTTTAAGTAACATGTATATTATAATTTTAACTATATTTTTAAAATAAGTGCATATTTAGACCTACATGTATCTTTATTTTGTTTGATAAAATTTTAAAAAATCCAATAAAAATATTATGTTTGATTATTTAGTTTGTAATTTTAAGTTGTTTTATCTTTGTTGTATACTTGGTAAATCTAACAAAGAGCCCTTGTTATTTGATCCAAAAATAGAAAGGATCCTTGTAAAATTTTAAAATTTTTTGACCTAATATAAGATCAGGATCATTCAAAACCTCTTTGGGAGTATGTTAATTTTGTAATAGAAGGAATCCATCAAAATATTAATAGACCTACTATTCAGTCTAATAATGTTGAGCTAAAACCGATCATAATTTAAATGATTCAAAATTCCCAATTTTGGGGGTCTCTTGTTGAAGATCTTAACTTACACTTAGTCAATTTCTTAGAAATTTGTGTAATATTTAAGTATAATGGTGTCAATGATGATGTCATTAGACTTAGATTGTTCCTATTTTTTTCTAAGGAACAAGACAAAGATGTGGTTGAATTCTATTGCCTCTATGCTCTATAGCCACTTAAAATGAGTTGGTACATAAATCCTTATCTAAGTATTTCTTACCTTCAAAAACTACCAAATTTAGATATTATATCACTTCCTTTAATTGCTTAGTTTAAAGGAGAATTAATTTATGAAAGTTAGGAGAGATTTAAGAAAATACTTAGAAAATTTCATCATCATGCCTTACTCGATTAGTTGGTTATTTAATCTTTTTATAATAGATTAGTAGGATCCGTTACGTTAATTATAGATCCTGAATCTAGTAGATCTTTAATGTCTAAGTCATTTGAGGAAGCATATGAACTAATAGAGGAAATGACTACAATTAATTTTCAATGGCCTGATGATAATATGAATCCTAAAAGAGTAGATGGTCTATGAATCATATGCTTTGCTACTATTTTAAAGAAATTAGATATTATTAGAGTTAACTCATTATCATGATTATCTATATAATCATAAGAACTTAATTTGAACTCTATTAATGATACTAGTATTTTAGGGATTAAAAATGTGAATTTAATTGGAAGACAAAATAATTTCTATTCCAATGCTTACAACTTAGGTCGGTGAAACTACCCTAATTTTAGTTGGTAAATAATGTTGGTTATTATAATCAGTGAAATTTAGGACAACCTAATTAAAGAGAAAACTCAAATAATCCTTGATAACCTATTATAAATTATAGACTTTTTTATCCTTCAAGATTTAATCAAAATAATTAATCTAGAAATAGGAAGACACCTTTAGAAGAGATAGTGATTCAATTGGGAACTCAATTGTAAAGTCAAATTGCTTCAATCAAAAATTTGAAAACTCAGTAAAGATAGCTTAGAATCACTTTTAGTAGTAGATCTCTTAGTTCATTACCTAATAATATTGAAGTTAACCCTAAAGAGAAATAGTAAGATAATAGAGAAAACTTCTTAAGGAGTGGTAGAGATATCCAAAATGAAAAATCTAGTCAAATATGCTTCGAGACTATAAACTTAGCACTATTGGGAGGCAACCCACTTGTGTTCGAAGTTTTTTTTAATTACTTAGTTCTTTTCTTAAGCATGTTACCATATTTGTTTTATGATTTTCACGTTTAGTCAGTGCCGGTGCCAGAAATTTTATTCAGGGGGGGGGGGGGGGGGGCCTAAATTAAAATAATTTTGTTTGCTGACTCATTATAGGGGGCTCTCCGTTTGGAGTTTTACTCAACATTCTTTAAAATATTTTTATTTCAGGTAATTTAAGTGAGTTTCAATTTCAGCTAAATATTTTTCGAGATTCTTCAAAATAAAAGTTGAAGATTTTCGATATATATATATATATATATATATATATATATATATATATATATATATATATATATATATATATATATATATATATATATATATATATATATATATATAGAGAGAGAGAGAGAGAGAGAGAGAGAGAGAGAGAGAGAGAGAGAGAGAGAGATTTTAATTAAAAAAAGGAAATGTATTAATTGTATAGCATAAATTTGAATAAAAATATAGCTTATTGATATCAGAAATCAACGATCTTTATCTCGTTGGATTCGTCTCGTCGAGCCGCTCAATTCGACTATAAGAAATTAAATTTTGGAAACTGTTTGATCATCCAAATTATGTTTTGAACCTTCCAAATATGTTTCAGATCCTTGATTTGGCCTCATTTGGGCTCGGATTGAGTCAAATTTGGTGTTGTTGGGTTCATATTTTCGAGATGTTCAGTTCGACTATAAGTTTGATGAAATCAGAGTTCAAATGGTCTCCGATCTATTTTTTGAAGTTTCTAACATGATTTTTTTCTCGAGATTAGTGCCCGATCAAGATAATTTTTTGATTTAAAAAAATAAATTAATCCATTTACTTGTTTCTCTTAAATCGAGGTTGTATATAAGAGAAAATAATCCATTTCTCACATATAAAAATGTCTATGTTAACCTTTGCTCTTCCTTATTCTTGAATTTTTTATTTTTTTTTAGGGGGGGCACGTGCCCCCCTTGGCCCCCCTTCCCTCCGCCACTGCGTTTAGTTATGCTTTTTTACTGTTAGTTTGCAATGTGTTCTATTATTTACATTTAATTAATTTCTTTATGCTTAAAAAAATAAAAAAAAATTAATTTCTTTATGCTTAAATTATAATACACTATCTTTTAAATATATTTACACTTTGATTACTTATTTAGTCAAAATAAAAATAATAATGAAAGATTATATAAAAGTAATATAATAATAAAATCCTAGGTGATAGTTTGAATGAATATTGCATAAAAATTCATAATTTTAAAAATTAAGAATTAACTAATCTAGATAATGTAAGCTATTGATTTAATTTTGAATTTAGAAACTATACATTAACTTATTGACAACTAAATTGAAAAATGAATAATTAAGTTTAATGATTAGATGTTAGTAGATTAAATTAGGAGGATCATAAAAATTTTTTTTAAAAAAAACTAGTGATCTTATTAAATCCTTATATTAATTCAATTGGATTACAAGAGGATAGAACCAAAAATTGATATTTAAAATTATTAAGTATGTACTTCATAAATAGTAAAGAAAAGAACAATATAAAAAACTTAAAATAAAATATTACAAAAAGAAAAAGACAAGTACATAAGAAATTTGTATCAGTTGTAGATTAAATTCAAATGCATCGTAATGTTTAAATTAGAAAGGATAAAATAAGTATACCAGTACATGTGATGGTGCACTAACAAATTTCTTATTTAACTATAAGCACAACTAGCCCTTAGGCTACATAATTTATTTTAAAATTCAGAAGTTAATTTTATATTTATAAGCATAGTGAACATATTCAAAATAAGCAATAGCAAGGATGACTAATTGTAGGGGTGTCAAAACGGGTCAACAGGACGGGCTTAGATCCAACCGAAATTAATTGATCATAACCTGACCCAATTTATTAAATATATTGGGAATTTCAACCCAGACCTGACCCATTCTGCCAACCCGAATGTCCTTCTTCCCAACGCCAACATGAGTAGTTCGATTGTGACTCACGCGAGTGGTGAAGGCGAAGGGGCCTTCGGGCATGTGCGGGCAAACCTTCGGGGCAAGCACGGAATGTGAGTGAGATAGGGTGTGAGACCTCATTCCTTTGCAGTAGCTGTTGGGAAAAGTGATTTTTCCCCAGAATCGGCCAGGACGAAGTTGAGATCGTCCAGGCCGATCAGTGCATTGAAAACAGCTGATTTCTGGAGTGCTTTCTGGAGCTATTTCTGGACAGGATCGTCCAGGACGATATTGAGATCGTCCAGGACGATCGGCACTGTTCACAATACCGTCCTGATCATCGCCCTGGGAATGGTCCAGGACGATCAGAATTTGTCTGATCGTCCCGGGACGATCGGGCGATCGAACAGGCCGATCTGAGTATGATATAAGGAAATGAGCTCGTTTTGAGGAGAGAGAAATCATTTTTATAAAACAAAAATATCTGAGGAGAGAGAAAGAGCGGAAAAGCAAAGGAAGAAGTCCGATTTCGGGGCCCGCGGAGCGATTTTCGTCGTTCGTTGCTGTTGGATATTTTGTTTGTCTCGCTGTAAGGACTCCGAACCCTACTTCTGTTTTCGAAGATTTTGAGGTTTTGTAAAATGGTGCTCAGATTTGTGTTTTTGTAAGTGATTTTCGTACCCGGTTTGGTACTGGCGAAGATTTCACCGCATAACTTTTGGTATAATGTAGATGTGATTATTCTGCATGTATTGATTATTTCTGACAGATTTCGTCCGGTCCGTTTTGGTTCTGCGGGGTTTTATTTTGACTGCAATTTATTATGATGTCCGAATTGGTTTGAGCAGTAAAAGAATAGTCTTATAATGTTGCTGTGTACGTTCTGTATTAATTTGGTGAATTGTGATTTTTTGGAGATTTCTGTGTAAATTCTGTAGACTGCCGTTGCTCTGCCCGATTTTCGTACGATTTCTGATTTTCCCGGAATTGATAGATTGAATTGATATGTATATAACTATTGATATGATTGTTCTAGATTTCTCTATTATTGCTTATTGCATCGATTATTGCATTGACTGATTGATTCTGAAAGACAAGTGGAAACCTGGTTGAACGTTGGTTATAGAAACCAACGTATGGATATCTACAACAGCAATATTGATAACTACAACAGCACTATTGATAATAACCAGTTTAACATGGTTGATCGATTGATAACTACAACAGCACTATTGATATTGATTGATTGATAACTACAACAGCACTATTGATATTTATTGATTGATAACTACAACAGCACTATTGATATTGAACGATTGATAACTACAACAGTACTATTGATAACTACAACAGCACCATTGATAATGACTAGTGTTTGTGCTTGTCGAGTAAGACCATTGTATGAAATTGCATGTATATGATATTGCATCGTATAGATTTCCTGATCTGTATTGATTTATTGATTTCGGATTGATTTATTGATATTGATCGATTTATTGAATTGATTTATTATTGAACGGATCTTGGGGTCATTACATAGGGTCAGGTCTGTGTGTTGGAGTCATAGAGTGCTATCCGTGCAGCGAGCATTATCCATTAGGGCATGGGCATGCTTACCCGGTGTCGTACTACAATATAGGTGTGAATGCTCAGGCATGAGAACAACGTAGTGAGGTCTGCACGAATGCAAGCGCACAAGAGTGGGAGCGCGTACGAGTTCAGGTTTGAGTGTTTGGGTGCATTATGCCTATGTTGTAAGCACGACACGTGAAATTGGGATGTAAAATCGGGTATATGGGCCATTTTAGGTTGATTTTGGATTTTTGGGTCAACTCGAACCTAACCCGATTTTATAAACCTGTCAAAATCTTGAACCCGAACTTGACCCGTATGTCAAACGATTGACCTGAATCAAAAATTTGTTGGGTCATGTTTGGGTTGGATTTTGGGTCAGGTCAAATATTGACACCACTAGTTGATTGGGATAAATGTTATGACTTATTTAAATTAGAATTATAATTTTGTTAATTCCAAATTACTTCTAGATTGTGTTGTATTATTATATATTTTATTAAATTTTACTTTGGCTATTAAGTGATAAATGGGTAAAAGTTATTATTGCTTGAGGACTATAAAGAGTTTAAAATAGGGAAAATTTGTTAAGTGTAAATTATAAACTATTTATTGTTTTTTAATGTTAGTGAAAATATATTAATTATTTTAGTTGTATTTGTACATGAAATATTCATAATAAATGATAGAAAATTATAAGTGATAAGTAGTTGTGCATGCCATAGTGTTGAGATTCATCACGCTGAGGTGCTCATTTCTGATGTTGTAGCAATAATCTTCTTTGTTAGCAAGCGCTGCTGCGGTACCATAGTCAAAACTGTGAAGTTACACATCACTAATGCACTAAAATTTAGCACTGTTGATATAAATTATCAAGAGGTCACCCATCCCAAGATTTTTCTGGGATGTGTATGCTTAACTGCAAAGTTTCTTAATAAAATTCCAACTATTACACCAAAAGGTGTCTCGATGTTTATGAGTTTAATTTCTTTTTATTTAAGAGGTTTCATAATCTCTCGCACTTAAGTAACTAACGTCCATGTTAGTCTCTTTATTCCAGAATCATCCACCAGATAGATACGATTCTAGAGGTGGCATCTACAATTTCAAGTGGTGACTCCTGCCACATAGCACTTTGTCCCATACAAGGTTCAAGAGATGGCTCCAATGGTGTAGCACTTTATCTTGTATGATACTTAGTTCCCATCTTTTGGCTGGTGTATTGCCTCAGCAAAAATCACTCCGTCTCGCATTCTCATTCAAACTGAGTTGAAATTTCGGGTATTGCACCTCTTCGCCTCAACCCAATTCCAATTCATTCTTTCTCTCGTCCACTTCTACAATAAACAAACCTACCATTACTTTCTAGCCAACATGAGTTTCAATTCTGACCACTCTATCATTAGTTCTTTTGTTTTTAAGAAAAAAGTTGAGATCACCAGGCACGACCTTGGTGCATTTTTAAACTTAAGAATTGAGGGATATAGAGCCCACACCCTAATGTCAGAAATCTCCTTCAAATGGTTTCAAATCAATTGGGTAATTAGAGAAAATTCGATTGACAATCATGTTGCTAGAGTCTCCGGTATGACCCAAGATGCCCGAATCATCCAGCATATCCTTAGATCCTCAATTATTCCTAAAGCTAGTGATAGGATTAACATTACTCCTCTCCTTTCTTGTCTAACTTTTTTAATCATGCAAAGACATCCCATTGATGAAGCCCAACTCATCATAGATCATATCTATGGGCTTTCAGAAATAGGACATGCTGATCAGAAGAGGAAGAAGAACATTTCTTTAGGGCACTTAATTACTTATATTTTGGAAAAGAAGTACAATATAGTGCATCCTGATGAAGAATATGAAGAGCCAGTTTACTATAACGATGCATCATTCAGATTGCTCTTCAAGGAGGAAAAAGAAAAAGAAAAAGCACATGCCAGTGCTTCAGAAGAAGAAGAAGAAGAAGGAGTGCAAGCTTCTGCTTCTCAATCAGATTACCAGAATCTGATTGAGAGATTTGATTGACTAGAGACTCACATTGATCAAAGGTTTGATCAATTTGATGCTCAACTTACGCAGCAGCAACATGACATTGGTAATATTAAAGATGAAGTTCATGAAATAAATACCAATGTAATGTTGATGGCCTCCTACTTCAATCTCTTTGGCGGCATTCCTCCTCCTCCTCCAGAACAGTGAAATTATTTTTATGTCTGTGTCTGTTGTATTTTTTTTTTGTTTTTGTTGTTTTTGTTTGTTTTGTTTTTATCTTATCTGTTTTATTGTAATGTGTTTGTTTTTATGTTTTTAAGTTCAATGTATTTTTTTTTGTTGTAATCTGTTTCCTTAATATCAATGAAAGTTTGTTTCTATTAGATTTATTTTGAAATGTGGTTAATGTTTGTGAATTTCATTAGTATTATTTAATCTACATATTGCTTAAATTCGATTGTAATTTGAGATTATCTATATTAAAAAATCTAGACTTTCTAAATTTATAATTTGTTTATAACTTGTTGTAATTAGAACTTTTAAATTCATGTCTATTCATTTAGACTACATAAAAGTTAATATTATTATTACAATTTTGATGTTTTCTTATTTTGTATTTCTATGCTCAAATGATATTTATGCACCTAGAAATATTTGAAATTTTAGATTATAAATTTTGGAAAGAATTGGTCAAATTACTCTTGAACATTGTACAAATGTACAAAAATCAAAAGGAATTCGCAAAAATTTGCAAAGTGAAAAAGAGGCACAAAATAAGCCCAACCAAGGAAAAATGCACAAAAATGTGCTCCAAAACTTTGAAAGGATGCGCAAAGCGCCACATGAGGTAATTCTCTTCTTTCCAAATTCGTTCAATCTCTTAATTCAAATTGATCTTATGTTCATTTATATTCTATTGAACTTTGAAATATAGAATTTTTTTTACATCTCTCTTGTAATGATTTTCAATAGTCAAATGTCTAAATTGAATCATGTCTTTGATAAATTCTTCTTACTTATAATGTTATATCACTTCTTAAATTTTATGAATTTCTATGATTGATCTAATATCCTTAGTTTAAAATTGCATACCCTATGTCAAATCACAATTTAGATTAAATTTTAAAAATAAATTTCATATAATTATTTACATTTCTTGTCTTTTTCTTCTTAACTTTTTGTTGCTGTCAAAAAGGGGAAGAAATTATTATGTTTGTGTTTTGTATTTTTTTGTGGTTTGTGTTTTCTATTTTTGATTGTTCTGTTTGAAAATTTTGAAAAACAAAAATATTGTTCTTTAATGCCTCCTTATTTTAATGTACTCATAAATTCAGGGGGAGTTTAGGAGATAAGAGATTTGTTTTAACTTGAAACCATACAAATAATAATTGTTTTGCCATCATCAAAAAGGGGGAGATTGTTTGAATAGTTGCTATTTGAATGATTTATATTTGTGCAACTTATGTAGTTTTGATGATTCCAAACATTATTGTTCAGATGTATAGTTATCTCCTAACAATTTTAGAAGATTTGCATTTGCTCATGTGTGTACTAACATTTCAGGAAAATCAGACTCCAGACTACGAAAACTTCAAATCAAATTCAACATGAGATATTTTGTTTATTTGAAGTTTGTCTTTTCTTTGAATTAATTTTGAAAGTGAGTGATTGTAATTGAGTGAATAAAATCTCACACACACAAAAAAGGAGATCTTGAAATTCTATACTGATCGTACAGGACGATATTTATCGTACTGGACGATCTGTCAGTTATCTCCTATAGAGCACTTAGAACGAATAGGAACTTGCTTGAAAAAAATTTTCTAAGTCCTATTCGTCCAGGACGAATTTTATTATCGTCCCCGACGATGGGTTCTCTGTAAAATTTTCGTCCAGACGAATTTTATCATCGTACGAGGCGACCAGTGCTCTGGAAAATTTTCGTCTCGATGAAAATAAATATCGTACCGGACGATCAGCTCTCTGGAAAATTTTCGTCCAGACGAAAATGAATTATCGTCCGCGGCGATTGGTCCTCTGGAAAATTTTCG
Organism: Dendrobium huoshanense; assembly: GCA_016618105.1. NCBI lineage: Eukaryota > Viridiplantae > Streptophyta > Magnoliopsida > Asparagales > Orchidaceae > Dendrobium > Dendrobium huoshanense. The sequence continues at coordinate 27,114,784 of CM028349.1, read as the reverse complement.
TCCAGACGAAATAAATAATCGTCCAGGACGATCGACTCTCTGGAAAATTTTCGTCCAGACGAACATATTTTCGTCCAAACGATTAACTTACTTAGAACAGTTTTCAGCAGTTTCTAGAACCGACCTTGTAATAACCGTTCGTACTGGACGAACCTAGTTCGTACAGGACGATCAGCTGTACGAAGTCATTTCGTACACATATACAAATTGGGTCGTTTCAGATCGTTTAAGTAAAATCGTCCAGGACGATCCAAGATCGTACAGGACGATCCACTGCGTACAGAATTGGAAACTTGCAATTTTTGGGCGGTTTTTCATGTCTTTTGTATAAATAGTCCAAATTAGACTGCCACCCAATCTTTTTGTCATTTGATCTTCGTGCCTCTTGAGAGAATAGCCAAGGAGAGAGTGGAAGAGAGCATTCAAAGGAGGATTCCTACCATTGGAGCAAGAAGGCTTCACTTGGATTACTAAGGTAAGAGTCTCTACTTGTGAAATTGGATTTCTTCACTCTTTTCTTTCTTCCTTCTAGATTCTTGTGAGAAGATCAGTCAAGGAGATCTGGTTCTCTGCCGACACTTGGAGAGTGTGAATAGACGAAGGGTTCTCTGCCCACACTAGGAGAGTGTAAAAGAAAGAAGGTTCTCTGCCTACACTTGGAGAGTGTGAACAGCCGTAGGGTTCTCTGCCCACACTAGGAGAGTGTAAAAGGACGATGGTTCTCTGCCAGCACTGTGGATTGTGTAAAAGGACGACGGTTCTCTGCCGCACCGGGTAGTGGTGAAAATAGTATTTTGTACAGGCTTCTCCGCCTTGCTGTGGGTGCTAAAGGAGAGTCACTTTGTGGTATTAGTGCAATACTCAGATGGTGCCTCTGAGGAGTGGATGTAGGTCTGGTTATAGACCGAACCACTATAAATCTGGTGTCATTTACTTTATTGCTTTTACGTTTCCGCACTTTAAATTTCAGTTTTAACAACTCTGTGGTTGAAAAATATTTTTCTACAAACTTTAAAAGAAAATTTTATTTCGGTTCAACTTTATCATTAAGAGGGTTTAAAATTTTTAAAACTACCAATTCACCCCCCTCTTGGTAGCCGTGGGACATTTACTTAGGCTTAACAACCTAATTATTGGACTCAACAAGTTACACTAACAGGACAAAATCATGAGGCGCTTAGGCTAAAATGGAGAATATCTTGATAGTTAAGAGTTAAACTTCTTTTTTACTTGAGAAGTTTCACAACAACATTAGGCGGTGCTACACAAACTAAGCATTGTGCGTCCATATGATCATAAACCAAATAATTCTAACCATGTTTACTTGAAAATATAATAAGGTATGCTAAAGACTTGATTATGCAACTAAACTTATGTAAGGCTTGGGATCTAGGTGAGCTAACTCATGGAGTGAATCCAAGTCAACAACATGAGAAATTCAAGGTGAGTGTTAGTTCTCCTAATGCTCTTAAGCAATGTAGTAAATTAGTTAATGAATAATGATAAGATTGATTCATTGGAGTGCTGACTAATCCCAGGGGAAAGCGATTAATAATCCCTGGGGAAAGCGATTAATAATCCCTAAGGGGACTACTAAATTAAAAGGACATTATATTTTAAAGTCCATTAAGATCTTTAATCCTAGCATTAGGTCATTATTAGATTCTAAATGATTGAATGCATGCTCCATAAATGTCTAATGTCCTTACCATGTACAAAAAAAAGTTTGCATGATTGGATGAAGCATAAGATAAATATGAACATAGTAAAAAATATGCATTAATAATACATGAAATTTATTTGTAAAGAAAAAAAAAAACTTTCATGTCATGAAGAATGCAACCCATAAAATTCACAAGGATAGCGAGGTGATGTATATTTTTACAAATAGAAAATTTCATTTAAAGGACAAAATAATGATCTTAAAAACAACTTGGGGCTTTTAAAAATTCATGATAATCTCTAAATGGCTCGCAACCTTATTGAGAAATAACTTTCCATGGCATGCATATGCTCTAACTTTCTCCTAATTATTTAAATTAATATATATATATATATATATATATATATATATATGTGTGTGTGTGTGTGTGTGTGTGTAAAAATAAAGAAAAGTAATGAATAGTGAGAAAATATTTTTGGTTGTTTAAAATATAGAAAATTATTTTTAAAAAAATTATGTTTTTGTTTCATTCAATTTTGGAGTTAGACTAAAGTTCTTTAATTTTTTACAAGCTCATTAGATTTTCTTAATATTTTAATTTCCTAATTATTCAATCAACAACTAGAGTGTACTAGATCCCTACAAATGGAGCCACAGGATTGGGCAACGTGCATAGGTATCATGCACATTGCATTAGACTCTTATGCACTTAATATTGGGTAATAACTGAATCAATTCAACTATACCACTATCTCAAGATTAAGATCCAATGGTTTTGGTTCACTTCTATCCCTCGAATTACTACATCTCTCATACCAAGATGATGGCATTAGCGGTGATGTTTATACTTGTATTGCAGCCAGAGTAGATATGGTCCAAAAGGATAGGCTCCTGGAAGTTGGAGATGGAGATGTCGGTCCTAGAGGTGGCATCGACTATGTCACTGATAGCTCAAAGTTTTATATTGGTAGCTTGCATAGTGGAGCTATGTTTTATGATGGTTTCAATGCCTGATCTTACCTTAAGGCTCATCTAAGATCATATAAAACATAATAACATTGTAAACAAGCTCAAGGATCTAATGGAGTAGAAAAAGGGGACAAAGAGGTTGTGGCTATACTAGTGGAAAATTAAGGGCATTTTTATCTAAAGCTGACCTTGTTGTTTTTAGAGTCGGAGAGGTGCAGTAGTAGGAGGAAGCTCTTCTATTATGAAAGTCCATTGAGATTTTTCCTACCCTCTTCTATCAGTTTATGCCTTAAAGAAATTTAATACTTTTGAGGCACCACAATTGGCTATTGGTTGGCTAGGGAGGTGGTTAGCACATAACAATAACTAGATCAATAATCCCCATGGTAGTGAAAGAAAAAATGAGGGAAATTTCCTTCTTGGAATGCTATGGAGGGCTCAATCAAAATAAAACTTAAGGGTTTTGACTCGTGGACCCTAAGTAGGCCCATCAACTTTAATTTGTTAGTTTCCCCGAATGTGGGCTTAATCTATGATCGCTACAATGGGGTTGGGCGTATCTAGAATATAACAAAACTAGGAGTTTACAAAGACAAACTAAAAGGGACAGGGGATGCATTAATTTATAGCCTATGGTTGAGCTAGGTGGGTCCATGGGTGTTTGAGTGGTTAACTTTATCATAGGACATCTATTAGAGGACATATGTAGCTAAGGCTATAGTGGTAAAGGTCACTCAAACATGGGTTTGACACATTAACCCTAATTTTAATCTAGAATGGGTCCATGCTAAATAGTGCCTATGGTTATTACTAAGTAGCTATTGCACTCTATTTTATTGAAAATTTGACTTTGGTTAGTGCACTCACTTGAGATTATACATATTGATAAGGCATCAGCTGTCACTTAAAAGGAGTAATCAAAGCTCTTTTTATAAATCATGAGTTGAGCATTGTTTGACCATGTGGTAAGGATTTTGATGAGATAAGCAAAATGAATGGCGAGTTTAATTGAATGGAAATTTTGATTAAGAAAAATAATTATTTAACTCATTATCTATATTAATTTACACATCAACTTCAATTAACATTATTTGTCGTGGCTAAAAATTGTTTATAAATTTATCCTTTTTAGCATAATCTTCAATTTGATAAATATTAATGGAAATTTATGCAAAATGAAGAAATATTCTTCATGAGAAGTAACTCACTAAGTTTATTGAGCAATTAATAAATGAATAATTATCAATCGATAAAGAGTTGAATTAAGAAATTGCTCTTCAACGTGTTAGAGATATATGCTTGGGTTCACACTATGGATCATTTACTAATTTATTTCTTTATTAATATTTCTTTTTAATTATAAAGAGCAATAATTTCATGATAAATATAAATTTTATTTACTTTTTAATTTTTATAATGTGCTCATTATTTCATTTTATAATGATGTTGCTATATCGACTGTGCTGCAATTTTGGTGCGCTGCCGAGGTTTTCAGAGCTGCAAACGATAAACCCCCAAGCTCCAATTCTCCTCCTTCTAAGCCCTAATAGGAGAGTGGTAACAAGTCACCCTTTCTTATTAGGTTCAATGTTTTCTTCTTTCGAAATTTTTTTTTCATGATATGTGGAACTTGCCCTGGTAATTCTGATGAAGTAGCTCGTTCTCTTGATTTCCATCACTGTGAGTTCTCTTGAATGAAGGGCAATCGAAGTTTTTAGTACTGACATTGTTTAATAACTTTGACGCGGGAGGGAGGCAAGGCGATGGCAGCTTTATCAAATATATGGTTCTTTCGAGGTGACTTTTTGTATATTTGTTCTGTTGTTTTTCTAACTAGCAAATTGTTGAAGTTTCAGTCTTTTTGTTTTGTTTCTCAAACTTTTATTTTTAATTTCTGTGTACAACAAATTGGATAGCAAGATGATTCTTCTGTTTTCTCAGATGGATCCAGGCAAACAATGGCATCTTCTCGTGAAGTTGTTACTGGAAAATCATTGCCTCAAACGTTTCAGGTGCTTTGAATCTCCATTAAAATATTATGGATTCCGTTATAGTCTAGAAATTTGTTTACTAAGTCCACTCTTGCATTTTTTTAATAAGGGGCAAATTTAGGAGTTCCTCCGAATAAATACCTCTGCTTCATGCACCCTGTAATGGAAGTGTAAACTTTCATTAAATTATTCATTTTGCAATGCAATTAATGTTTCTTTGCACAAATATGATTTTTGGATGTTATGGAACTTGTAGAGACAATTTTGTGGAGAATTCAAATCAGGCAAGGTGCTAATTCTTATTAAGTGGAAGGGATCTTACCAGAGAAAAGCTGAAAATTTTTCTTTAATAAAGTGCGCTAGAAAGGATGGGAAGTTTGATCCTTCATCAATTGAACCACCCCCGTACCATGTTTATATGGATTCAACTTCTGGACAGCTTGAACCAGCTTCAGGTGCTAGAGCAAGTATACCGGGAAAAGAATACTGGCCTGAGGGAACGGCCGACCGTGTGAGGGCTGCTAGGTCTCGTGAACCAGTTGGCCAATCATCAGGTAAGCCTTCTTATGGCAAGAATCCTGGAAGCCGGAGGAGGAAGCACATGACCCAAGCTGCTGCTTCAGAGATCCAAAAAATTAGTGCAAATGATGGGAGTGTTCTTGATAGCATGGATGATTCAGATAAGAAGAATGATCTAGATGACAATGTTAATCTTGATAATAGTAGTGATCGACATGTCGTTGGAACCTCAACTTCATCTGGTACCTTGAATGAACTTAAAGAACCATCCAATGAATATGTTGTTTATAAGACTGAGGAAGAAAATGAGAATCTTAGTCCATATGAGTTGGACAAAAAAATGGGGCGCCCACATGCCTTTATTGATCCATCGATGGTTCATCCGTCTGAAGAACCACAATCAAGTGAAAATCTTTGGTGGAACTGGAGGAAGCCTGAAGAAGGGCAATGGTCTAGGTGGCAAAGGAGGCGTCCAGATGTTGATACGGTTAGTCTTAAAAAAGTATTTCTTTTAGAAAAGATTAAAATTTCTTACTTTAACATATGTAAATGAATGGCAGTAATTAGGTTGCATCATATTATGGCTCTTCATTGCTTGGTATGCGAAGATAATCTATCTAGAATGTGGGGGAAAGTTTTTGATCTCTCCTAATATGTGCGGTATTTGCAGGTCTTTGCGAAGGCAATGGCAGAAACAGGTCAAATAAAGCTATATGGAGATCATCCAACTGTAACTGAAGCTACGCTTGCACGGGCACGAAAGCATATATTTAAAGAGGAAAGGTGGAGTCAATACATTAACATATGTACATTCTAGTCATCTTCTTTTGGGGTCAAACGTGCTGTAACGAGTTTAGATTTTAGCAGAAGTTTACTATCAAGCATGTAAATCATAATAGTAAAAGTTAGGTGCTTGGTGAAATTCATACTACCTATGTTCAAGCCCAACCCCAAGATCACATCTAGCTAAATTACCATCATAGGTTAGTATATTATTGATAACCAGACTAACATCTTCAAGATCTAGTTGCCATATGACACCTATAGTGCTTAATGTCTTCCTTAAAAAGCTTATGTTCCCAGCTGTAATTTTTTGTAGAATAGACACATACATAACTGCCCAAAATGCAGCAAAGAGGGCAGTTTTTAATTTACCAAAAATGTATTATTTTCTGTCAATGATTAGATAAAATAAAATGAAAAAGAAAAATAAAAAACAAAAAGCAAAACTAATCCCAAACAGCCCATTAGTTACATAAAAATGGAATTAGATCCTGTTATTCTTTCTCTCTCTCTCTTTCTCACTTTCATTTATAAATTACTAGACATATCTAACCTATGGTTATTAAACCTTAACCGCATGAATTGCAAGGCAAACTCTTTGATACAGCCTACAATATCCCTCCTTATCTTAAGACGACCAAAAAAATGATCACGAGTTCCTTCCTTTTCTCAATTCATCATATCCCTACTGTGATTAGGCAATGAATGTTGTTTGCTAACCAAGTTTTGTAGTCAGTTTTGGAATTCTGGAAGTTATTTTTTGTTCCTGGGTAGTTAAAATTTCTTGCTTTTGTTTTTTTAAATTTGCCATATACGTTGGCATATTTGATATTCTTTTTTTATTTCCTTTGATGCATTTTGGTGTTATTTAAGAAAATTATAAATGCGAAGCATTAAGTTTGCTCTTTTCTGTGTAATGTTTCCTGAACCACCTAACTTCATTTTGCTTTCGATACCTATTCTTGTTCGAACATATCCAATATCTTTCTACTCCTGTAGGTTCTAGCTAATTGTTCTGTATGTTATAACTTCAACTGGTATCTACATTTAAAAATAGTCAAGCTCTTATTGTGTGTAATATTGAGGGGCTGAGAAGTTATTTTCTTGAAAATTTCTGTTGAGAAATCAGGCTTCAGGAGGAACAGCGGAGATTGGAGGATATAGGACCAATAGCATATTATTCTGAATGGGTAAAAGCATGGACTAATGACACTTCACGAAAGGCTGTGCAGAAACATTATGAAGAAACTGGTGAGGATGAGAATACCCAGCTGATCACAATGTTCCAGCACCAAACTGCAGAAGAATACCGTATCATGATGGGCACTGATGTTCGTATTCAACGAGATCCGCTAGCAATGCGGATGCGTGAAGAGCTAATCAAAGAGAGTACATAAATACAACCTGACTTTACATCTATCTGTTTTTTTTTTTTTTTTTATAAATTTTTTGTGCAGATTATAATTCTTTGTCTAACTATAAATTTAAATCAAGACTTCTGGCACTAGTAGTTTGGATGAAGCTGGTGTATGTTGAATAAATAGTCTTGTATCATTCTAACATTTCAAGGTAATCATTGGCATAATAGTGTTAACTCAGTTTCAATCCTACCATTAGATATTGTCAAGCACCATTAATACTCCTGCAAAATTAGCGTGATTAACTAGAAGGAAAGAAAATTTTAAAACATTCAAATACCAAAAAGCATAGTTACAATTCCTGTCTAGTTACTAAAATGAATAACATTTAAAAGTGACTAAAATATTTACTTGATCATCTTGTAAATTTCCCTTACAAGTGCTTCAGAGAAGGTTCACTAACTCGTGAAAAATTGTTAGCTTCTTGCTTAAAAACTGTAATATCTGTTGGTTGGCACTATTGGGTGGTATCAGTATTTTCTGATCAGTATTTGGATAAATAGGTACTCCAGCTCAGTGTTGCTACCACCGCTGCCACCCACCTTTCCACCACCATGCACTTTCTTCATGCTTAGAAACTTGTTATAGGTTCTAATGTGATCAAAGTTTATTTAGTTGTTCGAGGTTTATGTTTATTTATGCTCTTAAAGATGCTTGTTCAAATAGATTCTTCATAATTAGGAAAGGAGACCACGATGCTTAACAACATAGTGAGGTGAAGTGAAAACTTTGAAGTGCAAATCATTAACTTCATTAATTTATTGAAATTTTTTATGTTGGTTAGACTATGTAAGAGGATTGAATAAATTTTTAACTATCTACATTTGAAAGATCTAAATGTATGAATTAAATAAAAAAAGGAATAATTTAGAAGTAATCTATGGGGAAAGAAAAATAAGATTTCATTAGTTTCAGGTATGACTTAAACCACAATTTAATATCATATTTTATTTTACTATATTGACATGGTCACAAACTAATTCTTAAATCTAGAATCATACACACTTAAGTTTCTTATAAATACAAATGATTAGAAAATCTTTTTGATGAATAAATCATAAAATCTATTCCTACAAAAAGGAAAAATTTTAGAGGAATAATTGAGAAATGAATTTGTAAATAAATAGATTATTTTTTTATATATAATGATTGAATTAATCGCCTAATTCAAGGTTGAGATGTGATACAGTAGTTATGCTTTCTACATGATGAAGTATAAGCTTTTAAAGCCTCAAAGTGAACCGGGAAGCATAAGTTTCAAACAGATTAAGCATTAAGTTTCAAGATTATGATTTTTTAAAGCATTTTGGGAGAGCTTTGCTTTGAAATGCAACTAAGCGTGCATTTGAGTGAGTTTTTAAAAAATGGTTTTTCTTGAAAAATGTTTAGTAGCCTAGCTGTAAGTTATCTTTCTTTTCTTTTTGATAAATTCTTACATGTTCTTGGAATTATATTCTTAAATTATGATGAATGGACCTTTTTAAAGTGGGAGTTAACGTATTGACTTGAATTGTTCATCAATGGATTGGAGTTTCCTAGTGATAGACTCAACCCATGGTGACACCGACCCGGAGGGGGCTTGACGAATCCACGTCGATGATCCGGTGACCATGACCGAGCAAGTCTCTAAGAACTCTTTGGAGAAAGAACTCAGCTTCTAAGATCAAATCTTAGGATGCAAGAATTCAAAATAATAAGGCAAAAGCCTTTATTTCTTGTTCTCCAAAATCTCTCATATTACAAGGGTTGGTTATGTATTTATAGAAAAATGTAGCAACATAATAGACTACACCTAACATAAAAAAATTACATATATAGCCATACTAATCAACTAAATGGAATTAAGTTGGCCTGAAGTTTAACCAGCGTCATTCTACCGGGGTAAAGGAGGAAATTCAAGCTCGTAGTAAGATGTCCGGTTGACCACAATAAGGAGGTGGGTTTGGTTGGCTAAACCGATCTAGATATTTCCACCCTGCATCATTCTCCCCGTCTAGGAGAGTCTTTAACATAAGCTAGAGTCGATGAAAAGTGGGATGGATGACCAACTCAGACTGCGTCTTTCTTAGTATCTTCAAACGACACTCTTCAAAGGTTGAATGGAACTCAACACCAAATGGATCAATCTTGCAAATATCAGCATCCACAACGAGCGCCTCCATGAAATTTGTGTCGAAATGCGCTAAGGTACCAAAGTGGTTGTCATGATCAAATTTGTGCCGGAGTTGAGCCGTTAATCATGTTAAACTTCAGGCCAATTTAATTTCATTTAGTTGATTATTATGACTATATATGTAATTTTCTTTATGTTAGGTATAGCCTATTATGTTGCTACATTTTTTCTATAAATATATAGCCAACACTGGTAGTAGGGGAGATTTTGATAAATAAGAAATAAAGGCTTTTGCTTTTTTATTTTGAATTCTTGTATCCTAAGATTTGATCTTATGTGGTGGGTTCTTTCTCCAAGGAGGAGTTCTTGGAGACTTGCTCGGCCACGGTCACTGGATCGTCGATGTGGATTCGTCAAACCCCCTCCAGTTTGGTGTCATTTGGTATCAGAGCTGGTAGGATCTTCTTGCTTTGATCGATTTCTTGGACAAAGTTCAGGTTGCGGATCCACTATCTTAGACAATCCACCAGGGAGTTTTCCTTTCTTTCCAAGATGGCATATAGAAATTGATCTCAGATTTTGTGGTGAAGGAAGGCATCTGCCAGTCGGTAGATTCTAGTGTTGGAAGAAGCCAAGTCGGAGGCCTACGAGTTCAGCTAGATGTCTCGTTCATCATGTCCTGATCTTTGGTGGTGAATCTGCTTTGGTGGCGAATCGACCTCATTTGGTGTTCGGTGGCGAAGCCGAAGCGGTTGCTTCAATTCTTCATCCGCATCACTGACATACACCTTCTCTTTGTTCTTGTGTGCGGACCTCAAGACATCAACCGCAAGAATTTTTAGTTACCGGATTCTTTCTGCTATCTTCTCCAAACAATTACCTTCAAACATCCCTAGCAAGATCAAGAACACCGAACATATGACCCTGGCTCTTGAAGCAGTTGGAACTCTTCTCTTAATGCTCTAACTTTGGCGTTGGGGTAGTACTGCCTAAGACCTTCTCCTCCGCCGCCTTAGTCTTCGCCGACAGTGATCGGATCTCTCCATCCACCTCCATTTGCGGCATAACTTGCTTGCTCTCAATCGCTACAGATGTCATTTCTCTAAAGCCGATTGAAAAATTGACCTATCAAGTCAAGAACTACATAACTTCAATCAGCTGCTGCCACTTATTTCCCACCACAAAGAACTACAATTTCTAGTTCTTGGTCTAGAAATCAACAACTCATAGAGCCGGTTAAAATGTCCCTTTAACGAAATCAACGGCGACCCATTCAAGAATAAGCAGAATTTGAAGATCTACTGCAAGAAATTGCCCGACTCAAACTACGATTGTCAAGGATTGAACGAAGAAAAAACTTGAGCCTCCTTGGCCGGGACTGTAATGGTGTCCAAGGCAAGTATGATGCCACTATGGCTTCAAGATCGCTCTTTCCAACTAAATCCTTGCGAACCAATGACGACGACGAGGGCATCTCAAATGATCAAATCTCCTCTACCCACGAAGACATGTTTGAAGGGCCACTTCGTCAGTCTTCCACCCCACCCTCGATCGAGTCTAGCTTCAAAGAATTTGAAGATCCTTTTCCAAATTCGTCGTCTTTGCCTATCTACGATGAGCTAGTGTATGGCGTGTATGAGGACGACATGTTTAGTGGAATTCTTGATCTTGATCATTCGACACATGATGATGACGAGAGAAAGAAGGATGCCCAATCAGAGTTATTAATGCATAAGGCAATGAATGTCCTTGCCATCACTGGTAAGGGGAATGCTCTTCAAAATACATTTGATATCATCACAAATTTCAGAAATATCTCAGGAAATGCTATCAGTTTTATAGAGGCAAATACTTAAGTCTGGGAATCAACAATTGGGTAGAGGTGAAAAGACTTGTTCTAGAGTCCAGTGTAGTTTATGCAGTGGTGTTACTGGTGCATTCCTCATGTCAACAAATGGAGAATGGATTCATGCCTTTTGTGCTGAGTGGTTGCTGGAATCAACATATAAAAGGTGCCAACAAAATCTTGTTGGGGAAATGGAAATTATTTCAAAGGAAAAGGACATAATTACTTACTGTATATATCATAACAGACCTGGTTTGTGCCTTAAGTACAGCTATGGACTTTGCCAGGCTAAATTTTATCCAACCTGTGCAAGAAGTGCTAAGCTTATTCATGAACATAAAAGCTATTGGTGGCAGGTTCCAGCACAAGGCCTATTGTGAAAAACATAGCATGGAGCAGATAGAAAAGGTTGATGGTCAGCATGGTGCTGAGAGGCTTAAGAATATATAGTAATTGAGGGTTGCCCTATGTCGTTGACTTCATCTTATGTTGAAGTCTCTCCTAGACGGGAAGATTGACACAGGGTGGAAATATTCAGACCGATTTAGCCAACCAAACCCGCCTCCTTATTGTGGACAACTAGACATCTTCCTATGAGCATGAAGTTCCTCCTACCTCGGTAGAATTAAGCTGGAGCTGAGCTGCTTAATCTTGTTAAACTTCAGGCTAGTTTAATTCCATTTGGTAGTTATAGGGCTGTATAGGTGTAATGCTTTCTTTTGTTGGTGTAGCCTATTATGTTGCTACAATTGTCTATAAATACCTAGTCAACACTTGTAATAGGCAGATTTTGAGAGATGAATAATATTTGAGTAAGTTTTATTATGTTTTGTATTCCTGTATCCTGAGATTGATTCTTAGGTGGTAGATTCTTTTCTCAAGGAGTTCTTGGAGTTGTGTCCTGCGACGGCCACCGGATCATCGACGTGTATTCATCAAGCCCCTCCGGTCTGGTGTCACATGGTCTTTTGTTCGAGTTACTTTTATCTAAGATGATAAAGTTTGCATTCTTGTCAATTTAACCATCATTTTGAGCACTCTGTTTAACAGATCTGTCATGAGACAATCGAGATTAATGATTTCTTCATGATTGACCTTTATGTTACTAAGCTAGGACTGAATGTCTTCCATGATTGAGGCACAAATGGTGAGATCTTCCTTATTTGAATTATTAGATCACTATGTACCAATGGATGAGGTGGTGCTTCCTAGCTTTGATTATTTTGACGGCTGAATGCCCTTTTGTTTTGCATGGAGGCAACTGTATGCTTCCCAGGATTGAGTCGCCAAAGGCGTTTTTGTCCTTATTAATCTATCCACTATGGTGTTATGGGTGAATTGCTACTTCCCTGTCCTGGCTTTTTTTTTCTCATTTCTTTTATGGTTCTGTGGTCTGATTTTTAATTCAATTTACATAAAGGGTAATCGTTGGCTGATATGAGTTGACATACTTCAATTAAAACCTTTTATTCACTTTAGATTGGCAACTATCACATAATTGCTTTACTAACTGTGAATATTGAAAGATAATCTGAAATGTTGTATATTTTCAGCTTTTTGTTTTACGTAATTATCTTTTATCTTAAAACATTGGAAGTAATGTGCTTGACTTCAACATTTTTCAGTATGGGGTGGCGATCCAGTTTATCCAACTATCAACTATGTTCAAGATCCTGATGAAGTAATTGATTACAGAGGCCCGAATTTCCATGAGCCTACACCTGACGTACTGCCTTACCTTATGGAGGTAGATAATTTACAAAGTAATTTCTTGGCTAAAGCAGATAAAATATTACTGCTATCATCAAGTGGTAGTTGCATGGCTTATGAATGGGCATCATGGCCCTTCGTATATCTATAGAGAAAAATATCAAAATTGTCCTTCAACTCTTTGTTAGAACCAAAATAGTCCCCCACTTTTTTGAGGGACCAATTTGGTCCCTTGGTCCCTCATCACTTTAAAATAGGATATTTTTTATTCTAACATTCAACATTGGAGTTTAATGGTGTTAAATATAAGGGTTTGGCCATTTTAATTAAATATTTATTAAATATAATTTTTAAATAATTATAATTTTGTAAAAAAATTTATTACATACGTTTTTAATAAAAAAAAATAATTTTAGTTTTAATTTCAAAAAAATTAGTCATATTTTATGGAATATGATATTTATTGATTTAGAGAAATCAAATGCAAATAGATGTTATTTTCAACTTAGTCAAACATATTTTTACCAATCATATTTTATAAAATATGACTAAAATTTTGAAATTAAAATAAAAAAATTAATTTTTTATTTAAAAATATCTAATAAAATTTTTAGAAGAAATTAAATTAGTTGAAAATTATATTTAATAAATATTTAATTAAAAAATGACCAAAGTACCCTTACATTTAACACCATTAACTCCAACATTGAATTTTATGATTAAAAATGTCTTATTTTAAAGAGTTGAGGGATCAAATTGGTCCCTCAAAAAAGTTGGAGACCATTTTGTTCTCTCACAAAAAAATTGAGGGACCATTTTGATCCTTTTCCTTATATCTATATGACTATAGGAAGGAGGTGAACCAATCCTAACAGGGCTATGTTACGAGCATTCATGTAAGTTCAATACAAGGCTGTCAATACACAAAGCACAATAAGAAGTGTAAAGCACAAACCAAGTGCACTCTTCGTTCAACTGAAGCACACTTCTAATGACTAGTAGACATTCTAAACTTTAACATTGAGAAAATACGACAGGGTATCAAAATACTAAACAACCTTATAACTTATAAATAGCAGTAGCCGAGTTATATTCATTAGGCTTTAATGAATCTAACGGATTTAGTCAGAGCTGTGAATGCTGTTGTTAACAATCCAAAAACATATCGGCTATGTTCGTTTAAATTAAGTTATTGCATTTGTCTATCGTCAGAAACTTATTTGCAACTTAGCAACTGAACATAATTGAGCTCTTATTGGGACAAGCTTCAATTAATTTACCGAGTGTATTGGCTCCCTTGCATCTTTACTATTTGTTTTTTGAATTGATCTTGATTTAGGAATGGAAATAGTAGTGCTTAAAGACACTGATATTGAAGTTCTTCCAACTTTATTATTGAAAGACCGGAAAGGTCTGTAGACTTTGCAGCAATTCCAAATATGCTCGATATGGTTTCATACTTTCATGTTGAGCCTTTTCAGTAAGGTTTCACTTCTTTTAATATGGGAATCATATCTCCTTTTTATCACAGCAAGGAAAAATCATATCAAGGGAAGAACTTCAGGAAATTTTAGATAAAGAAAAGAAGCAAGAATTTGAGGTGATAATTCTTATATTTTTATGCTTTTATGGTATTTTATTCTGTTCTATGGGAAAATTTCTCATGATTATCAAATGCATCTTTATGCTATTTGAGCATAATTTCAGGTCACTGATATTGATGAAGCCATGGCAAGTGCAGTTGACATTGGAGAGAATGATGTAAGGGAAACTGGAGTTTCTTTACAATATCTTATAAAAATTTACAATGTTTCTGTTTTTTTTTTTTTTTTTTTCTCTTTATGATTATCTGAACAACTAGTTTGGCATTCACCATTGTACCATCCACCATCATAAGAAGCTGCTTGCTTTCGTCCTTCCTATTTGTAGGCTTGCAATTAATTGCTGTGTTTCTTGGTATAGGATGAAGAAGATAGTGAGGAGGATGAAGATGAAACCAATGAAGCTGAAGAAGATGTAGAAGTAGTTGAGGAGAAAATCACCCGCAATTGGAGTGTTCTTAAAACAACACCTCAGCCTAGCAAATCAAAGGTGCCAAAAGAACTCTTAGTGCTGTTTTACACTGTGTAGTGTTTTATATTTGATAGGAAATACTTGAGTTAGCAAGTAATCCTATTGGATCTACTTGAGTTCGCAAGCAAACCTAACCAAAATCAGTAAAAACAGTGAGAAAAACATAGAAACGTCGTTGAAAAGCAAGCACACGATAGCAATGTCTTTATAGAAAGCAAAAGGAACAAACACCAAGCAAGATACAAGAGATCCTCAATTCGAGAGGAGGATCGTCTCTACCAAATATCTAAACAAGAGAGTCTAGAGACCAAGCACCAAGAACCCTAATTTTCCAATCAATCAAAACATATCTCTCCCTAATCCTCTCAAGCACTTTAATACAAAAGGTTTCCTAATTACTTTTGCCTCCCAAAGCCTAAGCCGTCCCTACCCTTTTCCCCTCTGAATTTGTTTGATGGGACCCACCCAAAGGGCGGAAAAGCATAGGAGGAGGCGGGCTACTTCCACCTCCTGTACGCGTGCTGAACCGGCCCAATGGCCGGCTGGGCCGCTTCAGCTAGAACCGGCATAACAATATCATGTGCAGAGTTTCCGGTTTCTTGTGTTAGGAAAGTATCTAGTATTTGATGATCATGATTATATTGCAATATTTGGTACGTTATTTAGTTATACCTAGTTGGATAGGTCGTGGAAATCTGGTGAATTGCAAATTTGTCTATCTCATGAAATTATAATGATCCAAACAACTATTCTATAGGCTTAGCAATTAGAAATTTATGCATATTGCTGTAACAGATGTTCCAATTACTTATAAACATGCTAAGTTAAACTCTAAACTATTGTTGCAGTTGCATCATAGCTAGCCAATTTGTATTTCCGAGTATTCCATTGGGTTCTAAATAGCCTTCTGAAGTTTTCTAAATCACCCAAAAATCGACTTGAGATGCATTTTATTTATACCATACAGGAAAAACCTAGAAAGAAAAGTCCAATGTCACTGGAAGAGGCGATTGATGATTCAGAAAACCTAACAGACTTCCTCATGGACTTCGATGAGGATGAGTGATGGATTCAGGTTTTATTGGTGAGTAGGTTAAATTTTTTTCCCTCCTTGCTTTATCTTTCTCATTTGGAGGACACAAACTATAACCTACCAATTGCTTATTTTTCATTCTTTTACTTGATGGAAATATTAGCTTATGACTGCCATTTGTTTTTTGTATGGATTTATCAGTCACCTGCTACTCTTTAATTCTGATTGTGTCTTCAATCGAAACTATCCTTATCTTGTATTGATTTGCATTTTCTACATAATTTAATAAATGTGTTTTGTATTCTAAAATCTGAAGTATGTGTAGAATTGACACCCTTTGATACTGATGAGGACATCGAAGATCAACGGCTACGATCGTGTCTATTTATTTTCATGTATTTTATTTATTTGTACTTTTCCATTCTTACCCTCACTTGAGGGGCTTTGCTTTATGTTGGCCCTAGGGGCAATTATGTCTTTTATGTTTCCTTCATGTATTTGGCTATTTAAGCCTTCTCCTTCTTCTTGGAAAGGATGATGAGTATTGATATGAAATTTTCACGTTGTGCTTATGATTCTCTTTGTGAGTTCTAAGTTCTCTCTCTTGGAATGATCTCTTGGTGAGTTCGTGAGAAGAGAGGCCCAAGTGGGGCAAAAGCAATACCCGCCAATCTTGGTGGATTCCAAGGTTCGCGGTTCTCTTATCTTCTCTTTCTTTTATTTTCTTATTGCATCGATTCTCTCCACTTTCATCCCACCACCAAAATACCTATCGATCCCCACCAAATCTCCCCTCCACAATTCCACCCGCCGGCCTAGCTCATAGCCACCTCCACCCGAAGCCAAAACCACCCCTCCTCCTTTGGCCGCCGGCCACCCATTGCTCCAAGGCATGATGAAGATGCCAATCATCATTATGACTCCTTGATGGGTGCTTAGCAATAAATAAAGGAGTTACCGAATTTTGAATTTCAAATTTGAAATTCAAAACTTTCCATATTTGAAAATTCCTAATTAGGAAAGTTTTCAAATTGATCCAATTTTAATTTCATGACATGTGGAGTTTTCAATTTTTCATCCTAGGTGGCATTGATTCATTTGGAAAGCACTTACTCCCTCCCTATTCCCTCTCTTCCACCTCACCATGCCGCCGGGATGGGTCCCCATTGATGGCTTAATTAATTCCCTCCTCCAAATTTGAAATTCAAATTAATTTCAAATAACTCTCCCTCTAATCTTTTAAAACTGAAATTGATTTCAGTTTTACTAGTGGTCCCCACCTCCTTAAAACCACCAAGCCCTCTCTCTCTCTTCATGTGGCCGGCCACCTCTTGCTTCTCTCAAATTGCCACCTCATTCACCACTTAAACACCCTTTAATGCCTTCCTCTCACATAATTAATTGCTGATTTCTTCAGTTTTAATCTTCAGATTTCAAAATCTGAAAAACTGAAATGGCTTCTCTCCCTCCTCAATTAGTTCCTTCATCCCACTCTCACGGTTTTCCTGCATACCTAGACTATTATTGTTATTTCCTAATACTAGAGTTGAGAATTAGGAATAACGAGTCCGTGGCTCTTTGCTGGAAATCCTTCTAAAGCCTTCACTCCCTCTCAATCCAGGAATTGAAGTCCTGAATTAAATTCCAGTCAATTCCCTTTCTTCTCTACAGCCCGCCACTCCTCCAAACCCCTTCCCATCCTGAAATCTGCCTCACGGGATGGCTGTCCAGAAGTGCTGAAAATAGACTGCTGGAGTATTTTGCTGTCCGGAAGAATCCAAAAGCTGCTACAGATTTTCGGGTATTTCCACTTGCTGTCCACTGCTTGGGAAAGCTCCAGATTTCTGCCCCCCTGCCCAAGAGTGCCCGAATCAACAAGAAAACTGTCCAAGAATACCTCCTTGCTGCCTGCCAGTTGCTGTCCTGAATTTCTGCACCGCTTCCCGAGTGCTCCTTAGTGCGAGGAGGTCGGGGTTGCTGCCCACTTCATCCCCAACGACAAACAACTTTGCCGGAACGCGTATCTCTCTTGTTTTTGGGTAAATTCGACACCACACTCTTTTATCTTCATAGTTGCATCCTTGAATGTGAATTTACTACCGTCATGAAGATCATATTAATTATTCGCCGCTAAAGCCTAGTAGTTAGAAGAGATGTGTGAGGGATCCTTGCATAGTAACTTATCTTATTGTTAATCTAGGGATATCTGGTTGAAAACCACCTATGTATGCAACGTAAGACTTATTTGATTAATTAATGATCTCAACCTCTCGCATGTGCTTAGACCTAAGCTAGGTTATCACCTTATTATTTCTATTTTGTCGTCTATCATCAAGACTAAGCTTATAATTATTATGCTCTAAAATTTAAGCGTGCAAACTTCCTTAATCCAATCATCAGTGCATACCCGTTTCACATCAGATACCTAAATATATCTGGAGTATGTGTGAAATTGTGATCTTTTGCTTAATAATCACTGAAAGATGATTATGCTTATTACAATAATTACATCAAATATTTATGTTAGCATATGCGCATGGTGTTGGTATTGAGATGCGTGATCTGCATGTTGAGAGTGATTGTTAACATTCATTTTCCTTCCTAGGTATTGTGTTAGTGTTAGCATGTGATTCATTAATGAATTCTAATTTTCTTTCAATAAAATATTTGTTCATGCTTGCAAATTAGTAGAGATCTATCAAGTAAGAAAAGTATACTTTATGTTCAATTCATTACAATCATTGTAAGACCCAAGATTTTCAGGTATAAAAATTTAAAATTTATTTTAAAAATTTTAATGTGAATTTACTATTATATTAGTATTAATAGTTGAATTACTGTTTAGTAATTATGGATATTTATTTTAAGCAATAAGTTCAATTAAATTAAATATTTAATTAGTTCCTGAATAGATGCTTCCTTAGGGATATGAGAACAGTTATAGTATGGGCCTCTCTTCCCACCATTTCAAGTAAGTTTGGAGTTTCCATGCGTACAAGCAGTGAGGGATTGTTAGCAAGGCACGGCACAGTGCCGTGAAGAAAGAGATCGGCTGTAGAGAGGGGCAAATTATTTGGTGCGGAGTCCAGATGTAGCACTACGTCCGGACTCCAATTAAATTTGTACATGTGTAATACGGACACATGGATACACATGGATATTTAATTGGATTTCATTTTTTTAGGTCATTTTATTTTTCGTCGAAGGGCAGCAAAAATAAAAGCACAACAAATGCGCAGTGAAAGCACAACAAAAGGACAGTAAAAGCGCAGTGAAAGCGTAAGGGAAACAAAAGCACAGTAAAAGTGAAAGTACAGTAAAAGTCGCAGGAAAAAGATAACAAACTACACGCTTTAAATTTCTAAAAAAAATTCCTTACAAAAAGTGCAGTAAATATCCATGTGTATAAATTTAATTGGTGCTAAGTCCGGACTCCACACCAAATAATTTAGCCGTAGAGAGGAGTGCGGCTTAGATCAAAGGTTGGATCTGGCATTCTACAGAAGAGGGATCGGCACAGTGTTTTATTGTTGAGAAAAGCACAATACTGTGAAGAGGGGATCGGCTGGTGCTGGGACTGAAGAGGACTCGACAATGTAGGCAGGAGGGTATCAGGCAGTGCAGGTTTGAAGGAGAACAGCTTGCAGTGGGTTGCTGTGAAGTATTAGTGGCTGTGGAGGATTCGAAAAATTTAGGTGTAGTAAGAAACATAAGAAAATTAAGGAAGAAGAAATCAAGGTAAGTGTTTTTGGTATATTCATAATTGTCTTTTAGATTTTCAAAAAGGTGATAAAAGTTTCTAAAGCAATTATATCTTATTGTATTATTAGGATTTAGGATTTATTGGGTACATGCAGAAGGGAGGTTACGAGCTAAATGGTTATGTTAGTATAAATTGTTGTTATATAATTTTATTTGTGTGATACATTGTAAGATTTATAGAATTAGAGAGATGCATTCTAGGTAACTTAAAAAACGAAGAAGAGTTGAGGAGGAGGATTTTGGGGAAACGGTTTGTCAAAGCGATAAGTTATGTAAGTTTTAAATTACTAAAGCAAGAATTATTAATTCTAGTTACATACCATGTCACTTGACTTGTTTCAACATATAAATGCATTATGAGAATTTCAATAGTAAATATGAGCATGCATTCAAGTATTTATGTATAAGCAATTGCATATTCATATGAATAATTAGAGTTTGAAATAAGATCAAGTATGAATGTTTAAAACTTTTCTTAGCTGGTAATATTATGGAAAGAAGTTCAATTCTTTGCCTATTGTAGACACATTCTTTGTATGCAAACAATATAACAGAAATATTGTTATGAAAGCATGCACCAATACAAAGTAAGCATGAATTACAAGTATTTGAAGTCTACTGCATATCAAATTAGAAAATGTTGATTATAAAATAGCTGGTAGGGCAAAAGGGATCCCATATATGATACCTAAATTACAGGAGGGACAAAAGGGACCCTATATATGATACCTACATTGCAGGTTGGACAAAAAAGACCCCAAATATGATACTTGCATAGTAGGTGAGGCAAAAGGGACCTCTAAAGTGGCAAAAGAGACCTTCATGTAGTTCAATAGCGATAATGTCAGGTTTACCTGAGCTTTATTAAACATTTTTATGAAAATTTAGCCAAATCTTTATAAAGCTAACATTGATAATCTGTACAGACTTTAAAAGAATTAAAGGTTAATCCTAAATATGATTTTATGTTATTTTTTTGCAAATAATGATAAGTTTATTTAATTATGATTTCAATGTTATGATTTCTTATAATATTGCATTTAAGTTGCTATTTAATTTGCATAACTTTAGGAGCCTAATAGCTCACTAGTTTTTATAATGGTTGTTGTTACAGAAAAAGGTAAAGAGAATGTGGAGACCAATTAGGCAAGGGTTAGATTTATATTGGCTGTTGTTACAGAAAAAGATAAAGAGAATGTGGAGACTGATTAGGCAAGAGTTAGAAACTTTAGGTTTTATGTTTAAAAGTGTTTGTGATATTTTTTTATAAGGTATGTAAGCAGTTTAACTATGATGAAACATTATGATTTTCTTAGTAGCTCTGTAAGTATTGTTGTGATGTAATTGAAATTATTAGATGCTTCCATTTATTTAGTAAATATAATTGTCATTAGATGTTTTATTCAACTATTCAAATGATGAAAAGCATCATATGTTGAGAATGAATTTTATGTTAAATTCTTTAGTACTCTATGTTGCTCGGAAGGAATATCGTGGGGTATTACAATCATTTTCTTATACTTGAAAATTCCTTAAGTTTTTTTGTTCTATTTATGATGACAAGTTTTTCTTTCTAAACTTTTGTTCTCTATGCAAATAAAAAAGTTCTTATTTAACTCTTCATATGAAATATCATATTTATATAGCTGTTGAGGAGCAAAATCCTCTTCTCGAGTCGTGATGAATGAGTTTCCTTCTGTTCTGAATCTCTTGATATTGATGATGATTCTGAATTTGAATTGTTCCACAAGGCCTTCTTTAATCTTTGTCATCTTGTATTTCTTTTACTGATCGTTCTTCTACATACAGTCATTCTCTTGATACTGTCTTCTATTAGATCTGAGCAATCCTATTTGATGTGTTTTTTTTTCTTGCATTGATTGCATCTTTTTAGTTTTCTTTCTATTTTTTTTTTTTAAATAGGCACCTCTACTCTCTTAATAGTCATTAAATCATCAAGACTAAAAATTGGCACCCTATCCCTACATCACATATATATATATATATATATATATATATATATATATATATATATATATATATATATATATATATATATATATATATGTTTATTATATTTTTTATTATTTTTTTCTTGGTTATTACAGCCTATTATTACTGAGCAAAATGGAGAGCTTCAATACGGTGGTGAGCTAAACTGGACCCACTCAACTAAGGCCATGACTTTCAAGATATGTTATTTAATGGAAGGTAGCAGCAAATGAAATTAAAATATATGTCACAATTATTAGGTCAGGTGACCTGATTTAGCTCTACGTTCATACACCAATAATGTTTTGCCACGTCTTCTTATTTTTTACTGCGCGGCCCGACAACCCGACCCGGATTGGAACCCGAAATTGCTATGTTCGCGTATTGCTAGGTATTGGTAGGTATTGTTTGGCAAAAACGAGAAATACTGTTCTGTGAAGACCAATACCGAGCAATACCGAGTTATACCGAGAAAAACTCGATATTGCTCGGTATTGGTCTTCACAGAATGATATTTCTCGTTATTGCAGAGCAAAATTGATCAATATCTTGCAATACCAAACAATATCGAGCAATACTGAGCAATACCGAGCAATCCCGGGTCCGTTCCGGTTCGGGTTGTCGGACCGCGCTGTAAAGAGTAAGAACACGTGGCATTATTTTACTGGCGTCCGAACGTAGATCTACGTTAGGTGATCGGACCAAATAAATGCCTGACCCTCTAAGTTTCACAGTGCCATAGCAATTATCTTTGCTTGTTTTGAGAGAAATAATTTAGGCTGCTTCAAATTAAATAAATTTTATTGAGAGTTGAGTGTCAAATTATAAATTATAAAATACAATCAAATTCTAAAGATTTAATAAGGTGGATGAATTTAAAATATATCAAAATTTTATTTTGTATTTTTTTTTTATCTCAAGCCAAATTAAATATGTTCAAAATCCCTGCATGTAAAATACACTACTCACTTTTTTACTTTCAAATAAAACAGCCAAACAAAAAAGATAAATTATGATATAGTAAATAGAGTTTTGCATTGGGTACTCATATCTACACTCACTCATGTACCCACCCATACTCAATGGGTATGGGTACACTCATAGCCTTATGGGTGAGTACTCAACATCAAGGGATACATTGATTTATAATGTTAATCACTGTATATCTTATATTACTGCAATTCTCACTACGTAGTGTGCAACACTTAACCACATTGCGACTACGATAAATTCTGATATGCTGCTTAAAAGTTTGCAATCAGAGCAAAGAGCAACAAGCCTCAAGACCATTAGTCTGTGGCAGATTGCATTCAAAAAGTATGGAAAGTTGGTGGATATACGTGGGTACGACATCCCAAAAGTCACCATGGGTGGGCGAAGCCCGTCCAAGTAAAGCATGGGTAACCGATGGGTACCCAACCAGGATCCCATGTAGGGCTTTGATAGTGAAGTGGATGTAAATAATCAACCCATTGGGTAATTTTGCAAAAATAGTAATTGGAGAGCAAAACAAGCATTTGTTATCCATCAATCCGTCCTATTTGCCAATGAGATGATGATAAGTGTAGATGTGTGCACCACCTTCATTTGGATGGAGAGATTATTACATGCGAAATGAGCGTGCGCATTAAAAATGTACTTACTGTGCACCCCGAAGTTCACACATAATAATATATCCATTTGGTAGGTGGGTCCCATTAATTAAAGGTACAACATGGGCCAAATACATTCAAATTCTAAAGCACATAGCCTATTGGTTGAGAGCATAGGCTTCCAACTAAGAGGTCCAAGGTTCGAGTCCATGTGTATGCGTTGTGTGTGTGAGTTTGCCTTAAATGGCCTAAATGTCCAAAAAAAAAAAAAATTAGTTAATATATTATGACTTCATTTGGATCGACTTTTTTTACTATTTTTTAAAATAAAATTTTAATATAATTTTTTATTAAAAAATATTTTAAGAAATAATAAAAAAAATTTATCCCAAATGAAATATATATTTTATTATTATGAGAAAAAAAAATTATATATCATATATAAATTTAAATATTTATTTATATAATAATTTAATTTTATATCATATAATAAAATATTATTATTAATTCTATTAAAAGAAATTCTTGTTTGATTGTATATTTAATGATGTATTTAAATACAATTAAAATATTAAAAATTATATAAAATAAATATCAAATTTGAAATATTAGATATATATCCTCTATGATTAATATTATCAAACAAAAAGAGTTCATAGAAAGTTTTGTTTAAGATAGCTTTCTAGATAGTTTTAAAGCAGCTTTTTAGTACAAAATTTTTTTAGTCAAAAATGTTTTGTACTAAAAAAATTTATTCTAAAAAACTGTAAGAATGTTATCCTAAATCCTAAATTTGGGGTTAAACTGAGGTTTCGTTTGGGATGTCTTTCTTACTGCTTTTTAAAGAGCTGTCTAGTATAAAAATTTTATACTAGACTTCTGCTTTAAGAAGCAACAAGAAAGCCGTCCCTCTGAGTCAAGCCGGCTCGTAAGCTGGCTCAAACTCAGATTTGTTAACAAGCCACGAGCAAAATTTCGAACTCTGTATATTAACAAGCTCGAGTTCGATACATACCCCGTCCGGCTCGAGTGCTCGTCGAGCCGGCTCGATCAAAAGCTGGGCGGATTTCCGAATGCTGGACTGCGGAGCGAGCGAGAAAGCTGGAGCGCTGGACCGGACGAAATACGAACCGGAGCAAAGCAAATAAACAGTATATTCGACGAAGTGAAGAGCCGGTTCACATATTTCCTTCGTTCGTGAGGGAGGGAGAGTGCAGCGCCCCTTCGTCAGCTAGGGCATCGCTTCTTACCTGAGTACTTCTTCCGGTGCTCGAGCTGCTACCTGCTCCGGCATCATCGCTTCTTGCCTTCGTTCTTCCGTTGCTCGAGCTGCTACCTGCTCCGGTTAGGTCGCTTCTTGCCTTCATCATCGCTTCTTGTCTTCGTTCTTCCGGTAATCGAGCTGCTACCTGCTCCGGTTAGGTATGTTAGGAGTTCTATCAATTTATCTTCAGGTTTTTTTTTTTGGCCTGAAGTTCTTGTGCTCGAGCAGGAGAGGACTTGCGATTTAATAAATATTCGATTTCTAACTATATTGATAATTATCTGCTTAATTAATTAATTATTATTTGAAATAATTAATTATTTAGCTAATAATCCAACTAATCATTTAATTAATTAATTATGTGTTATTTAATTAGTTTAAATTTTTATTATACTATCAATTATCTAATTAATCCCTTGCTGAGTGCACTGTTGACAGAAAATACTTGAGAAATGCAATTATTTTCCTAGATGGTAGCAATATTGACCTTTTCGTGCTTTTATGATTTGTATGCTTAATGATTGAAATATAATTCAGTTTCTGTATTTGCTCACATTCAACTTTTTGGATAATTTAGTAGTCTTATTTTCATTTTGTTTTTCTCCATTTATACAAGTCAAAATGGAGGTTGATCAGGAGCAAATCGAGAGTTTTGGAGTTTTGCTGAAGCAAGGTGCCGAAGCTGTAAGATAATTATTATGAAAAAAAGCTTTTTTTCATGTTGTATAGGTTGTAAGTGCGTAATTGATATTCTTGCAGAGGATCTTCGATTCAGACTTTGTAGGGCGTCGATCAATTGTTAAAAATCGCTTTTCAAAGAAGTATAGACATCCTGCTCTGGACTCAAAATTGACTCTTAGACGTCTGAATGCTGTAAGTAATCATAATTATT
The DNA here is from genome assembly GCA_016618105.1 of Dendrobium huoshanense. Taxonomy (NCBI): domain Eukaryota; kingdom Viridiplantae; phylum Streptophyta; class Magnoliopsida; order Asparagales; family Orchidaceae; genus Dendrobium; species Dendrobium huoshanense. The sequence goes on along the minus strand of CM028349.1, from coordinate 27,089,164 downwards.
CTTCTTTATATATTTCTTTTATAGTGTTAGGTTAGTGTTAGGGGTGGGCAGGGCAGAACCATCCTTAATTTTCAGGAGGGACAAACTTATAAGTAACTATTGTTGTTTCCTAGGATGTGGCTCGAACCCTTCACTACATGAAAATTGGCCAATAGTGACCCCTATTTGTTCATATCCTTAATCGTCTCACGCTTCGCAGATATATCGGGGTCCAAGAGGGCAGCGCCCCCTGGCGGGGTTCGACATGCTCAGTCTGGTTGCGGGTCAAGGGGCAACGTACCCTGGGAACAAATTTTGGTTGTAATGATTAATGATATTTTTGGAATTCAAATTAATAAATAAAATGTTGAATTCTATTTACTATTTGCTAGGGGCACTTGCCTAAAGACTATAGTATTTTAAAACTTTTAGGAGGGGCAATTGGCTAAAAACTATTTTAATAAAGACTATAAAATAAATAGAGGAGGACAAATTACCTCAAGAATAATATAACAATTTTTTTTTTAGGAATGGCAATTGCCCTTCGACATAAAGGGGTTTCCACCCGTGGGGGTGGGGGTGGGGAGGTGGTGATTGGTTTAACCAGGGTTCATATTTTGAATGCCACATTATATCTTTTGCATATATTTTGTTGCCTGAAGCATGGTTTTAATGCCAAACTTCCATTTGTGTTTTGTTGGGAAATCCATTATGCCCATTTTCCGTTTTCAGAAAATTATTACATAAAACCACTTGATATTTGGAGCAGGAAGCTCGCTGTATGACAAAAGCAAGAAAACTGGGTGTTCCCACTCCTGTCCTATATGCTATTGATCCATTGCTGCATACGCTTACATTTGAATTTGTGGAAGGAAAAGCTGTGAAAGACATACTCCTTGACTTTGGTTTGTATGGCATAAATGAGGAGTTGATGAATGAACTCGCCACACAAATCGGTGTTGCCATTGGGAAATTGCATGATGGCGGTCTAATTCATGGTGATTTGACGACATCAAATATGATTATTCGTGAAGGGGCTAATCAATTGGTGAGAGATTTTGATGAAATATATATATTTTAGCATTATAACTGCATATTATTGGTCTCTTTGGGGCAGTTTTTTTCACAACTTTATTTTTTTTTTAAAGTCAGTTACAATTATGTGTGGCCATAATCATGTTACTTTTCATAAATTTTACGATTAGTACCGACTTTTTTGAACAATATTTGTTAGAATGTAGTAATGATAAGGATGTTATTTGACTTTTTCAAAAGAGAAAAAATATAATACCCTCAATAACTTTTAAAACATATATATTTCCCATAATAGTTAAGCAGCTTATAAAATCACTTTTACAGACAATTGGAACCATGGTTTAAAATTGCGCAATATGAGGCTCGCCTTGAGGCCCGCCTTTGCGCAATTCCAGTAAAAAACGCCTCGATGCTTACGCCTCGAGTTTTTGTTATGAGGCTTGCGCCTCAACTTGGTTGAGGCCCGCCTCGCCTCACTGGCATGAGGCTTATGCCTCACGCTATATATATATTAAAACTTACATAAATCTTGAAGTAAATGCCCGACATTGGACTCTATAGGAGAGGAGGAAGAGGAGAGAGCAGTTCATCATAATGATGATTCAAATGAAGAATCCCTTAGTGATGACAGTGCTAATGATTTATGAGTTCTTATGTGATATGTCAATGCTATTTATTTTTAGAAATTAGAATTATATGTTAATGAAAAGAAAATTGGGATTTGGGAAAGATAGAATTTTGAGTTGAATTATATTTCATGTTGTCTTATTATTGAGATATTTTGATTTCACTTCATATCTTATGCTTTTTTATGTTTTATATTATTCTTTCATTAGTATTTAAAAAATTTATCATTTTATGTTTACGCAATTTTTTGATTTTGAGGCTTACGCTTCAAAACGCCTTGAGACTTACGCCTCGCCTCACGAATGAAAAACGCCTCAATACCCGAATACGCAATTTTAAACATTGATTGGAACCACCCCAAATGGACCCTACATCTCTTTTAGATATAAGCTATTTCCTAAGTGTTGGTTCTTCCTCCTGTTGTAGGGTCATATATTCATGTAGATCATAACAAGTTCACATGGTTCTTCCAGGTGCTAATTGACTTTGGTCTAAGTTTCACATCAACTATTCCTGAGGACAAAGCTGTTGATCTATACGTGTTAGAAAGAGCTTTATTATCTATGCATTCTTCATGTGGGAATGTAGTAAGTCATATTTTTCCCATTTACTCGGAAATTCTATTTTTATTTGTTGCTTTCTCCCTCTCTTTCATCATTTATTTTGTTATATCAAAAGTGATTGCAGAAAAGTACTTTTTTTTTCTTCTAAGTTTTATAAATTAATGTGCTAATTATCTTTAAAGTTAAAAAAACTTTTGAATTCATGCAGGGTTCTGTATGTGCTAACCTCTCATATCAGTATTGTACAATTAAATTCCCTGGCCATTCAGTGACTGCTAATTTATTATAAGAATTTAGCATGTACTAATGTGGTTGCTAAGAGAAGCTATTTATCATTTGAGCAGATGGATATAATACTTGCTGCATATAGGAAGTCTTCAAAGCAGTGGTCATCTACAATGAACAAGTTAGCTCAGGGTACGAATAATATAAACTCACATTATAACCTCTCTCATCTTCTTGGAGTCCGTTTGCGATGGCTGCAATTGTGTGTAAAATTTGCTGTAGAACTTTTCTAGGGGAAGTAAGAATTTTTTAGAACTTTTTGGGTGTTATGAAACTTTTGAAAAAGGTTGGATAATATTTTTTTTTCAATTACCACATTTGAGTAGATTTAGGCTTTGTTTGGGACGACTTTTTTCCTGCTTCTTAAAACAGCTTTCTAGTACAAAAATTAAAATTTTTTAACTAGAAAACTGCTTTAAGAAGCAATAAGAAAGCTGTCCCAAACGAAGCCTAATTAGTTGTAAAAAATTATTTCCCACTACAAAACTTTCTAAAAAATAACAATAAGCAGTAACCAAACAGGAGTATGATTATTATATAAAAAGTAAAACGATCGAAAATTGTTCTAAATAGGACCTAAATATTTAACTAATGCTTAGTCTTTTCTTTTATTTTTCTTCCATAAAAAGTGAGATTGCGAGGGCGGAAGCGAACGATGGTAGGATGATTCTTCTCCAGAACAAAAGCTCATCCCATTCACTTCAGCAACATCCTTTATAATTTTCTACTTAAATGTAAGATACCATTTTACTTGCTTGGATGTTAAGACTACATAAGATTTGTTTTAAGGCAAACTTGTAGTTTTCTACTTGATTGTAAGAAACCATTTTACTTTTGCTAAAAAGCCAAGATATCTTTTAATTGTGTAGCTCTGATAAACTTTGATTTTATACTACATAAGATTGTTTTGATCTTGAGGGGACTACAAAGCTTCAAAAGTCAGATAATTAGTTATGAAGAAATACATGTGACTTGATGATGGCTCCCCAACAGGACTTGATGGGTTGCATCTTATCCTTTCATTGTGGCTTTTTAGTGGCTATTTATTATGTTTAGAAATAACATTTTGTTGCCACAAAATGAACTATGCTTGAATTTTGTTTTTCTTTTGAGTTTCTTGTAAATTTTTTAAAAAGTTCCTTCTCTATATTTTGCTGTCATTGAAAAGGGAGACCACTACCATGAAACTCTTTAGTTATACGACTAAGAATCTCTTTGTGATAACTTTCTTACTGTTTTATTTTTTAAATAGTAATTATAGTTCTGTTTGATTATTGTTTTCTTATCATTTTCAATGAATTTTTGTGCTATGAAGTTATCTGTCAGCTATTTTAAAAAAAATTACTTTCCGTATAACAGTTTTACAAAAAAAATTTACAAAAAATTATGGCTATTCTAAATAGACCCCAGGGCTTATTTATAGGCATTTAAACTGTTTGTATGGTGGGAGAAGCAATTCCTTTAAAGTAGCGTATTTGTTTGGTTGCAAAATTTTGACATTTTTTTCTTTCTGTTTTTTTACTGCATTTGATTTAGAAAAATTATGTTTTTGAGAAATCAGAATAGAAAGTATGTTTGAGAGGCAGCTTATAATTTTTTTTTTTGGCGCACAAATATGAAAAATGAGCTGACCCCATCGAAGTTTAAGTTGGGCCTGAAATGAATTTTTTTTACAATATGGTGAAACTCATGAGTGTTGGTGAAATGATTTGTTTATATTTGTTATTGGTGTTGCTTTATTTTTGTTGCGGGCTGAAAGGTTCACGGTGATAGAGTTAGTGAATTTTTCGTCTTAGCAACAAAAACAACAAAAATCAGATCAAATCTTTATCCCATTATGTAGGGTTGGCTACATAATTTTTTTTTCTTCATTATGTCATGTTAAAAGTGAAAGTCTCATTTAAATATAATAAATGTCATTTCTAATATTTTCTAAGTCTTTTTAAGTTATATCTACCTTTCTTAACCTAAGTCAAAACTAATATATCTACTTTCCTAACTTGGTCATTGGAAAGCTGTTTTTTTATGTGACCAAATCATCTAAGGCAACTGTCTCTAATCTTTTCTTCCACTGGAATCACTCCAACCCTTTCACTTATATGTTTATTTCGTATCATGTCTCTAAAAGTAAAGTCATTCATCCACCTGATCATCCTCATTTTTATAACACTTAACTTAATATTATACTTCTCTCTTACTAGCCAATATTGTGTACCATAAAGTATTGCAGGTCTAACCGTTATCTTATAGAATTTTTCTTTAAGTTTGAGGGAGACTTTTTTATCAAGCATCAAACACGATGAATTCATCTACTTCAACCATTCAACTTGAATTCTATTAATAATATCCTCATCTATTTCACTTCCAATTTGAATTTTTCGTTTTAGTGATGCACGAAAATGTAACACACAAGTTGATAAGATGATAAGGGAATATTATTATTTTTTATGTGAAAAACCATGGAAAACTTATAGTGGGAAAAGTCACAATGCCTTACCTAGATGAAAAAATTTCACTATATCTTAGTAGATTACAAAGATAGACCTATTACTTAACTTGAAAATAATAAAATTACAATTAATTGGAGAATTGGTCAAACATTGTAAGATATAGTGAAAATCTTCTATCTGAATGCGGCTTTCGGGAGAAGAATCAGTAAAGTTCAATGATGATAGTCAGGTGGTGGAACGAAGTTTCGATGGTGGCTAATCAAGTCTGTAAAATGTTTTAAGAACTTAGCAATTTTATTTAGGATCTATTTGGGACAATTTTTAGACCGCTTGGTTGCTTTTTCGATAATAATCATAATTTTATTTGGGTATTATTTTCTTGCAGCTTTCTTACTATTTCTTAGAAAAATTTGTAGTGAAATTTATTTTTTACAATTATAATAGCGAAGTTGTTTTCGTTACAGTAACTTCACAATCAACCTTATAAAATATTATAGCTGTTCCAAATAGATATAAAGGTTTTGTTTGGAACAATTTCTTTATTGTTTTCTAAAGCAGCTTTTTAATATAAAAATTTATTGAACTATAAATTTTTTTATTAGAAAATTACTTTGAAAAATAGTAAGAAAGTTATTCCAAATAAAGCCTAAATTATTTAAAATCCACTTCTAACTAATTAATGATTAATCTGGTCTCCCATAGAACTTAGCTGATCAAAATTAGGTAAAGGGAATTCCCCCAAAAAAAAAAAAAAAAAAAAAAATTAGGTAAAGGGCGTCGGATATAAATGTGACAATGGAGAACTTTTAAATAAATGTTTTTTAATGTATTTTAAAATAGAAATATAGCATATAATATATCAATTTTGTATTAAAAAAATGCTTTATATTCAATGGTGATAAAACCAAGAGCTAAAATTAATGATGTATTTAGTGATTTAATTCATTATTTAATTATAAATTTATTTTAAACTTTTTTTTTATATAAATTTACAATTTTATGGAAAATAATTCCACAAATAGATAAAATGAGTTAAGATTTTTTGGAGCATGTGTGATAAAATTCAAATATATGTGTGAAAATTAAAAGTAAGTTTTGCCAAAAAAATTAGCTAATTGAAATTAAATTTTCATGTGACACAAAAATCTAACATGGAGGATATGTCAAATCTAAAGCGATCATTTAGACCTATAGCTTAGAGCAACCCATACTATCCTACTCAGTCTTAAAACTCTTAGGATGCACTAGAATCAAGCACAACATCATGAATATGCATGGAAGCTATTCGTTGACAATTTTGACGAGGAGACATTAACAGTTTGAAGTTTCTACTTCGTATATAATTGAGGAAGAAGAATTTTACGTAGCTTATCTTTGTTTATTGGTTGGGGGCATGGGCTATTAACCAGGAGATTTTGGGTTCGAAGCTTGCATATGTGGGTTTATCTTAATGACTCAAGTATCTTAAAAAAGGAAGATGAGTATCGATAAAGAAATATGGTCTTCAATGCGGTAGAAAAATCAATTGATGATATAGGATGATGCCTTCACTAGGAAGAGATGGAAGGTTTATATGCAAGAGGACATAAAAGGTGGGATTGACTTTACAAAAGAGCTTGAAGAAAATTTGAATAATTCATATAAAGCAACTATATATATTTCATAACTATTCAAAGGTGAAAACCATAATGATGTTCACACTATAGATTTCATTCTCTAATGTTAGGTTGATTTTCCATTTAACCATTAGTTTTATCCATTTTCATACTCATTGAATTAAAAATAGCATGTGATTCATTTTGATTTAGTGAAAAATTAGCTTAGTTTTGTTATTTATAGAATCAACGAAAGAATGTGAAAGCATTAGATTGGAGTATCAAGTTGTTATTGAAGATCTCTATACATAACAACTTGATATTATGAGGATCTTTTTAAAACAAATTTTTAGTACAAAATTTATAATAATAAAAAAAATTGTATTGAAAAACTGTTTTAGAAAGCAGGAAAAAAGCTGTCTCAAAAAGCCTAAGTTACTTTGAGTTGAGCTACATGTGTCTAATCCAAATAACTTAATGCACAGTACTTACAATTATCACATTAGTTAATGATAAATATAGTATCTGCATACAAAGAGATTATTACGTGCGGACGTCTAATGCATCCAGAGGCTAATCAGGAGCCGTCATCTCTTTCAATATACTATGCATTGAGTGATGTTGTGGCTCGTGACCGACGTCCGGACGCATTCAACATCTGCACATAATAATTTTTCCTGTATAGGAGAGGAAGAATAATTATAAAGTGCATAGAGAACTTTGATGAGTTGAACTTCACTTGATCCTCTTCTTCTTCTCCACATTTTGTAGAATCCACGAAAGGATGTGAAAGCATAAAATTTGATTCGTTTTTAATCAGTTTCCTCTTCTTCTTCCCCACATTTTGGCGGTTCGAGGAAATGAAGCCAAATAGCCAATGGCGAGAGCTCGCAATAAAGAAGTTTTACGATAAAATAATTAACTTTGAAACAGTCATTTTCTTCAAACTTATTTCTTAATTCGATCGATAAAAAACTCTCCTTTTTCCATAGCGGCTGCGTCCGTTCCATCTTAGGTTTTCTATTTCTCCTTCTCCTTCTCTCAGGTCAAACAGTGGCGTTCCTCTGCAAGCTTATACCATTCTCTCTAATCAGTTTATCTCGCTTCAAGCAATCTTTCTGGGGTAGCCATTTTCGTTTAGATCCAAGCACCGCCTTGGAGATCTCCGTGGAGTTTGTTTTTATATCATCTCTTCTAACCTTTTAATGGGATTCTGGTCGTTTGAGGGACGATGAAGAGGTCGAAGAGCGTGGAAACTCTCGTCGGGAGGAGATGGAGGTTATCTCACATCCTCTTCGCCGTGGCTGCGCTTTATCTTCTAATAATCGCCTTCAAATTTCGCCACATTTTGGAGATCGTCGGCTTGATGAGCGACGACCGGAGTTTCGCCGGTATCGACCGTACAGCTGCTGGGGATGGCGTGGCGGACGTAAGCCGGTCATTTTTCGGCTCCGCCTACTCAGATTCACTGCATCGCCACCTCGATGGTGGAGACCCACCGCCGAAGCCCGGCAGCGACCCGATCGTCCTTCCCACGCTCGGCAAGCCTTTGTATTCTTTCGACCACTACGGCAGGATCACCAGCGCCATAATGCAGAGGCAGCAGCATTGGGTTGGCAACCTTACTGAGCTGGAAAGGATGGCACATGAAGCTTGGGCTTTGGGGATGAAGTCTTGGAAGGAAGTGGAAGATTTTGAGGACAAAGGGGAGTTGAACCAAACGACATTAATTGAAAGGAAGCTGGAGTCCTGCCCCATGTCGGTCTCCATGGGTAAGGATGAAACGGGCTCCGGAGACAGCTTGATGTTTCTGCCATGTGGACTTGAGGTGGGTTCCTCGATCACTGTGATTGGTACTCCTCACCATGCTCATCAGGAATTTGTGCCTCAGCTGGCAAAGCTGAGGCAGGGGGAAGGGATAGTCATGGTGTCCCAGTTTATAGTTGAGCTGCAAGGACTTAAGGCAGTTGATGGTGAGGAACCGCCAAAGATCCTGCACTTCAATCCAAGGGTGAAGGGTGATTGGAGCCATAGACCTGTCATCGAGCACAATACATGTTACAGAATGCAGTGGGGGAAAGCTATGCGGTGTGATGGGATTGCTTCTAAAGAAGATGATGATACAGGTATTTTAGTGATCCCAAAGTTCTAAATTTCACATTATGAAGTGGTTCTCATAATTACTGAGTTTTCTGTCAAAAACTGACTGTTTGCTCGGTTGCTTCCATGGAGAGTGATATGTTGGATTAGCCATGAGCTTGCATTTTGCGTGTCAAGTAAAAGTTAAGCTTTTCAAGGGCCACTAGTTGAATTTACTTTTATGAACGAGTGGAAGTAAGGTTTTGGGTAGGGAGTGGGTGTGAAAGTCAATATTGAGATTATGGGTGGTGGCTGGCGGAGCCTTGCCTGACTGAAGTAAGGCACTGAAAGTAAATATCTATATCAAATATAAATCAAATTTAGTTGTAAGGAATATTTTTAAAGAGGTTACAAAATAATCATCAGATGAAATTTATGTTTGAAAAAAATGCTTTATAGTTTAGGTTTCATTGCATTACAAAGTTGAAAATCATGAAAAGTAGTTTATCTTAAGTACATACGGTTAAATAACCTCAAGTTTGTAGTATGTGTTTTCTAGAGATTACCAAATCTTCAACATTATCCATTTCATCTTCATCATCTTCATCCATTTTCTCTTTTCTATCACTGAATTTATAGCCCTGTATTTGTTTTGTTTTTCTCATTAGTTAAGAACTTGTACATTCATTTTATTTAACTCATTTCAAAGGGCATAGCCTTATTTCTCCAACTCATGATGCATTGCACTTTTCACTTCAGCCAATTTTATGATCATGAAAAAAGTTGCATGCATTTATCATTTTAAGAGTTAGCATCTTTCAATTCAAGGAAAAGAGCTTGCCTCTGATTTTTTCAGTTCAAGGAAAGATGCTCACCTTGGAACGCATTATTTTCTGCTCATCCTTGGCAAATTTTTCTGCAATCATTCCCCATATATTTTTGACTCATAGTTATTGTAGTGGCCATCTCCTGTTGGTGCAGGCAATATTTCTGAGTGTGTGTGCATTCACTAAATTGCTTTAGGCCTAGTTTGGGACGGCTTAATTGGCGCCTTTTTGGTTTCAAAACGTGAAAATACTTTCGGCCGCTGTTTGGAAGCCTATTTTTTATAAAATTGTGTTTTTTAAACCCTCATTATCTTACCGATTTCAAAGCTTTTATTTTTTACTTCTCCGTTATAAAAGACATTTTCGAAACAATCGTTTCTCATCAAAATTTTATGAAAAGAGTTCTGCCACCAAATGAGGCCTTAGTCTACTGAGATGGTTGGCCAATGTCGGCTAACTACCTATTATTTTATTTCTGCAAAGCAATTGTCATCTTATTTTTTTGGTTTGTGTTTTGTTACATTCATGTTTATGTATGTTCTATGTACTTAGGTGACAGGAAAGGATCCTATCGACCTTCTGATTTAGAGCTCAGGTATTCTCATTTTTGATAGCAAAATAAAAGGAACGGCCACTCATGCATTCATTAAGAACATAAAATATAGGGCTATAAATTCATATCTTTCTATATTGACCTTTTGTAGCTTTATGTGGATACGTTTGTGACTCATGCATTCATTAAGAACATAAAATATAGGGCTATAAATTCATATCTTTCTATATTGGCTTTTTGTAGCTTTATGTGGTTACGTTGGTGCACATCTCAAAATTTCTGTTACACTTTTTTTTGAAGTTAAAAATGTATAATTTCCAGTCCTTTTGGGCAGTTGATGGATTCATCAAATGTGAGAAATGGTTACGAACTGATATTGTTGATTCAAAAGAATCCAAAACGACTTCGTGGTTGAAGAGATTCATTGGTCGTGCAAAGAAGCCAGAAATGACATGGCCTTTTTCTTTTGTGGAGGGCAGGTTGTTTGTCCTGACAGTTCGTGCTGGCATAGAAGGATATCACATTTTTGTTGGAGGCAGACATCTAACTTCATTCCCATATAGAACGGTATATTTTCCCATTCTTTTTTAATATTCTCTTGTTTTTTTTCTGTTGAGTTCATATTTGCAATTTTTGGTTTATGGCAAAATTAATATCTTTGTTGTATTTGCCACTTCTCTTCCCAGGGGTTTACTCTCGAAGATGCTACAGGTTTAGCGATTAAAGGAAATGTAGATGTACATTCAGTATTTGCCACTTCTCTTCCCAAATCTCATCCTAGTTTTTCACGTCAGCAAGTCTTGGAACTTTCAGAAGCATGGAAGTCTGGTCCTCTTCCACAACAACCAGTTGAGCTTTTCATTGGTATTCTCTCTGCCACCAATCATTTTGCAGAACGCATGGCTGTTAGAAAAACCTGGATGCAATATTCTGCCATCAAGTTGTCAAATGTTGTGGCCCGGTTCTTTGTTGCCCTGGTAAGCTTTTTTGTACTTTTTACATGTCAGAGCTCCATGTATTTAGCAGCTAAATAATGGATGGAGCGCATATTTTTTTCGTTTGAGACGGCTTTCTTATTGTTTCTTAAAGCAGATTTTTAGTTAAAAATTTTTACTTTTTGTACTAGAAAGTTGCTTTAAGAAGCAGTAAGAAAGCCATCCCAAATGAAGTCTTAGATTTCATTCCATAAAATAGCACCTCAGCAGGAACAAGATGTACTTCTTTTAGTGGTAAATGTAGGAGTCTGCTTTCGTTATGCCCAAGGGGGTTGAGTAGTTTCCCGAATGAAATTTCCCATTCCATTTTGGTAGGAAATAATTGAAAAATGGCCTTCACTCCACTTGGTCAAGTAACCAATTTTAATCATTACATTAACATGATCAGTTTCAACTTCAAGTTCTGGGAGTAATGTTCTGACATAGTGAAGGCCATGATATTGATATGTATTTAAATCATTGATTAGATGAAATTTTACTAAAAAATAATCCATTAAAGTTTAGATATGGTAGGCAATGACCCCTGGAACAATTTCGTTCTTTGAAAATTTTGAACTTTCTATTTTAGTTTTGTAGCATAGATAATAATGTTAAGATAGCATAATTATTGGGATGAAGTATGAAAGTTTGGGAGTTGGTGCTTTCAAAAACAATAGGCACCATTGTTGATTTAGCTGCTCACACTTTTTGTGCTAATTTCATTTAGGCATAAGGGTGAGAATGAGTTAATTTTGAGCTGATACAGTGTTACACCCCGAGTCTGGAAGAAGAAACACTCCAACAATGCAGGATGGCATGCAGTGATTAACCTCAACCTTGACGTAAGCTTAGAAGGTCAAGGTTGATTCAAACATGTTTTATACCTACAAGAAGAAAATTCATACACTAGTAATTATGAGCAGGAGATGTAAGAGTAAGCAATAGAAAGTAAACATTTCATTGCATTAATAGCATCCATAACAAAAGTATATTAATGAAGCAGAAACACCAATAAATAAAAAATAAACTGAAAGTAACTACTACTTCAGCAAATGCTTGTGCTCTTAGATTTCTTATTTGAGCAGGGCATTTGCACGATTAAGGCTTGGAGTTGTTCTCTCACATTCTCAACAAAATTGCTCCTATCCATATTTTTTCTGTCTCTCTCGGCATTGACGATGGGTACTTGTACTTGTCTAAGTGCGTGCTAGATTGTGGTATTTGGATCTTGTTTTAGGTTATTTTTTCCATGTTCATGTCGTCCTAAGTGCAATCTGATAGTGCTTTCATGATGCCCGCACACTGCAATGCAGAGATTTATCCATTTGGGATTTCATCAAAAACTGTGGCAATGGATTTGTGTAGTTCCTACTGAGTGGAGAATAAGCAAGCCTAACTATCTAACATTTCAAGAGCAAGGAACTGAGGCTATATAGGAGACTTCCATCATGTCAGAAAATGCATGCATAGATGGTGGTCGAGGCATCCAAGTTGAGGGAATCTTTCCATTGCTTATTAGTGCGCCGCCAGTCCAAAGCTTGTGACTTCATGGTTACAGTTAATGAAGTTCTTATTAAATACTTGTAGGTATTAAAAATGGGCAAAGGAGAGTAGATGGTTCTCATCGCGACCATCATTGGAAGGGCCGCTGGAGCTTAGCATTTTGGAAAGCATTCATTGTTATCTTATGATGCATCAACACTTCTTCTCAAAGAGGCATGTAGTGTCCGATACGTATCTGACATGACACGCTAAAAATATGTCTAATTAAAAATATTAAAAATAAATTGGACACGTATGTCTCAAATATTTTATGATTTTTTAAATATAATTTTCTGTATTTAAAATTTTTATTTATTTAAAATATAAAAATTAAATTTCTTATTTCCTCTCTATAACATTTATTGAATATTCTCATTTTCATTTCTCTTTGGCAGGTCACGACTTTGGTTTCACAAAAAATTTCTGATGTCATCTTAACATTTGATGTCTGACGTTGTTACAACATCGATATTTCAAATCATCTCAACATCAAAGTCTGACATTGTCTGTACATTGATGCTTGATGCTAGCCATTTCTACACCCACAACTTGATAGCTTATCTTTGTCCGACGTCATCTTAACATCGACGACCAACGTTCTCTTAACATCGATGATAGATGCTCTCTCGACATCGACGACCGATACTTATTGCATAACATCAATGCCTGGCTCTTGACAACATTGTCATCTCCTCTCTCGATGCTTGATACACGTCATTGACGCCCGACTCTCGACATCCTAATATTAATCAATTTAAGCACAAATTTTAGTTAAATGACTTATTATTTCTAAATTATTTTCAATATTATACTTATTTAATTTTTATAAACTATTTTTAAAATATAAAAATTATAATATAATGTCCAATCCGTGTCCGTATCCTATATTTTTAATAATTGACGTATCTTGTGTCCTTGTCATGTCGTATCCATGTTGCCGTGTTCATATCTGTGCATCATAGCTTTTATCACTTCAAAGCTCACGTTACTGTAACTCTTCAACTCTCATATTTATGAAGGGTGAGGGGACCTCCTCTTTACCTCCTAACAAATATGGGTATGTTCCCACTTGTGAAAGAGGAGTGGGCCTCGCTGAGTTGGCTGCTTCTCAATTTGATTGGGGCTCACAAGATAATTGGTTCTGGTTATTTATAAAAAGGTTGGCATGGCTGGTGCATATATACATGCTGGATTCAATTATATTTATATATATATGATTATGATTGTTATTGATTGTGATTTTGGTAATGCAAACTTCATAATGTGCTCAACATGGAGTGAACCTTGACCCAGATGGCGATTTGTTGATCCACTATTACTCCTATGACATTTATATGAATTGGAGTGCAGACAAGATCATTCGATAGAGAACCACTAATGTAACTGATATTAAACTTTGGTGGTTAAAACAAAGGTGTCTCAAGTGTATTATATATTAAAAAAATATCATGAAAATGTATAAGGTATGATGATATTAACTCCTAATATATTGTATGCATTTGAGTGTTGTAAAACCCAAGAAGTCAGGGACAATCAAGTTTATCTTTGATAGAAAGGAGAAGGTTGAGGTTGACTTAAAATTAAGAAGAAGCTTGAAGTGATGGTATTAAGATATTGTGAACGTAGAATCTATTAAAGTCAAGGCCATTAAAATAGACTTAAGTGATTTGTGCAAGTGCAAAGGAGAGCATGAGGACCAATAAGATAGGGGAGATAGAATTAATATGGAATATGTTGAAAGAAAGGGTAGACTAAGATAATTTGGCGTCTAGTTATGAAATAAATATTAACTGCTTGCCAAGATTCAAATAAACTTGATTGTAAAGAATACACTTTCCCCAGTTGGTTTTTCTCTCTTTAGAATATGTTGATTCTCATGCCTTCTTTAAACTTCATTTACAGAGTCCGAGGAAGGAGGTTAATGTAGTTCTAAAGAGGGAGGCAGAATATTTTGGAGACATCGTCATCTTACCCTTTATGGATCGCTATGAGCTAGTGGTTCTAAAAACTGTTGCCATTTGTGAGTTTGGGGTAAGATATATCTCCCTTCTAAGTTCTTAGCTTTCTGTAAGGGTCAAGTACAAGTGTTTAAGATGTGCGAAAACTTTTGACATCTTGGTTACTTTGTATAACTGAGTTGCGTTCATTTTGCAGGTAAAAAACCTGACTGCTGCATATATTATGAAATGTGATGATGACACATTTATTAGACTAGATGTTGTCCTTAGAGAGATGAATAACGCTGCTGGCAAGAAAACCCTTTACATGGGTAATCTTAACCTCTTGCATAGACCCCTCCGGAATGGAAAGTGGGCAGTAACATATGAGGTTAGTAATCCAGTTCCTTGCTTCAAACTTAGGAGATTGATAGGAAACACTTGTAGATGTCAAGTATTTCCTATCAATCTTTGGAAAACAGCTAGAATTCTCCTCAAAAAAGCCGCACAAAATCACAAAAACAGTAGATGATTTGTATTATTTGATAAAAGGGAAACGAAAAATGACAAGATACAATTGATCCTCTATTCGAGAGGAGGATCAATCTCTCACGTGGACTGGCTGAATCGGTCCAACAGACCGGTCTAATAGAGATTTGGCTAACATAAGAGGTTATGAAAAATAAGTATTCTCTGTTGATATAACTATTACACTTTGCCTATCCGACTAAATGCAGGAATGGCCAGAAGATATATATCCTCCATACGCCAATGGACCTGGCTATGTAATATCAAGCGACATTGCAAGGTTTATCATTGCTAAACACGCCAATCAGACCTTAAGGGTATGTTCTTTAGCCACAAAATTATCAATATCTTGTTGATCATATACAATTACATTTCTTAACGTGTTGTCTACTTCTGTCAAGTTAATGCAGATGTTCAAGATGGAAGATGTAAGTATGGGTATGTGGGTTGAGGAGTTCAATGCTTCCACCCCCGTCCAATACTCACACAACTGGAAGTTCTGCCAGTATGGCTGCATGGATAACTATTACACTTCACATTACCAATCTCCGAGGCAAATGATCTGTCTATGGGATAAACTAGCTCGAGGTCGAGCCCAGTGCTGCAACTTTAGATGATGATGCATCTTCTTGCGCTCTTTTTGACCGATTCATTCGTCGCTCACACCTTAGTCGCAGTAGCAGCAATTTTTTTGTGCCTTGAAGGAAGGTTAGCATCGAATCCCAGTTAAGATTGGTTTTGGTTTTCTGTAAGAAGCATCTGTTAGTCCTGCTTAGTTTTCCTTTTCTACTCACCCCTTCTCTAATAGCCTTCTAATTTTTTTCGGCACAGTTTTGTTTCTTGTTAGATTATGTTAATCCAGTGAAGAAATTAATGGCAATTTTTTTTAATTGGCTTATTTTGTGGACTATTAAAATTTTAAATAATTGAAGTAGAAGTAGTATGTGTAATAATATTTATTTATTATTATTTTTTTATTTTGACTTATTTATTATTTATTTTTAAGCTTTTCCTCATGATATTTTTATGATAAAACTATTTTAATTCACATTAATATTAAAAGATGAGGAGTAAAATTTTGATTTTTTTTTTCAATCAGTTTTCTTCATTATAATTAAATGTTGAAAGAAAATATGGATAAATCAAATGGATAATGTGGGTATGAAAATAAGCTTTATGTGAAATAATTAAATTAAGTAGAATATAAATTACCAAAATACATGAAGCTTAAATGAACTAGATAAACAATGACATGTTCAGTGGCACAAGTGAAAACAGGCATTTACTTGAATAAATTCATTTATATGCTGAGCTATTATAACAATTAAGCATAGAGATGAATAATAATCAAGGAAGTTAACCATTTGTTTGACAAGCATGCTTCTTTAATTAATTCATTTAAGCTTTTAATTAGTAAATACCTCTTAGGGCTTTTGACTAACCACTGAACAAACAACATCATACTCAGAGAGCTGTAAAATTTGCATTTGTTACCAATCCAAGGAAAGAAGGTCAACATCATTAAGTAATAGAGCCTGCATAGATGATGACTGTGCGCTGTCTTTTCAATAGAGTTTTTATGGAATTGCCAAACAAAGAATATCTACTGAGAGTTTAATATTCAAAATAAATCAAAGAAAATCTAACTGCATTCATCTTCACTTTCAATGCTGACAATCTTAAAATTTACTAGAAATAATAGAAGGAGAATCCCATGTTCAAAAAAGAACTTTGAATGTCTTTCAACATATAATTTGGGGTTTAACATCAGTTTCAAACCTGAAATCAACCATTAGATATAAACTAGATTCAAAGAACGCTAAATAAGGCTCAAAATTTTAATATTAGATTTGATCCTTGTTTAAACTAGTTGAAACTAGTGTTTATGTTGACCCCATGAGCCTTAAGATTGTGATTAGATTTTGATTATTATAATATGACCAAGGAAATATAACTAATGATTTCAATCTAATGTATATAAGAAATAGGTACACCATCAATATATTTACAGCATAGAAAAATAAGCATAAATAGACTAGAAAAATGAGTTGTGCTTCTATGTTTAAGAGCAAATCATAACAAAAATATTGAAGAAATACAAGGCAAGGAAGTTAGGAAGTTTGACATAATCCTTATAATTGAAATTAGGTTTTTATTTATTGACTCTCGTAAAAGAGTTATCTTCAGAGCCAAATTATTTTTAAATATTATTTAAGATCCTATTATAATAAATTAAATAGATATTTTAGTGAAAAAGACCCTAAATATATTTAAGAAAAATAATATTAAAATGGGGGATTTACATACCTACCTCTTTATATCATGCTATATACATATCTAACGCCCAAAATTTTAATATTCTATGCCTATCACCTATAGATCAAGTATGAGTGGAAAGAATGAGATAAGGAATGAGATATTAAAGTTTATAGGGTGATATAGGTGATAAGAATGAAATATAGAAGTAACATATTTGATATTAAAGTTGTTTATGGGTGGTTGGCATGAAATATTAAAGTATTGATTATTAGATAAGTAAATGGCATGATATAAAGTAGTATGTACATAAATCACCCTAAAATAACACATAATGCAGGCTTAACAGACATCTAAAAATGTTAGCAGCTTGTCACGAAGCTTTTTCGGGAATTATAAAGGTTTGCGGAACTATACAAAGATATAGATTTTTTAGGTTTGAAAATTTAAATATTATAGTTTTTTGCAAATGTTTGCGGGCCATTGCTAATATTTGCAAGAGCCTATGTAAAATTTTGTGGGTCTCTACGTATGTAAAATTCTTGAAGATTTTATTGGCATATTTTAACCATTTAGAATCTAATTAATTCTAGATTATCTCCCATTATTAAACGCCGAGAGCTAGTAGATACAAGAATTTATTTCTTCTAATTAATTTATTGAATGTTTAGAAGCCCTAAGTCTTAAATATAAACAGCAAAATTAAACCTAGGTTAATCAAATTGCTTTTAATTCAAATCCTAGCTACCTTTGAGAAACTTAGCCACCAACTTCTATTGCAAGATTTTTTAAGGGGTTATTTTGTTGGAAGTAAAGTGGTTGTAAAGTATCCCAAATTGCAGGGGTTTTGAAAATATTAGTGTTTCGTTGGATGAAAATGAATGCAAAGTAAAGTAAATGTAGTGTAAACCATTGTGCTTCTTTTTTGAAGTAAACTAAAGTATGCTAATTTTAAGTGAGAACCATTTACATTGCAAGGAAGCTCGCTTGATCGCCGCCATCACCTGTCGCCACCCATCGCCATCAACCATCACCACCATCTGCCGCTGCCACCTATCAGCCACCAACTGTCGTCGCCACCACCCACTACTGGCCGACGCCACCCGCTGTCAGCCACAATTGTTGCCACTTGTCAGCCACCATCGCCACCACCATCGGCCGTCAATGCCGCCAGCTACTGCCAACACCCAAAGTCGGCAACCATCCGCTGGCCAGCCCAAGCCAACACTATTGTCAACCCTTACAACCCCTTGCCGGCGACCACCCGCTGTCATCATTTCTAGACTTTACATAACATTTATTTTATTTCAAAAAAAAAAAAAATCACATGCATTTACTTTACACTCATCCAAATAACTTCAAATTATTCCTTTTACACTACATTCTTTTTACACTATATTCCTTCTACATTGCATTCATTTTTAGCCAACCAAACAGTCTTTAAGAGAGTTTTCTTGTAATTTATTTTAGAGATTGAAAACTTGATTGTCATGATCTTGATTTTCAAGGTTTGATTTGCATGACTTCTTCGTGCTTTTAAAAGTTCACTTTTTAAAAAAATTCACATGTAAAAGCTCGTTTCTCTCTTGTATTTGTTGATTTCTATTTAATTGTTGTATTGCTTTGAAGTGTTCTAGAAGAGAATACTGGAGGTTGTCCCTATGAAAGAGTAGGTTATCTCGGTGAAATAGGAGGATATCCTGGAGGGATGGTTGGTGTAAAAACTTCTCTACTTATCAGAGTAATGATTTTATTTAGAGAAGGTTTTGCATAAAATCTTAAGTGTTAAGGACACCTAGGCATGAATGTGGCAGCAACTGAACCACATAAAATCTTTCTGTGTTCATATATTGTTTTGTTATTTCTACTTCATACCATTGCTTTTGTTGATATTGTTTTTTTTTTTTTTTTGTGAGCATCATGTGTTTTTTTTGTTAAAAAGAGATTTAAGGGGTGTGCAACATTTTCAAAAGCGCAATTCACCACCCTCCCCAACTTGGGCATGTATAAATCAATATTTGGTATCAGAGACTCAACTTTACTATTATTGGCTTCATAACTAAGATTCATTCTTGGGGATTTACACATATTTGCCTTCCAAAAAATTTTATTATATTTGTTTATCACACCATTGGTAAGATTAGTGAAGGAAAAAACACTCCACTTCACAAGCACCCCTATAGGATGATGATATATTTACGATGTTATGATATGTGTAGTTGGAATCTCTTTCTAAATGGCTATAAAACTCTTTCTGTTGCTACTGATGGGAAAGTAAGTTTCTATACCCATAGAAAAGCAGTCCTTTTTTTAACTTTGATTGGGATTACTAAATAGTAAGGGTTACAATGCTCTTTATTTCACTTTAAAATATAATGGCTATATAAAGATTTATAATTTTAGAATAGCTAAAAAATATGGGATACATTGTTCATCATATATGAATTCATGATAGGTAAGGAGGATGCAAATTAACATTTTAATATAAGAGTATGAACTCCTTAGGATGAAGTTTGGAGAGCCCATTGCAGAGATGTTATGATACTTTATGAGGCCTCAAGAGAAGGCTTTGAAGCTTACAGGTATACCTCAACTCTAGGACCAATGAAATGCATACCAGTTTTAACCTATTGGATCCATAATTTCTGCAGAGATCTCGCTTTGTTCGGCGCCGTTCAGTCTCTGTCCCGTGAAATCCTGCGGAAAAGTTACGAGCTCGTCTCGATCGCATCCCGGATCGGGCCTTTAAAATGAGAAGGAAACCCCCTCATTCGCAGAACACCGACGCTTCCTCTCTTCCCCATTCGCTACCTTCTCACGTCGAATCTCTGCCTCGCTCCACTCCCGAACTCCCCCAACCCGACCTCTTCTCCTCCCGTGACTCCGACCTCCATTCCGCAGAGAGAGAGAGAGAGAGAGAGAGAGAGAGAGAGAGAGAGAGAGAGAGAGTCCAGCTTACCTTAATCCTTCCTCCACCGATCTCCCTTGCTGTAGCCAAGCCGACCGAACTCCTCTATACCTAGCCGTTCCTTCTTCCTTACCGTGAGACCACTGCAGCATCGACCTCCCCCTTTCGATCGGACCCGAAGTTAGGACATTCTGATCGGAAGCAACACGAGAGCTCGTTTGCTGTGAAGGTAACTTTCTCTCTATCGCGCGCTTCTTCGGCCCGATCCCGTGAAACCAGAGGAAGGAGAGGGAGAGGGGGATTTACTTATCTTTATTATTATTATTATTATTATTATTTTAATTGTAATTAAATATATTAATTATATTTAATGATTATTAATAATTATTAATTATAATTAAGTATAATTATTTGTAATTAATTATCTTTAATTGTAGTTAATTATTATTAGTTAACTATAATTAATTAAAATTAATTATGAATAATTATTTTAATTATAACTAACCATCATTATTAATCATTAATTATAATTAGTTGAGTTAATTATAATTAAAAAAAATTATGGTTAATTATTATTATTAATAATTAACTGTAATTAATTAAAAAATAATAATTTTTATTAATTATTTTAATTATTATTAACAATCATTAATTATAATTGATTGAGATTAATTAAAATTAATTATTTTAAATTATAGCTAATTATTAATAATTAGTTGTAATTAAGTAAATAATTAATTATAATTAATTACTTTAATTATATTTAATTATTATTAATAAACATTAATTATAATTATAAAAGAAAAATATTTCTCCCTCAAGCCGACACCGACGAAAGCTAAGGTATAACTCCTAAACCCTAAAACTCCGAGAACCCGTTTCAACGCATGCGTCGAGACAAAACGACCACCTATACACGCTTTTCTTAGCGTGGTGGGAGGGAGTGAGTCCCGACGCTTGCGACGAAGCGGGTAATCACCTAATTCCTTCTTCGAAGTTCGTATCGCCTTGGAAACCTTGCCTATACACGCTTTTCTTAGCGTGGTGGGAAGGGATCTCGGTGTGATGCGCACGACGAAGCGGGGATACCCATAAGTACCCGCTTGCGGGGAAATAACTGTTCTTTTCTTGTAAAATATTTTCAAAAAAATAAAAAATACTTTTTTTACAAACAAAAAAATACCCATACACGCTTTTCTTAGCATGGTGGGGGATCGAAAATTACACGGCCGCGGTGTCCTCGAAAGGGGGCACCTACCATACACGCTTTTCTTAGCGTGGTGGGAAAGACCCAGTTTTCCGTAGTTTTCCCCTAAACGGGGGAGACGTCGGAAGGCTGCCAAAATTTCGGGTGAAATTGTTGCTATACTCGGACCTTTTTGAACTCAAAGAGAACAAAGGTTTGGACACATTTGAACAACCAAGAATTTGGGACTATGCTCAGAACTCAAATCAAATGAACTTAACTCGGCATAATTTAAAACAAAATCAAGCTTAATCAAGTAATGTTGTAAGGAATGAGAACTTGGTTCAAACTTCATCAATTGTGAACTTGAAAGACAATATAAGCTTGGACTTGAAACAAGAACTTGATTTGAACATTAAGCCAACAAGGCTTGAACTCAAGTGAACTGCATGGGACTTGTAGACATGTATTTGAACTTGAATAGAACAAAGTCACTTGAGACTTGTGGACTTGGTTTGAACCAAGTGAAAAGAGCTTGACTTGAAAATGATATCAAAACTTCAAATGGAATGTTAAGGACTATGCATAACTTGAACTCAAATGAACAAATACGAAGAATTTGAGTTTGAACAACAATAGACTTGAATTGAGTTTGAACTTGTGCAAGAAGACATGATCATGCTTAGAATTGAATCATAAGTTGCAAAGCAATGAGCTCTAAATACAAATGAAATAGAAGAAAGCTTGCGAATCAAAGGAATGTGAGCACCATTCATTTACAAGATTGTAAAGAACATCATTCAACGACATAGTATTTCTCAACGAAATTAATGATTTACAATAGTCATATATAAAGAATATGCAATGATCATGACCATTCACATGTAAAACATATGTTGAAGACTTGTGGTGGATAGAATAATGCATCTATAAGCATGAACAAGAATCTATTGCACACAGAATGATCCATTTACAAGCAATTACAAGAAACTTATGAAAATTTGTAAATGACTGTGAAACATATTTAGGTGAATGTGATAATGTTTTACGATCAACTTCAACGAGCAAATGCTACAGCACCATTACAATCAGTCACCCTTCAATGTTGAGTGGATACGTCAATCCATTACAAGTTTACCAGATGATGTGTAACAAACAAAATTGCATATAAATTCGTTATAATATGCAAAATGTCATCCACGAACAAAAGGGGATATGTTCTACTAATGAAGAGTGTCCAGTGCATAATGGGCACTCATGTGAGGTGTCATTCGCAAGGAGTGATGGAAGATCTTTTGGATGCAGAACAATATACCTATAAGTGGTAATCAACAACATACAACGAATGCTATAACATTCCTACAGTCATCAATAAGCTACAAATACACACATCAATCTCTAGTAGATTATTGAGATCTCCGTGCAATGAGTTCAACGAATCATCAGCAAATACAGAAGGGAAAAGTATAGTGAATACAAATACCCCAAGCACTCCGGCAATCTACATCAACATACAAACAAACACATTGATCTACATGTTAGCAAGAGTAAAGATCTGCAACATACGATCTGTTTACGAAGACAGATGTATGTACCATATGCCACTGATGGGTAGATGCAGAAAGACTTCAGTAAGTGCAGTATCATGAAGTCAATTTCAATATATGGAGTACATCTACCTGCCCACCTATAGCAGTAGCGGATATACTATACTAGATCAAATACCACAACAAAATACATGAAGAATACGACAAGTGCAATCTCTTACGACCTAAGGCAGGAGATTAGTTAGTGCACTATGACCCGCCTACAAAAATCAACAAGTAGTGCACGACAGTCTACCTGTACGAAGCAGCGAACAACTCCATTTAGAAGCTGCTACGCCACGCCACCGGATCTGCAACATCCGTACAAGCAGACAGAAGGTGTCTATAAATATTCCAAAAATACCCCCTGTACGTGCACTATAAATTGTATACACATAGGTACACTAAAGGGGGAAATATATTCTCAACCCGCATGGGCCCCGGCGAGCGTGTTATTGGTACACACGTGACGTCTAGGGATGCTGCGCGGGTTGACAAGTGAATTCAAATTCGAACCCGATTCTTCTATACGAGTCAATAGAAGTCGACAGGGTTCGAACCAACAAACAAATATACGGTTGTGGCGATCGTTGTATTTATCTTAATACATCCATATTAGGCCTTCAAAGCCTATAACAATGAGAATTCACTATCAAATGGCATAAAGCCTACAAAACCTGATCCTCTATCGACCAATAGATAGAGTCGACGAGGTTCAATCCAGAAAATGGAAATGACCCCAAACACCCCGATGATGGTCGTGTTGAATGCAGATCTCAACCGGAGGGGTTCCCAAATATTTTCAAATGTCTCCCAAATATCCAAAATCCATTTCAAATACTACTCCAAAGCTCCACCCAAAATCCCAGAAAAATCTAAAACTCCACAAAAATCAAAATCTCAAAAATATTTAAAATATGAAATCTATCCATCCCAACGCTTAAAGCAAAATCCTTCCACCCTCCGCAACAGTCTGTCGGGGTGGATAAATTCAAATAAACTCTAGCTCACAAAGAGCCAAATGCCTAGTCGAAAATATCACTAGGATCCATTCTCAAACAATCTCTTGCCAATAAGGACGTGGTACGTGTTCTCTAACCGGCAGTTTCGCCGCCAAATGGCACTGTAGGTAAACGGTTATGACCCGGGGCCCTCTGAACCGAGTGGTTTTGCCGCCAAATGGCACCACAGATAGCGGTTATGGCCAGAGCCAATACGCTCCTTAATGGCATTAAAACCTTGAGATATGAATCAATAGGATATGATCGATAGGGCACAAAGCCCTCTGTTAGCTAAGGTGGATTCAAATTTGTCCCCTTAGACAAACATCCAACCCCGGTCTACAAGGTCCCCTTGGACGAAGCAACCCATGGCTGCCGGTAAGCTGACTAAGTAGACCAGGGACCATGATGGCCCGGGACGATGGAACCATGGGATCTTGATCGGGTCTATCATCCATTCCCCCACCATCTGCTTTAAGTGCAAGATGGTGCAATTTCCTATTTTAAATATGAAACTTTTCAAATCTTTCCAAATTTCCAAATCCAATTCCAAATCCAAATTCATACTGCTACTATATGCCAGATAACACGTATACTCTACGTATCTAATTGACGACTAGCCTTAATCGAAAGTTCTCTCTCGTGATCGGGAGGGGTAATTAACTATAGGGGCTTGCGCCTATAGGAAACCAGAACTCAGATCATAAAGTCCTCACAAAATGAGGGTGAAATCTCTGGGTAGTGTCTTATCTACAAACCCATCTGCCTTCCAAAATTTACCTCGGAACTTAGTTCGTTAAAACTCCCTCGCCGAATAAGAAAAGCGAGTGGAGGCCGGGGCCGAATTTTCGGAGCCCACAGTGCTTCAATAGCTGATTATCAAGATTTATGATAGGAGACTGGGCATTATTTACTTTGCTGGAGCCAAGTAATGGCAGCTATATCTTTAGGAGATAACATAAAAAATAAGATAATTGGTCCGCATTATTTACTTTGCTGGAGCCAAGTAATGGCAGCTATATCTTTAGGAGATAACATAAAAAATAAGATAATTGGAATCAACACCATTGGCTTTGGCTCCTACATCATCAAGTAGATCCTACTTGTTGATGGATTAAAGCATAATTTGATTAGCAATAACCATTTATGTGGTAATGAGCATGAAATGCAATTCACAACTTCCCAATGTTTGATTAAATTGTTATATGACATTTGTTGTATTAGATGTAAGTATTTGAACTAATATGTTGAATGCCCAGTAATATTAAATGCTTGAAGCTTTTTTATGATGATCTTTAGCTATGGCATATGCAATTTTGTTATTGTAGTTTTCATATAGTGTCTAAATTGTCTAAGAATTGGTTGTAGGTTTATCCGGACTTATTTTTCTTAAGGATTAGATAGGTGTTGACTAAAAGCTAAGAAAGTAGACCCATACATCCTTTATAGCTAAGATTCAAATTCTCACATGAGACCGTTAGAGTTGCTACATATGAATTTATTTGAATAATTCACACCCATTAGTTCATGTCTTACTAATAAAATTGATACAGTTATAGAGCTTATTAAATTTATGAAATGAATTTAGAGTGAAAGAGAGTTATCTATTATATCCATTAGAAGTGATCATGAAGTTGAATTTGAAAATAAAAAAGTTGAGGCTGTGATCAAGTTGAGATTAAGCATAATTTTGCTGCCCCTAGGACATCACAGCAGCCTAGTAGAGTTGGGAGAAAAAAATAAAAGCTCTATTAGAGATAGCTAGAATTAGATTTAGGCTTCGTTTGGGACAGCTTTCTTACTGTCGCTTAAAGCAGTTTTTTGTTATAAAAATTTTAATTTTTTACTAAAAAGTTGCTTTAAGAAGCAGTAAAAAAGTCATCCCAAACAAAAACTTTAGTGGGTTTAAGTCACCAAAATAAATTTCTGCAAAACTAGCATGTGATCAATGTGGTGAATACTAGATCAATTATCAAGAAGATCATCTGCAAGATTTTGAAAGAAAAGAAGCCTAATTCCTCTCCAACAGTGAAATATTAATGAGACATTGGATGATGAGCTTTGGATAGCAGATATGCAAGAAGTGGTAAACTAATTTAGAGTAATGAAGTTTGGAGTTGGCATCTATACCCAATGTTCAACATGTAATTAGAATAAACTGAGTTTAAAGAACAAGTAGGATGATTCAAAGACTAGTTAAAAATATGACTAGATTATTACTTGAAGATATAAGCTTCATTTGGGATAGTTTTTTTATGCTTTCTTACATGAAAGCAGTTAGAAAGCTGTCCCAAATGAAGGCATAGTCAGATAAAAAGAGTATATTTTGATGAGTCATATGTCTAGTTGCTATATTACAAGCCATTGGGCTAATATTAACATTTGCAAGTTATAGGGGCTTAGGCTATATTAGATGGATCTTAAGACTACTTTTTTTGGATGAAATCATAGAAGAGAATATTTATACAAAACAAGCATCAGGTTTCTTTGATCCGTTTGCGGGCACTCACAAATCCTGCTGTATGAATCTTTTTATTTTACATGTTGCCATATGGCATTGCAAGTACTAACACCCTATTTGACCACTCGTGAATGGATGCTTGAAAGTTATCATTTGACTCCTCCCAATGCATTCAAAGAATCAAAGGTTTTTAAATCTCATTTAAACTTGTTACTTCCTACCTATGTATAGCGATTAACCACCTTTTCATAAGAGAGAATACAAAGTAAAATTATAGTGTATTTAGAATAATATTTGATCGGAGGTGGCCAATGACAAGGGAGATGTCAACCAATTTGGTCGTAATTATGGTGGTCGATGACAAGCAGTGGCAGCATCGGTCAGTATGAGCAGCGATAATTGGGTTAGATAATAGGCGATTGGTAGCTGGCGGTGGTGGCTAATAGTGGTGATAGTGGCAACAGGTGGGAGGTAAGGGGGAGGGTGGCAGCTAGCGACGAGTGCTGGTAGTGGGTGGCGACCAACGAGGGTGTTGTCAGTGGGTTGTTGATGGTTGTTGGTGAGCTACAAACTATGATCATGACCAATCACATCACTTTTATCCAAGGTGGAATTTTTTAAAATTAGTGAATTTCAAATACGCTCAAAATGAACCAGAGAATGATTTCCAAACGAACTACCAAAATAAATTTCAATATGAAACACAACCATCCATATGCCTAAAATTTTGGAACTCCTGCCTTTACTTTACCCTTGAAATGCAGCTAAGTAAACAATCCCTTAGTCTCTTGCCATTCGATTTTCTTTAACAAATTCTTAAGGAACTCTTTTTTTCCTCGTACCTTTTTATTTCCATCTCTCTTACTAACATTCTACCATCATAGAAAGATATCTGACCATTCCAAACTATTTTTACTGCGGTGAAACATCTTTATCACATTGAATTCCAAATGCTTTTCATTCCCAATATGAATACAGCCCACTATAAATTTATCCTGTTATTTATTCTATAAAATTTTCCTCTATTCCAACAATCCGAGCTTCATATTTTGCTTCAGTTCAGTGTGCTTCATTATTCCAATTCAAGTTCATACGAATATGCTTAGGCTTCGTTTGGGACGGTTTTTTTTATTGCTTTCTAAAATGAAGTTTTAGTGCAAAAATAAAAAAAATTGTACTAAAACTCCATTTTAGAAAGCAATAAAAAAGCCGTTCCAAACGAAGCCTTAATTTTAAAGCCACACTATTTTTCTTATAAGCCAATGGATCTTAGGCTTTATTTGGGATAGTTTTGTTACTGACTTCTAAAGCATCTTTCAAGTACTAAATTTTTTGTAATAGGATTTTGTTTTAAAAAGTAATAAAAAAGTTGTCTCAAACGAAGGTTTCGTTTGGGACAACTTCTATATATTTTATAAAGAGTTCTAACGAAATTCTATATATATTCTATAAATAAATCATTAATTGCAAAAAAGAAAGTTTTTTAAAAAACATAGAAAAAAATTTGTAGAAGAAATTGCTACACTTTTATCAAATTCTAGAATGAAGTCGATATCATTAATTGCAAATTCTCATAGAATTTTAATAATATGTATAGACCTATAAATATCAATATATTTTTGTGCCATAAATAAATAAATTAAAAATATATATATATTTTTGTGCCATAAAGAAGTCATGCACATTAGTTTTTGCCCAATGATGGTATGTAAAACTAAGATTTATGTTGGAACTTATGCTTCGTTTGAGACGATTTTTTTATTGCTTATTAAAGTAATTTTTTTAAAATGTTATTTTAAGAAGCAGTAAGCTGTTCTTAGACTTCGTTTGGGACAAATTTTAATTACTGTTTTTTCTCTGCTTTTAAAAAATTTGTGTAAAAAATTTACAATAGAAAACAATAAGAAAACTATCTCAAATAAAATTTTATTTTTAAGCACATAAAATATAAATCCTAAATTAGTTTTGAGTCCTATCCTCCTTATTGAAAGAAGGGGCATGTGACGGTCGACAACGAAGAATATACGTGGGAGTTGCGGTAGGATCTCGTTATGAGCATCATGATCTTGTTCGTAAGGGCATTTACAAGATCAATGACATGCGAAAATGACGATATGATCAACATCCAGATTGACGATGGATGAATGTGGTGATGAAACAAATAGTGTGCAAATATTGATGATGAAGAAGTTATTATTCGATCTCATAAGAGTACCAAGAACTAGTTGGAAAGTACAACCACAAGATTGAAGGCAAGCGAAGTTGAAATAGGAATACAAGTGAAATTTTTATTGTTATTTAAAATTTTAAATGTTATGTGAATAAAAAAATAGATATTAAATATATATGTAAATAAATTAATATTTTAAGTATTAGGGATGTAAATTTCTCAAATTTATATTGAGAACTTCAATATCTTTTTCATGAACATAAATGGACCTAGGTTAATTCTGAGATAGCCCAAGTGGATAATGAGCTTTAAAAACTTAGATAAATGGGCTTTTACAATGTACAAAACCCATAAAAAAAACGCAAGTTACAAACGGTTCCATGTTCCAACCCAGCCCATCGTGTGTTCATTATGAATTTTTATTAGGTCCGGTGTCCTGACGTAGCTCTACGTTCGGACGCCAGTAAAATGGTGTCACGTGCTCTTACTTTTTACTGTGTGGCCCAATGACCCGATCCGGACCGGACCCAGGATTGCTATGTATTGGCTGATTTGTGCAAATCGAGTTATTGCTAGGTATTGCTCGACAATAACGAGAAATACCATTCTGTCAAGACCAATACCTAGCAATACCGAGTGATACCTAGCAAAATCTTGACAAAGTGGTATTTCTTATTATTGTTAAGCAATACCTAGCAATACCCGAACAGAGCAATACCGTGTTCCTGTCCGGTCGGGTCGTCGGGCCACGCGGTAAAAAATAAGAGCACGTGGCGACATGTTATTGGCTTTTGAATGTAGAGCTACGTTCGGTGTCCAGACCTAATAATTGTTCGTCCATTACAGTGTGAAACTTATCGTACACCGGATAAACCCGACAGCCGGTCTCAAAAGCCCTCGAACCGATCCAGCCTCGATGCCTCCCGACACGAAACGACGCGCCGAAACCCCGGCAGCACCGGCGGCCGACACGACCGAATCAACCCGAAATTAACCCCCTTAAAGAAACGGCAGACCTTTATCTCGGCCGCCCCGCGGCGTGACCCGAGCCGGCCTGCCGGATCCTTAACGAGTAACCCGGCAATAAGGTCTTTCGCTGCCGCCTCGTCGGCGCCGTCGGCTTCACCCGCCGCCGGACGCGGGAATATGAGCGGCTTGTTGAGAATATTACGGAGAGTCGCGTCATTAGTGGGCCCGACAAAGGGCGTACGGCCGTAGAGCAGCTCATATAGAAAAATGCCGAAGGCATACCAGTCGACGGCGCTTCCGTGGGCCCGACCGGCAGCGACTTCCGGCGAGACGTACTCGTGGGTCCCGACGAATGAGTTGGAGCGAGCACCGAGCGGTTCCGCAACGAAAAGTCGGCCGGGCGCCGTTTTCTTGGACCGGAGGAGGCGGCCGAGGAAGCATGAGGTCGGCTTGACGGTCTCGAGGGCGGGGGAGGCGGAGGAGTGGAGGGAGAGGTCGAAGTCGGAGAGCATGATGTGGCCGTCGGATTTGATGAGGATGTTCTCCGGCTTGAGGTCGCGGTAGATGATGCCGAGCATGTGGAGGTATTCCAGCGCCAGGAGAACCTCCGCCGCGTAAAACCTGGAGAACAAAAAAGAAGTGATTCAAATTTCTTCAATAAAAAAAAAGAGAGTTTTTGAACAGAGAATCAATTATGGTTCTGTTTTACACTGAAGTTTGTGATGTTTATTTTTTATTTTTAAATAAAAATTATTATTTCTATTTTTAAACAATTAAAATAAATATTTAATTTTGTTTAGGAATAATACAATAATAATATCAATCATTTATCTCAATTCATTGTCAACTTCTCATTTAAATCTAATGCAAAATATCATCTATAATATTTTTTAACCAAATCTTTTTAGGCATATTTTTATCCTTCTTAATTTCTTCAAGGAAAGGAAAAATTATTCTGTGAGGACGTTGAATGCCGTTTGGAGACCAACTAGAATACATCATGTCAACGCTTCTTTTGGTATTGCGGCTCGGTACCGCTGACGTGATTGCAGCTCATTCGTCTTCGAACATAGAGAATAATTTCTCCATTAAAAGGTTGACATTTTATGTGACCAAATTATCTAATGGAGCTACTATGAAAATTATTTAAATATTATTTAAAACATTAAATGTTAAATTTTACATCTTCGAATCTATTAAATCCTATTACTAATAGAATCTATTAGTATTTGTATTAGTTTTAAATCTAATTTAATCATGAACATAAAAATCAAAACTTTTTATCCGAAAGGAAATTGATACCTGGCGGCGGAGACGGAGAAGCGGCCGCCGGGCATGCGGTGTAGGAGAGAGTGGAGATTGCCGCCACTACAGTACTCCATAACCGCGCACGAGTAGTGTGGAGAAGCATCAAAGTCGGCGTACAAGATCGGCAAAAAGGGGTGATTTAGCTCCCGAAGAATTCGCCGCTCCGTGTCGGCCCGTCCAAGCTTCTTCTTCCTCGCAAGGGACAGCCTATCAACAACCTTCATAGCGTACAAAGAGGAAGCGGAATGATCATCTCGAAGGCGGCAGAGGTATACAGTGCTGATATCGCCGCTTCCGATTCGGCGGAGAAGTCGGAAATCGCGAGGGCCTATTTCGCCGCCGGCCCGCGAGCGGATCTCGGTCCATGCACGGTCAGAGGATCTGTGAGGTTTGGAGCGGAAGTCCGGCGGTGGCGGAGCTGGACCAGAGGCCTCGAAGGATAGGCGAGAGGAGAAGCTGCTGCAACTTTCGCAGCTGTTGCTACTTGAGCTCTGGCTAGAATTTAGCATCTCGTACGCTATATCTCCGTCCGAGTCAGGCAATTGATCGAACATCTTTCCGGTGTGGGAGATGTGGAAGCAGGGATCGAAATAGAATAGAAAATAAAAGAAAGATTTCAACTTTGATCGGGGTTCTTTCTTCCAGTGAAAAAATGAGAAGAAATGAAGGACGAGAAAGAAGGCGTATTGCAGTCTGAAACCGGATAATGAGAAGAAGCTAGAAGAAAGATCAAATGCTTCCGACATTTAAAGACATTTTAGCAATGATGGAGTCATAATGAAGATCAGAGCGTTTAATGAGGCTACAATGATGGAGCGATAATGAAGAAGCAGAGCGTTTAATGAGGCTACAATGATGGAGCGGTAATGAAGAAGCAGAGCGTTTAGCAAGGCGGTGCCTCTGAAATGTGAGGCTGGCTTCTTTCTCTATTATCTTGAGCTTGTCGTGGATGGTTGCTGTTATGTAGGCATTTATATAGAGCGGTAAATAGGCAACTGACTGCTTTTTTTTTTCTAAGCTTTTTATTTAGAGTAAATAATCTGTTAAATATGGTGATGATGCTTAATACTATGGTTGATGTATGATGTTATATTGTTACTAATTTAATATATTCTATCAATGCTCTTTGCTCTCCAAGCAATTAATGATCATATAGGACAATATTCTTTTTTCTATAAGCTTTCCAACAGAAAAAAAAACTCACAAATTTTGATCTAAAATTACAAAAGAAAATATATAAGCTCATATATATTTAAGAAAATATAAGAACATCATGGCAATCACAAATAAGAGATTAATTTAGGCTTCGTTTGGAACTGCTCTTTTATTATTTTTTAAAATAGAGTTTTAGTACTAAAATTCTATTTTAAGAAGTGTTGTGTCCAGGAGTATTCGCGACGGTAGAGAAATATCATATTTAACGTCTTAGCGTTGTACGAAAATCCGGCACGCAATCAGATAAGGAGAGAGGGTCTAGCATTTATGAGACACCAAGATTTTTATGTGGAAAACCCCTGTAAAAGGGGGAAAAACCACGGGGCCTAGCCCAGTTTGAACGAATCCACTAGTATTTGCAGTCGATTACAAATGAGGCCCTTCCTTGGGAGAAGACCTTAGCTTGATGTACATCTTATGGAGTACATTACATGATGTAAATACAAAGAGTTACTATCGACGTATTCGCTTTGTTAGAAGGACTGCAGTCGGCGGGCGACGTAGGTCAGGAGGACTGTAGTAAGCTGGCGACGGAGGACTGTAGTCGGCGGGCGACGTAAGTCAGGAGGACCGTAGTCGGCGGGCGACGGAGGTTGGAAAGACTGTAGCCGGCGGGCGACATAAGTCAGGATGACCGTATTCAACGGGCGACGGATGTCGGGAAGACTGTAGTCGGCGGGCGACGTAAGTCAGGAGGACCGTTGTCGGCTGGCGACGGAGGTCGGAAGGACTGTAGTCTGACGACGAAGATCAGTAGGACAGCGTCAGGTAGAAGTCCAACAATGGAAAGAAATGCATCTTCGCATAGACGTCCAGCGAAGTCCGATAACCGGTAGAAGTCCGGTGTCGGGTAGAAACTTGGCGAAGAGTGAAGGTCCGACGTCGGGTAGAAGTCCAACGTCTTTGGTAGCAGAGGAGAACTCCGGCTTCACTTGGGCGGAGTTTCGGCGTCAGGAGGGAACTCTCGTGTAAATTTGGAAGAATTTCAGCATCCCATGAAAGTTGTGCAGAATTCCTGCGTTTCCTGAAAATCTGGCAGAGTTCCGGCGACTTCAGGCGGCAGGAAGAGCTCCGGCGGTGGTCGAGGAGGTGAGGAATCTCCTTTTCCCCTTTCTCCTCTTCTTCTTCTCTCTCTTCCCTTGAGTCCCTTTGGTGTAGAATGAGGGCTCTATTTATAGTTTTTCTGGAGTGGCATATCCCGTAAATAGGCGTGAGATCAAGGGCGAATTGGGAGTGGTCTGAATGGACGGCCGATACCGAATCCTTTGATCATGCACCGTTCGTTGGACATTTGAAGGCTTTAATGATGTCGGAATTTGATGATCTTGGGCTCGTTGGATTTGTCTCGTTGAGCCGTTCGATTCGAGTATAAGCTCGTCAAAATCGGAGACCGTTTGGTAACTCAAATTGCGGTTTGAACCTTCCAACAGCACTTCGAACCTTTGATTCAGACTCATTTGGGCTCGGATTGGGTTGATCTTGGTGTCGTTGGGTTCGTATTTCCGAGACGCTCAGTTTGACTGTAAGCTCGCTGAAATCGGAGTTCATATGCTCCCGAAATTAATTTTTGAAGTTTCCAACTATGTTTGCCTCAAGATTCGTGCCCGATCAAGATGATTTTTTGACGCCGTATCAAGAAGCATTAAAAAAATTGTCCTAAATGAAGCCTTAGTAACTGCAATGCAAAAAGCACCATCCATATAAATAGCTTGGTCTGGTTTGCTGAGATCATCTACAACCATGCCTAATTTGGCTTGTCCAATTTCCTTAATTAATACTCATAAATTACATTTGCTTATGCAAATTTAGGTTTCATTTGGGACAGTTTTCTTATTACTTCGAAAAATAGATTTCATTACAGAAGTTTTTAGTTCAGAAAAATTTTATACTAAAAAGTTGTTTTAGAAAGCAGTAAGAAAGCTATCCCAAACAAAATCTTAGTAATGCTATTCAAATCTTCTAATTAACTCTTAAGGTGTTTGGGACATCTTTCTTGATGTTTTGCTCTTGAGACAATAATCATAATTTTGTTTGATTATTATTTTTTTGCTGAATAATTTTCACTGCTTTCAAGAAGTTTTATGGTTAAAACTCACTTTCTTAGCAGCGAAG
The DNA here is from genome assembly GCA_016618105.1 of Dendrobium huoshanense. Lineage (NCBI taxonomy): Eukaryota > Viridiplantae > Streptophyta > Magnoliopsida > Asparagales > Orchidaceae > Dendrobium > Dendrobium huoshanense. The sequence goes on along the minus strand of CM028349.1, from coordinate 27,055,018 downwards.
TTAATTTTCTTTATAGTAACTTTACAACCAACTTTATAAAACACTATAATTAAATCCCAAACAGCTCCTTGAAAGTTTATGGGTTAAGGTTATGTATGATAAGATTAGTGCTTATTTAAAAGGTGTTTTATTAAGCAAAGCAGCATGCTCATGGAGCATAAGCCTCTCACTTTTTCCCATTTTGACACGGATCGAAAACCCGATCCAAACACAACCCGAAAATTTCAGGTTAGGGTCAACCCGTTTCTCAAACGGGTCAGGTTCGATTTTTAGAATTTGACCCGTTTGAACAAAACTGGTCGAGCCTGGGTCAACCTGCTAACCTGGAATTGACTCGGAAACCTATCGGTTAAAAAAAAAAGGGCCGCGTCGCATTAGCGTGTTGTCCATGTCAAGTCTCTCGCGTCGTCTCTTGTCATTGTCACGTCGCGTCAGCTGCCCTCAGTTGTCCGCGTGTTGCCCTCAGCCCAGCTGACCTGCTAGGTCATCGTGTACGTCAACTATCCTCCGCCGTTCGCGTGTCGCCCTCCACTGTACGCCAGCCGCCCTTTGTCGTCTGCCAGCCGTCCTCTGCCATCCGCTATAGCCGTTGTCGTCGTTGACCCGGGTTAGCGAGTCGTGTCGATTTGACTCGGGTCTGAAGCAGTTCACGTAGTGACTCGTTTGCAAAAATGGGTCCGGTTCGGATCGGGTCAACTTGTGTCAGGTCAGTTTCGAGTTGGACCCAAACCCGACTCGTGACCCGATTTTAAAATCCTACCCATTTGGGCTCTTGGAAAGAGCTATATAGCCTCTAAATTTGATGCAATGGTGCTTCGAAGAATAATAGTTGGCCCTTCGGAGCAATATGTTCCCAACCAACCACAGATGCAAAGGTTAAGGTGGTGACGATGACCACTTTCATTTAGTGGAAGAAAATGTAAAATGTATTACGGCTAATTGTGTACTATGAGGTGGAAAATTCAATATTATAGAGAAGATTTTGGTGTTGAGAGTGAACGAGAGTTCATCTAGTGGGGTTTGATATATTTTGGATGGTTTGAGTTTTATATGAATAACTTTGTGTGGAGCAGTGAAAGTAGAAAGTGAAATTCCATATCAATTAAGGGAAAAGTGATTAAGAGAATACATCAAAGAAAGCTCGAGGAAATGAAAGAAAAATACTATACAACCTCTCATCAAAGAGGACAACTTTAGCAACCGAGTCTGGAGTTTTTGGTGTTGTCACCAAGCCTATAAGTTGAAGGCTCACCACAAGATTTTCTTATTTAAGATGGGATTTGGTGGGAATTGAGTGGAAAGTCACTAATTTCTTTCAAAACTCTTCCCAAACTTAAGATCTATTATCTTACATGACCTTGAATATGATAGTAAAACAAAGATTAAATGCACAAAAAGAGTAATATGTTAGTCAAACATCATTTGAACTTCGTTTGGGACAGTTTTCTTACTGCTTATTAAAGCAGCTTTGTAGTGCAAAAATTAGAATTTTTAGTCTCCTAGTCTAGTAGAAAGCAAAACTTTGTTGCACTTTTCACTGTTGAAGCTGAGTACATTGCCTTAGGAAGTTGTGTGGCATAAGTCCTTTGGTTGAAAAAACAAATTCTGGATTTATGATTACTTATAGGCACAATTTCAATCATTTGTGACAACACTAGTGCCATCTGCATCTCTAAGAATCCTATCCAACATTCAAGGACCAAACACATTGACATATGACATCACTTTATTAGAGACCATATGACCAAGGGAGACATTGAATTACACTATATCTTAAGAAGCAGTCAGAAAGTTGTCCCAAACGGTGCCTTGGTGTATGAATCATTAATCATTAACTTATATATATAATGAAATATCGCATTTAATAATCTCTCACTTTTAATAACAACAAATCAAAATGGACTAATAAAGCAAATGAATGTAAAAAATAACTTCTCATCCTAAATTATTGAGCATTTTCTTACATTGTTAACAATGCAATAACTAAGTACAACATTTTTTTTTCTTTTCAAAGTAGTTTTTTAGTATAAAAATTTTTTATACTAAAAAGCTGCTTTAAGAAGAAAACTATCTCAAACGAAGCATAAATTAAATCAACAACACCACAAAATTGACAATGAAACTTTAAGCAGCATTAAGAACTTATCAAAAAGCTGGATGTGTTCACTGCAACTTCAGTAGTCTTAAACTAACCACAGTGAATATTTTTTGTCCCATTTTCTTTAAACATTATTTCATTCTTCTCAGAATGTTTTACCTGATTGCTAAGCTAAGGGGGGTCAGTAAGCATCAAATTTTCTTGTGGCAATGGTATCAGTTCTATTTGCCTTCCACCAAGAAAAAAAATTTATTCATGATGATTTTGTGGACTCTTAAATTAAGGCTTCGTTTGGGACGGCTTTTTTATTGCTTTTTAAAACGGAGTTTTAGTACAAATTTTTTTATTTTTTTATTAAAACTCTATTTTAGAAAGCGGTAAAAAAGTCGTCCCAAACGAAGCCTAAATCAGAAATTATCTTTTTACACAATTTTATTTTTTATTTTTTGGAATTTTTATTTATTATAGAAAAAAAAGAAAAATTTAAGATATGTTTGGGACAGCTTTCTAGCTGCCTTACTTTTCATACAACAACCACGATTTTCTTTGACTACTGCTTTCTCATTGTTTTTTAAAAAAAATTATTGTGAAAAGCTGCTTTCTACAACCATAATAACAAAGTTGTTTTGCTCTATGCAACATCACAATCAACTTTATAAAACGTTACAGTCATCCCAAACATACCTTTAATTGAAATCTTATGGCACCTTAAGCTTGTATTTATAAGGGCAAATTTGATTGTAGTTATTATTAATCTTTTTTTCTACTTATTTATTTTCGTTTTGCTAATACAAATTTATCTTTCATTGTGAAACTATTTTCAGTTCTCACAATCGATGTTTTTGAATAAAAGAAAAGAGGGAAAAAAAAAACATAAAACATTTCCTAAGTGCCTATTTGAGATCATTTTTATCTTTTAATTTTTTTAAAATATGTTTATTTACTATATTTTTATTTTTAAAAAAATACTTTAAATAAATTTTACGTGTGTTTCAATATTTTAAAAATAACCATCACCGCTGAAGACAACTGGTGATCGCTGCTATCACTGATGTCAGTGTTATCACCTACTCGACTGCCACCATTGCCCTGCCAACGACCGTTGCTGCCATGGCATAAATAAATAATAATAATAATAATTTTTTAAGATATTAAATATATTTTATTTCATGTTAAAATATAAATAAAATAAAATTAAAAAAAGTGATCCCAAACTACTTTTAAGCTTACAACTATCCTTATTCTAACAAATCCTCATTATAGTACTAATAATGGGTTATCATAATGCAAAATGTTATATAGTTTGCATGCGTAATTTCCATATTTATCAGTCCTATATTGCAAGTATTTTTTGATCACGAACAAATTTAATTTAATGATTAATTTATTTAATTAATTGATATTATAATATTAATTAATTTTAAAAATATTAATCAATAATTACTATATTATTAAATTATAATAAATATAAAACATTAACACACCAATAGGCCCAAAGTCACAAACGGCTTTTGCTTTTGAAAAAAGTCCCACATCGACAACTAAAGTTAAATTTAGGATATAACAATATTAATTTAGATAATCAGTGTCATTAATAATTACTAAATTGTAATAAGTATTACAGAGAAAACAAAACCAAATAATTAAGCAAAATTATTGATTAAAAATAAAGTTAATTAGAAAGAAAAGATTTATACTTAGATAATTAGTTTTTTTTATTTTCCCAATATACTAATTTTTAATTATTATATTATCATAAATTTTCATACTAATCTAGTATCATAAGGGGTTTAACTTGGTGTTTAGTAGTAGGAAATAGGAGTAGGTCCTAGTCGTGCTCGATTTAACTAAGAGCTACATATGGAGTTTTGTTGTGGCTATGAGGCTTGTGTTGGGTGATGGTGTAACAATTCAAATTTTCAATCATCTAGATATTATTCTCTTTGGCCTAATCCTCACGGTTTTGCTCCCTTTATGTAACATTTCAGGAGGTCAACCGTCCTAGAAATGCTCTTACACAAGCGTGCTTAACTTTAGAGTTTCTAATAAAATTTTAACCGTTACACCAAAAGACACATCGATGTTTAACAGTTTAGCTTTATTTTCATAAGGGGTTTCACATATGACTAGTCTTAGAGGAAGCTTAATATGTGAAGAATGATACGATCATGATTTGATAGTAAGTTTTTGATAGAAAGAGAGGAACCAAACATAAAATAATCCTCTCAATTGAAATCATTACAAGCGTTAAAATTTTTTCATAACTATATATAATTTTTTATGAAAATTTAATATAATTTTATAAAAATTGACCAAAACAAAACACCAAAACTATGTATAGAAGCAAAATCAAATTTGAAATTAAAATATAACTTTATAACTATTTTAGGGAGTAAGATAGCCAAATGATACATAGAAAAAATGCAAATGTTGAATGTTATCCATCAATTATTGAAGCTCAATTTCCCCAATATTCAATGGCCCCCATAGGTGAGTTAGACCAATGGCTTGGCCAAGAAAATGCAAGGAGAAGTTGAATGCTTGAAGGAGGAAGAAGCCAACAACACATTTGAAAGATGCTTGTTTCCTTGCCATGCTCACCAATAATGGCTGCCATTTGTTGGGGACACAAACTTTATAACATAAACACATCTTGTGAGTCAGTACAAGCTTTTAATCCAATTTACTTAATCAGATAGGAGGAGGAGGTCCCACTATTCATTAGCATTATAGGAATCATTTGATCACATGGAGGTCAGATCATCATAGAGTCTATAGGCAATATGATGATAGATTTAGCTTGCTTTATAATGTTTAGTAATTTTAGAAAAGTTGAATTCAGTAGGATTTGTTTGCATTTGAGCATAGTTGCAATGATTTCAAGGGCTTGGAACAAATGATTAGCTTTTTTTGTGTGTGTAGTCAAATTGTATGTGATTGGCTTTGGGCATGAATTTCAAAGTTTTAGTAGATATTCATTGTTGGGAAGTAATTTAGAGCTTTTTATTCATTAGACATTTTAAGGTTGAAATTTATAGCAATTCACTCTTTTCGTATCATCAGGGACAACATCATTATAGGACAAGAAGATGTGTGCCAACAACTAAGGACATCGACTATGGTTCCATTTTTTGGTATTATGCAATAAACGATGGTCGTCAGTATTTAATGGTAAGCATCAAGTGAGGATCTTGATGGCCATCTTTAATGAGTTTCGATCGTAGGACTTGCTAATGGTCTTCAGTGATTAAGATTCACATTGATTATTGATAGATGTCAACGGGTGCTAGCAATATATGATAGTGGTTATACGCAAACAATAGCCTCAGTCAATAGCTTTCCATGACAACTATGGCTGTCAGCAGTCGTCAAGTTGATGATGAGCCACTCTTTAAACATATATATTTGTGATGAATTGCTTAAACGAATACTCACTATCTTCACGATGAATATTTTAGCCCATAAATATATATATATATATATATATATATATATATATATATATATATCAATTATTATTGTCACTATACTTGAATGCCCCTTTTTATATGATTTATAGGGAAATGGGGTGCATTAAAATAAGATTAACTTAATTAATGTGTACTTAAAGTTAATAAGGAAACTTTTATTTTTATTGAGCACATGCTAAAAGATTGGCCCTTGTTTGTAGAGACCTTCAAAAGCACATGTAATCGTCAAAAGGCAAATTACTTGCTGAAATTGTTGAAGAACACCCCTTTTTGTTCAAACACCATCATCTTTATGGTGAATTATAAATATTCTAATTGTTTTGGTTTAAATTACAATAAGATTAGAAAAAAAAAGGTATCCTATGATAGAGTAATTTTCTTATGTTTCCAATAGATATTGAATTTGCACCTAATAAGGAAATAGGTCAAAGATTTGTGTGAATTTATTTACATGGTATAGTAATTTGTTTTGAATATAAATATTTTAATATTGTTTTTGTTGTAAATGATCAATAAGTAAAAAATAAGTTCATTTGGGGTGATAGAAAAATTTATGATATAGAGATTAATTATTACATTTTAACATGCATGAAAATATTATAAACTTGCAAAGAAAGAGAAATAAAATTGTGTAGATTTAGATGACATTTTTTTTTACATGAAAATTTGATAAGAGTTGATACGTCATCATGAAATTATCTTGATCGGGCACGAATCTCGAGGCAAAAATCAAGTTGGAAACTTCACAAATTAATTCTGGAATCACTTAAACTCCGATTTCAGCAAACTTACTATCAAACTAATCATCTCGGAAATCCAACGATACCAAATTTGACTCAATCCGAGCCCAAATCGGTCCAAATCAAGGACCCAAAGCGCAGTTGGAAGGTTCGAACCACAATTTGAATTACGAAACGGTTTTCAAACATAATGTGCTTATAGTCGAATCGAGCGGCTCAACGAGACGAATCCAACGAGCCTAAGATCGCCAAATTCTGTCCTCCTGACTTACGTCGACTACCGCTGCCGGAATTCTGTCCGAACGACGCCGGAATTTCGCTCGACCTCTCCAAGTGACGCCGGGGTTTCACCTAAACTCCAAGTAACGTAGGAGTTCTGCCTGAATACCATCTAATGCCGGAGTTTTCCTCGGCCGCCAACTGACGGCGAAATGCTACCCGACGCCAGACCTCCGCTCTTCGCTAAGTTTCTACCTGACGCTGGACTTCTACCAGATATATATCCGACTATTGCTGGACATCTATCTGATGTTGGATTTATGTCCATTATTGGACTTCTACTTGACGCCGTCCTTCTGACATTCATCGTCGGACAATAGTCCTTCCGACCTCCGTCGCCAGTAAACTACGGTTCGCCTGACTTACGTCGCCCGCCGATCGACTATAGTCATTCCGATCTCCATCGCTCGTCAACTACGATCCTTCTGACTTACGTCGCCTGCTGACTATGGTCCTTCTAATTTACGTCGCCCACCGACTACTGTCTTTCCGACCTCCTTCTCCCGTCAACTACGATCATCCTGACTTACGTTGTCCGCAGACTACAGTCTTTTTGACCTCCGTCACCAGACTATGGTCTTCCCGACCAAACGAACAAGTCAATAGTGATTCTTTATATTCACATCATGTAATGTACTTTATAAAATGTACATCAAGCTAAGGTATTCTCCCAAGGAAGGGCCTCATTTGTAATCAACTGCAATACTAGTGGATTCATTCGTGGTTTTCCACCCTTTTCAGAAGTTTTCCACATAAAAATATTGGTGTCTTCCATGAATGCTACACACTCTCTTATCTGATTGGGTGCTGGATTTTCGTACAATGCTAAGACACTAAACTTTATATTTCTCTACCGTCGTGAATACTCCTAGACGCAACAAGAGTAAAAAACAATGGGGCTTTGCTTGGTGAAAATATGATCTATCCACTTGTAGACTTAAATTATAAATATCTGTCCATCCTTGTAAAATAGAGTGGAGAGAATATAATGACATATATGTGTTGTTCGGTTGGGAAATCAGATGGCATTGATTAGTTGATAATTTGTGATCGTGAAGGAAAAAAAAAAACACGCCAATCTATTTTAATTTAGAAAGATATTACTTCCTAGAAAGAATGAGTCAACCAATTTTAGAAAGACATTAGTCACTGAAAGGAAGGAGTCAACCAATTTTAGAAGTAGGATGTCAATAAGAGGACATTGATTAGTAAATGAAAGGCAAGGTCTTACATTAGGATTATGATGTTGATCGATTGTTTATCCCTATGAACCAAAGCTTATAGTATGATAATTTATCATAGTGTCCAATCAAGAATAATACTAAATGATTAAATTCTATTTAAATCCAAATAAGTTGAGCATCATGATTTGTTAATTAATTAAATAAAGATTAATCTTATGATCATATGATCATACTATATGACATATATTGTAGTATATGAAGAACAATATACTATATTATATGTTTATCATTGAATTAAATCAATATGATTGATTTATATTAATTATGGTATTTGAATTTTGAATTAGAAGAACTCTATGATGCATATAATATTATACTATCAATACCACATGTTAATAATTAATTGATAATATGCATCAAATTATAACTAATCTTATCGTACAATCATAATCATATACTAGTATTAGCCAATAATGTAAATTTGAATTCTTTAATCAACATTAATTTATGGACTGATGAATATTTGCAAGCAATCCTAATTAAAAATATAAACTTACAAATTCTAAGAGAAAGAATATGATATTAGAAACTTACAAAGCCTTAGCTTCAGAGAGTGAACTTCTTGTAACTTGATTGAGAAAAGTCATCAATAGACAGATGATCTTGACAAAGTATAGCTATTACGGGTGAGTGGGTCCTGCTATGTACGTTGAGTGGTCTTCAGGACATGGATTGGTTTTTATGGGTCCTTGGGGTTTGCTGAGGATGAGATGTCAAGCTCTGACCCACTAAGACAAGTCTTTGTGCAGTGATTTGCATGAAGGAGAGTGACTGTTGATATACAGGCTAACATTTACCAACATTGTATGAGGTCATGATATCTTCAAACAAGCGCTTCTTTACCGATGTGACCTACCTCAATTGAGCCTTGATCAAAACCTATTAAACACTTACAAGTAACCTACTTGACATATACGAGCTAATATCCTTTTCTTTCTATTCATCTTTATTGTTCACATTCACATTCAAATATTTGTTTAAAAAAAAAAAAAGACTTCAAAAGTAATTAACAATAAAAAAATCCTTTCAAGTTGAGCTTAAAACACAACTCTTAACTTAATTTCTTCAATACATCCTAATTTTCAAGTTGGAATACATTCTCACATATATCATTGCTAGTTCTCCCAATCACCACCAAATAAGAAGTTGAATAGGACTTATCATCACAATCCAATCACCTCTAAACAATGATCATCTTCTAAAATCATTATAAATACATCAAAAAACAAAATTCCTCTTTTTTTTTCAATTGCTTCACATGATCTACGAATCTAAAATATAAATATAAATTATAATAAAATATTAAAAAATCTATTATCATAAATCAATAATGAAATTTTCTAAACCACAGCTCTTCGTCGACACTATTAAACAAATCACCTACCCAACCACCAACATTACTATTCATGAGTAGTCCTATTTAGCTCACATGCAAAACACCTTGTCCAATCCACAATGAAGAGAGACCCCCCAACTCCTGAGAGCTACCATTCTCTCCCATTTCCCAATCAAACTTTATCACATTTCATAAATAATTGCAACTTGCAAATATATGTTGCTTATCATTCTCTTATACTTAATTACTTACTCTATTTTTCATATTTTTTCTTGAGAAATATCAAAGGCCTGCAAAGAATTAATGGGTGATCCTTTTCAATTTAATTGAAGTTCAGAGGTGATGGTGATGGAAAAGGCATATTTGTCAGTGTAGATTGGCAAATGATAAGATGGCCCTTTTTTCTTATTAATGAGGGCATGAGGCAGAGAAAGCTGGCATGAAGAGCATTAATGCCTGATTATTCTATATCAGTGCAGAGTTGGTTTGGAAAAGTATAAGAAATTGAGGGCTGGTTAGTTTTGTGCATGTTGGTAAGAATTTTTTGAAGTTAAATTTATCCTTATGGTGAATTTAAGGAACAATTATTACGTCCTCCGATCGGACGTAGAGGAACGTCCGGTCGGAGGCAAATTCCCATCAAAAAATGAATTGTACCGAGCAAATACCGAGCAATACCAAACAATAACGAAGAATACCATCATTTGAAGACCCAATACCGAGTTATACCGTGCTTTACCGAGCAAATACCGAGTTATACCAAAGTTGTACAGAGTTTTTCCCAGAAAAACTCGGTACAACTCGGTATTTCTCGGTACAGCTCGGTATAACTCGGTATTGGTCTTCAGAGAACGATATTCCTCATTATTATCAAATAATACCTAGTTGTACCGAATAAATACCTAATTTTTTGACCGAAAATTGCCTCCAACCGGACGTTCCTCTACGTCCTGGCACCGGACGGAATAAAAGTTCGAATTTAAGGGTGGTTATTTGCCTCTTTTTTTAAATTTCAAATATTTTTATATATTATATAATTTATGTGTGAGTATAATTTTTTTAAAATTTTAGTATTTATAATTATAATATCTCTCAAAATTATTTTTAATATTTTTTGGATAATCAATTTATACCCTATTAACAATAATGTCTAACATATAACACACCTTGATCTGTTGGTTGGGAGTTTTAACTATCAACTAAGATATATTGAATTCGAAACTTGCATATGTGATATGTGAGTGAGTTTACTTTAATTAGCCTAAATATCCCCAAAAAAATAATTCTAATTTTGCAACTAAATTTACTTATCTTATAAATTTATTTAGAATTACTTTCTTACTATTTTGATTTTCATATTGCAGTCATAATTTATTTTTACTATTTTTTATCCCTTCAAAATTTATAGTATTTAATAGTATAAATATCTCTCGAAAATTTATTTTAATTTGTATCCCTTCAAAAATTTTAGTAATTAAAATTATAAATATCTCTTAAAATTTATTTCTAATATTTTTTAGATAATCAATTTATAGTCCATTAACAATATTTTTCTAGCATGCCACTCATCTTTATTTATTGGTTGGAAACTTTAACCGCCAGCCAAGAGATTTTGAGTTTGAAATTTATAATTTGTAATATTTGACTAAATAGGTAATTGCAACTATACCAGAAAGAGATAGTAAAAGAGTGCCCATAAATAGTTGATGGTTCAAATTATAATAACATTATTCAAAGTATTCGCATGGGTGAAATTTAAAGTTCAAACCACAAAGCATTATTTGAGGGTATCATTGTTTAATTTTTTTTTTTAAAGTCCAAATAATTTAGGGCCTATATGGAATCAAATTTTGTTTTTGTTTTTTTTTAGTAACTGATTTGTGTTTTCTATTTTTTTTTTAATTATTTATTTTCAAAAACAGTTGAAATAATTTTACGATGTTTATATTTTATTTTTCCTGAAATAAAAACTCTAGCCAACCACCCTCCACTACCATCAATCGGCAACCATTTCCCACAACCACCCATCATCGAATGCGGCTGTTGCTCATCACCACAGTCAATTGTCGTCAACCCCACAATTGTTAGATTACGATGCAACCACCAAACCGACATTTTAGTACAATATTTCTCCTTAACTTAGAGGATATATATCAAATATCTTTAGCTTGGTATATAAGCCAAAAGAAGATAAGCGACTTAGGTTGTTCAATTTGATCTTGGTTGAATCACATACTTAGTAAACTAAGATTATCAACACCCAAGCCTTAGAGGTCATTTCTCTTTATCCACTTAGTAATCAACCAACTAGCACTGAATAGTCTGAAAATCTATAGGTTCATTGACTAAAATCCTAGTTAAACTCTAATTAGATGTGAAACTCTTATGCTACATACAACATAAATAACTCTAGTTAGCCTTGAAATTCATCAACTATACTATAGCCTAAGCAATTCTAATCAATCTGAAATCATAGCCAAGATATAAGCAAGTAATCATAAAATTAGTAAGTTAGACTAAACCTATTATGCACTTTAATCAAGTTTGATTCATATGTTAAACTACTTCGTGGTTAATGTAACCTTGAACTGTTATAAAATCGATAAATTAGACCCTGCCCTATTGTATACATAACACTAATTTAGTCAGCCCTTTGTCGGACATAAAAGATAATAAGTTCTAGAATTGGGCCTACTATAGTCCATTATGTGACTAGTCGAATTTTAATTCACACTCGTAGTCATTGACTCATTGTAGTTCTCCTACACTGTGACTAAGAGTTGATTGTCTTACTTAGGACATATGAACATTTAGGGGTTGATCTAAACCCTAATCAAAGTTAGATGGTTGAACTTAATTCTAGTTGACAAACTTAACTCTTATAGAGACCCAATGCAATCTTGGTCTCATTGGGGCAATTGACCTAACCTACTACTAAACCAACCCTTGGACTATAAGTAACCTATTAGACCCACCAACTTAATTGACTCATCCAAGACCATTTTTAGGACCTCACTTAGTCTTCATAAGCCTAAACAACCAAAATTTTGTTGAAATAGCCAAACTTAATCAAAATGGACACCTAGATTATTTAGCATAATCTAAACATAATCTAAGCATAATTGGCCTAAATATGGACCACCCTAAGACCTCCCTACAACCTCAAAAACTTCAGCTAACCTAGTTGACTAACCTTCAATCTAAGGTGACCCCAATTGAGCCTAAACCTCCTCAATTAGATTCAATCTAAAGTATATGACACAATCAAGAGGGGTGTAATTTGCTATGTGATTCTAAACTATACAACAAAATTTAAAAGGATGAATTATATTTTATGTTTTAAATAAAAAAATAATATAATTTATCATTTTCTTTTCAATGATAAATAAGAAATTTTAGTAAACAAAAATTATTATAAAGCAATGTTACAAACTATGAACATGTCTATTAGTTCTACTCAATATTAACTCACTTAGGATTTACATATCAAAGCAAAAAACATCTCTCAAGAAAAATCACTATTTATAAGATCTCTCACTAACCTATTTTCAATCTCTCCGGTTAGAAAAATCAATTCATATTATGTGCCTTAAACTCGAAACTCGTAACTCAATAAAATAAAATAGAAATCTTATGATCGTACAGTACAATTTATGTTATACAATACGATTCATAACGTATAAAATGATTAGTTCAACATAATTTATATCAATTTAGCCCATAATCACAACGGCTTAATTAGATAAATATCATACAATACGATATATTGATATACATCAACTAAGATTAATTTAAATTTTGAATTAATCTAATTAAAAAATAATTAGGTGGCTTAGTCATTTGCAATAACATTGATTATAAAATGGAATAGAAATCATATAATATGATTAATTTAATTTAAAAATCAATAATTAAAATAGTTTGATCTTATTTTGAAATACATATTATGCTATATTGTACAATACAATCAATTATGAGCAATTTGTATTTTTTTTTTAATTAAATATCCATTTTAGCTAAAGCCTCTCATGTGTCTGTATGTATTTATGCATGTTATCTTTTAGCTTCTAAACCTAAACAAATATAAATAGTACTCAATTTAAAATAAAAAATACATACTTTTTTACAGTTACAACTCATTAATAGCCAGTCTAATTTTATTGACTTCATGAAATTTTTACTTTGTGCATTAGCTTTGCCAAATTCAGCTATGGACAACCTTTGCGTCTTAGGCTTCGTTGTTTCTCATTGCTCTTAAAACAAATTTTTAGTATAAATATTAAAAATTTATACTAAAAAATTATTTTAAGAAGCAATAAGAAAACCATTTGATAAAAAATACTTGAGTTCGCAAGCAAACCTAATAATAATTGAGGAAAAAATGCGAGAAATCTACGGATTTCAGAGAGAAATCAGCAATTACGATGCAGAAATTTCAAAAATTTGGAGAGAAAATACAATGAAACTTCTATTCAATCCACGAACAAGAAAAACAACACAAGATATAAGTTTTTTCAATTCGAGAGGAAGAAACAACTCTTCAAATCTCTAACAAAGCCTAGAGCCCAAAAGAACAAACCCTAGATCTCAAATCTCTCTTCCAACTCAAGATGAAATCCTAATCTTCTCAAGGGAACTAATTAAAACAAAGAGGATAAATACAAAATCCTTAAATAGCCCTAATTCAAATTTTCCCTCCCAAAGCACATTTAATTAAGTTGCATGGCCCATCTCTCCAACCAGCCTCTCTCTCTCTCTCTTCCCCTTGGTTCCGCCCCCTCCTCCTGTAGCAAAGAATCAAAGAATCGGTCCAGGTTGGACAAGTTCAGTTGGCCCTAGGGCCAGCCTAACACCATCCCAAATGACATGGGATCAGCACAAATGGATTTATCTAGGCCTTCAATCCTCCACAACTCCATTACAACCCTTTAAAACCCATAAAAACATTGAATACCATGGAATGAATAACAGCTATAAGCTTCACCCGTAAGTGAGCAGGCGAGACATTATTGAGGATCTCCACCTCTTGATGTACTCGAGGCTTCTCCTACTAAAGAGTATGGGATGACATCCCTTCAGAGTTTCCAAACTAATTGCTAATGAATTAGTGATCGATGATCTGATATGAAGCTAGAACAACATGAATCTAAATGCTCATGGAGATACTATTCTAATGTGCAAGGAGCTCTACCTAAGGGCAAATTATTACGTCCGATATCCGGATTCGTCCGGATACCAATCCAAACACGCCACGTCATCAAAATACACCCGGATCCAATGTATTCGGATGACATGGCACGTTTGGATTGAGTGTCTGGACGTCCGGCGATCAGACGTAATAATTCGCCCTACCTAAGGCTCCTATAACTCTAGAACTAGCCATCAACAAGAAGAAGCTGAATTGCTCCCAACGTGTTAGCAGGAAGGACCCACATATTATATATGAATGGCATCCATATAACTATTGTCATATATATATAGGTTGTTGATCTAAAGAATGAAAAACTAAGACCGACTTACCTTTTTGCAATCCTATAAGGAGAACTGGCAGGCTTGGATAAGTTGAGCTGTAACTCCTAATGTTGCGACAACTGCTACTTTATCTATTATGGTTGCACAACGGCCCCTCTCGGGAGGAGGATTTAGGTCCAAAGTGGGGAGGGACTCCACAAGATGAACTACAAATGATTTGAGAAATCCACAAAGCAAATAACGATTTCAATTGATCCGACCAGCATTTATTGGGAAAGGGTCTTGGTCATCTACAAACGATATCCCAAACAAAAAATGACTATTGGTCAGCAGCCATGAGATTCTGTAGGGGTGTCAATTCAGGTAGACGGGTCGGATTCGGATCGAATCCGAGTTGACTTGGCTTTAAACGGGTCATCCCAAACCCGACCCGTTTTTGCAAACGAGTCGGCAATTTCAACCCGGACCCGACCCACCCGGGTTGCCGGGTTGACACGACCTGACCTGGATTTACGAGATTTAGCTGAAAAGCACGAGCTGAGCTCCTATCGCCCACAACAGCACGCAAAGCGACCCGACCTGTTAGGCAATGAACGTGAAGCGACTCGACATGTCGGGCAACGCAGGCATAGCAGGAAGTAGATGCGGGCATACTCTTTCTAGTTCATTTTCGGGTTTCCTCCCGAACTCGACCCAATTTTTGAAATGGGTCGGTTTGTTGAACACGAACCGACCCATTTCACAAACGGGTCTACCCAAATCCAAATTTTTCCTAGTCAGATTTCAGGACGTGTGAAAAACTGACACCCAGAAGATTCTGACATACTTCCATAACTTACTGTAGTATACAAAGAGTTATTGAAAGATAAAAGCAAGAATCAAATAAAGGCCAAACAAATACAAGAGATCAATCGTGTCAAATAAAAAACGAGTTCAAGCAAAAACAAGTGAACAAACATCCAAAGATGAAGAGAGATACCTTCCCTTATAAATTTGCCTAAACTTTATTAGATTCAAAGAGCCTCATGAGTTTAGGGTTCAGATAATGGTCAAAAAGGCCCCTGGTTGCCTAGAGAGAACATCCGAGAAAAGAATATCGAAAAGCGAGGAAAATGGATCTCATAATATTAACATAAATACTCAGACTGCAGGCTAAACAAGAACTCCCAGCAGACAAAAACATCAGATAATGGTCAAAAAGGCCCCTGGTTGCCTAGAGAGAACATCCGAGGGGCACCTGGTAAACACCAGCATTCATCAGATAATGGTCAAAAAGGCCCCTGGTTGCCTAGAGGAAACATCAAAGACCTTAGATATAATCCCCAGGCAACAGGGAAGAACTTCCACATCCAGCATGAAAACACAAATCCAATTCACAGAGAGAGTAGAAAGCACTGCAAATCGGCAAGAACAGCTCAAAGTAGCGGATGAGAAATTGGGGGGAAGTTCTTCCATTTAGATGATTTAAAAGTGACAAAACGTTTGATTTTGGCAATGATCGTGGCATGACAATCGAAAAAGTTTCCAAACAATTTGTCGTTTCTAGCTCTCCAGACAAAATAAATGATTGCACAAGAAGTTAAGAAATAAAAGCTTTTCATAGGTCTGCAAACATCCAATTCCTCAATAGTGTTAAAAGGCTGATATAGATTCGGTACAGCTCATCCAACCCAGGTAATAAATCTTTGAGAATAGCAAAGGTAAAGTCACATTCGAAGAAAAGATGCAAGTGTGATTCCAAAGCAGAAAAACAGAGGATGCAAGAAGAAGTGGCAAGGATACCGTGCCGTGTAAACAACACAATACCTCAAGCTATGATATCAAATCCACCATAATGGCCTTAGGTAGCTTGTTTTACTCTTCTTGTTTACAAACTAGACTAACGTTAATTTTGTGGAAAAATGTGAACGAGAACATAACTTTTTATTTCTTTTTAGCTATTTGTAGAAGATTTATATTAAGAGCATACTTGAATGTCCAAAACATCAGAGTTGTACATAGAAAGCCGTAAATCTTCAGCTAATGCTACGAAAGCAATAAAAGTGAACATGAACTTGGAAAACGTCACAACCATTACCCACTGAGACCCCTCTAATACAACAGTCCAAAGAAATTTTCCTGTAGCACACTGTAGACATTTTTTTTACAAACATTATAGATAAATAATTATTACATTGAATAAAAATGTTATTTCATTGGCACATTATTACAATGCGATAGGAAACACGCACTTGTAGTTTTCAAGCGAAACTTATCAATCTTAAAAAATCAGAGAGAAATCTCCACAAAACTCCAAGCAAAACCAAAAAAGCAGTAGATATTTTGTATTATTTGATGAAATGAACATGAAAATACCATGATACAAGTGATCCTCTATTCGACAGGATGATCTATCTCTCTCAATTCTCTAGACGCTACTAGAGCCCAAGAATGTGATAGGAAATACTTGAGTTCGCAAGTAACCCTAAGGTAATACTTGAGTTCGCAAGCAAACCTAACCCAAATCGGCACACAAATAGCGCAAAAACAGCGGAAATAGGGAAGAAACTTGTAGGAAAACACTAGCGACGATTGTATTCCACTAGTAAGCAATCAAAACCAAAGCCCGATACAATGTTCTTCAATTCGAGAGGAAGAACAACTCTCCCACAATCTCCGGCAACGCCGAGAGCCCAAGCAAGAAAACCTAGAACCCAAAGTAATTTCAAATGCAAGATCCAAACCTCTCTCCTCATAACTCCCTATTTAATACACTCTAATTCAAATTAAAAGCAAAAGGACTTCTCTACCCTTCATTCTCCCTCCAAAAACATTTAAATCCAATTTGAAATCAAATGGACCCCACCCCATTTCCCCCTCTCCCTTCCGCCTTCTTCCGCCGGGAATAAGCCCGGACCGGCTGGGCTGGTCCAGGATGAGCTGGTCCAGGCTGGACCGGCGGCATAACATTACCCCCCTCCCAAAGTACCACCTTGTCCTCAAGATGGAAGGCAGGGAACTGTATTGCAATCCTCTCCAATGGCTCCCATGTGGCCTCATAATCTGGGAGGCCGTTCCACCTAATCTTCACTTCCTTTTCCCCCTTTTCATTGATGCGCACTCCCTCTACCGCTAGAGGCTCCAGTGTCACTTCCATGTCTTCCCTCAATGTGCTGGGCAGCTCTGGGCTTACTGCATGTTCCCCCACCACTTTCCTCAACTGTGATACATGAAAAACGGGGTGTATTCTGGCCGTTGAAGGAAGCCTCAATCTGTATGCTACCTCCCCGATTTTCTCCTCCACTTCGAAAGGGCCGAAATATCTTGCTGCTAGCTTCTCATTTCTCCTCTGGGATATAGTCCTCTGCCTGTATGGTCGGATCTTCAAATAGACCTTGTCTCCAACTCCAAATTGTATATCCCTCCTTTTACTGTCCGCCTGTTTCTTCATAATCTGTTGGGCTCTGAGAAGATGCCTCTTGAGCTCGTCCAACACTTGATCTCTTTCCTTCAGATGCTGATCCACTGCAGATACTGGAGTACTCCTATGGCTGTAGTGTACCAGGTGTGGGGGGTCTCTTCCATATAACACCTTAAAAGGTGTCATCTTGGTAGCCGAGTGAGAGGAGGTGTTGTACCAGTATTCTGCCCAGGCCAACCATTTGGCCCACTGCTTCGGTGTCTCAGACACAAAGCATCTCAAGTATGTCTCCAAGCTTCTATTCACCACCTCCGTCTGCCCATCAGTCTATGGGTGATATGCTGTGCTCCTCTTCAATACTGTGCCCTGCATCCTAAATAACTCCCTCCAAAAATGGCTCAGGAACACCTTGTCCCTATCCGACACAATAGACTCTGGTACCCCATGCAGGCGGACTATCTCCCTCACAAATGCTGCTGCTACAGACACCGCTGTGTACGGGTGTCTTAAGGGAATGAAATGAGCATATTTGCTCAGCCTGTCGACCACTACAAATATAACAGTATATCCCTCTGATTTTGGAAGCCCATCAATGAAATCCATAGTGATCTCCTCCCAAACCTTCTCTGGTAAGGCCAGGAGCTGTAGTAATCCCCCTGGTGCCATCGTCATGTACTTGTTCCTCTGGCAGATATCACACTTAGCCACCATTTCTTCTATGTCTTTCCTCATCCCCTTCCAGTACAATTCCGCAGCTAACCGGCTATAGGTTTTCTGCACTCCTGAATGCCCTCCTATGGCACTCCCATGAAATTCCTGTAGCAGTTGGGGAATATGAATGGAAGACCTAGGGATCACACTCCTTCCCTGATAGTACAGTCTTTCTCCCACCACTGAGTAGCCTGGGTGGCTGTTTTCATCTGATAGCACCCCTTCTTTGATTCTCCTTAGCTCCTCATTCTGGATGCTCTCCTCTTTGATGGCTCCCCAATCAATCAGAACCGGTACTGATACAACAATTCCCTGGAGCTCCCCCATACAGCGTGATAAGGCATCCGCTGCCTTATTTTCTAATCCTGGCCGATAGTGGATCTCAAAATCATATCCGAGCAGCTTGGACAACCACCTCTGATGCTCTTCTGTGACCATCCTCTGCTCTAGCAAGTATTTCAGGCTCCTCTGATCAGTCCTGACAATAAAGTGTCTGCCCAATAAATAAGGTCTCCACTTTTGGATGGCCAGTACAATCGCCATCAGCTCTCTCTCATAGATCGACTTCAGCCTAGCCCGGGACGACAGTATCTGACTGAAGTAAGCTATGGCTCTATGGTTCTGCATCAACACTGCCCCCAATCCATAGCCTGAAGCATCTGTCTCCAACACAAACACCTGATTGAAGTCTGGCAGAGCAAGTACGGGCACCGTCGTCATGGCCTTCTTCAGCTTCTCAAAAGCCTCAGAAGCTGCTTCCCCCCATAAAAAATTATCCTTCTTCAGCAGCTCTGTCAGCGGTCCTGCTATGGTGCTGTATCCTCTCACGAACCTCCTGTAGTAGCCAGTCAGTCCCAAAAATCCTCTGAGCCCCTTCAAGGTCTTGGGTTGAGGCCAAGCTAACATTGCCTCTATTTTGGACTGATCCGCAGCCACTCCCTCCTGAGATATCACGTGCCCCAGGTACTCCACTTGTGCCTGAGCGAAGTCACACTTCTTGAAATTGGCCTTCAGCTGATGCTCCCTCAGCACCCCCAACACCACTCTCAGGTGCTCTAGGTGTTCCTTCTCAGTGAGAATATCATCAAAAAACACCAACACAAACCTGCGAAGGTGTGGCTTGAAGATTCGGTTCATCAATGCCTGGAATGTGGCTGGTGCGTTGGTGAGGCCAAAAGGCATCACCAGGAACTCGTAGTGGCCCTCATGAGTCCTGAAGGCTGTCTTCTACACATCTTCCTTCCTCATCCTGATCTGATGATAGCCTGACTTTAGATCAATCTTGGTGAATAAAACGGCTCCATGTAGCTCATCCATCAACTCGTCAATCACAGGGATGGGAAACTTGTCAGGCACTGTCTTTTTGTTGAGGGCTCTGTAATCCACACAGAACCTCCAACTCTCATCCTTCTTTTTTACCAGCAGAACTGGGCTAGAGAAAGGACTCACACTGGGCTGAATGATCCCTCCTTCTAGCATTTCTCCCACCAGCTTCTCAATCTCATCTTTCTGCATCTGAGGGTATCTGTAAGGTCTCACACTGATAGGGGATACCCCCTCTTTCAGGATAATCTGGTGCTCCCGTTCTCTGTCAGGTGGTAGTCCCACCGGAGGTTGGAACACATCCTCAAATTCCTTCAGAAAGGGCTGAACTGACACAGGAATGTGTTTGTCTTCCTCCTCCTGACGATCTTCCAAGCTCTGCAACTCCACAAGGAACCCTCCTCCTTCCTCATGGATCATCTTCACCATCGACCTGAGAGACACTCCAGCTCTAGATAATCCTGGTTCCCCTTTCAGCTTCACCCTCTTTCCCTCTACCATCAGTTCCATCACCATGGTCCCCCAGTTTACCTTGGTTTCACCCAAGGTCTGTAGCCACTTCATGCCCAGAATGACGTCTGTGCTACCCAACCTCAGGGGTAGGAAGTCCTCCACCACCCTAATCTCTTGTAGTCTCATCTCCACCCCCTTGCAGATCCCAGTGCTGGACTCAATCTTCCCTGTCCCCATCATCACTCCATAACTGCCTGTCTCAGTAGGCTCCATTCCCAGCTCCTCCGCTACCTGAGCGGATATGAAATTGTGGGTGGCTCCACTGTCGATCAACACTACTACCTCCCTCCCAAGGATTTTCCCCTTCACCTTCATCGTATGGCTTGGAGTGAATCCCATCACAGAATTTAGGGATACCTCGGCTACCTCCAACTGGGGATCAATCTGCTCCTCATCAGAAGCATCACCCTCCTCAGGCGCCTCGTCTATATAGACGGTGAGAGCCCGAAGAGCGCGATCCTTGCACCTGTGCCCTGGAACAAACTTCTCCTCACATCTGAAACAAAGGCCCTTGGCCCTCTTCTCCTGCATCTCCTCCTCGATCAATCTCTTGAAACTCCCAGCTGATCTGGTCACCCCGCTCTTCTCCTTCCCACTTTCTTTAAGGACACTAGGGGTTGGCCCTTTTGGAGCCAAGTAAGTGGTAGTTGTCCTGGTAGGACCCCCTGCGTGGTTGTTCCGCCAACTTCGGGCGTTGGTCTTCTGGTTCTCCACCAGTTGAGCCAACTCCATGGCCTCCCTCAGGTCCCTCGGTCTCATTACCTTCACCGCATCTCTAATTTCTGGCTTAAGGCCCTTCATAAAGTTTCCCCCCAGAGTGCTGTTCGATAATCCCTCCATGTCACCCACCAGACTTTCAAATCTCTTCCGGTACTCTTCCACTGTTCCCTCTTGAGTGAGGGCGTAGAACTACTCTGATATCTCCCATGGGCTGCCCTCCCCCCTGAATCTCTCCCTGATAGCCTCCTTGAAGTCCCTCCAAGTCCTCACCGGATCCCACTTATCCATGTATTTGAACCATGCAAAAGCCGCCCCTTCCAAGCACATGCTAGCCGCCATCAATCTCTCCTCCTCCATCAGGCCATTCACCGCAAAATACCTCTCCACCTTGTGGATCCATTCATCCACATTTCCCTCTTCGAACACGGGCATTTTCAGCTTTCTGGCTCTCGTGTCCACCCCGTATGCCCTATTCCACCCATGGCCTCCTCGGTCCCATGCAATGGGGTCTTCCCAAGTTCCCCTCTCTCCATATCGGGGCTCATCATCCCTCCTCGGCCGCCGATAGCCATCTTCCCCTCGCGTTCCGCCATGGTGATTCGGGATCCCCCATGGCCGGTCCACTGGATCGGCCCGCCGGCGACGCCAATCATCCTCTCTTTCTTCCCTGAAGTCTCTCCTTCTTTCATGCTCTTCTCGCCTGATGGACTCCCGAGGTGGCATCCTCCCACTGCTGTTAAACAGTTCCACCTCCTCTTCCTCGTCTGGATTCACCTTCTCCTTTCCCCTGCTCCCACTCCCTTCTCCTCTTTCCTCCCCCGGCACCGCCCTTGCTTGCCCTTCTAACAGTTTCTTCATCATCTCCTCCAATACCACGAATTTCCCTTCCACATTCTCGCTCAATGTGGCCATCTTCTCATCCAGATCCGCCTTAAGTTGCCCCATCTCGGTCTCCAAGACTTCTACTCGCTTAGATGCCATGGGAAATGACGAGATGCCTCCGGATCCTCCAAAAATCAGCAAAAATCTGCAGCGAAAATCGGAGAAAAACCACCCTCCACCGCCCGGATCTTGCTCTAATACCAATTTGATAGGAAATACTTGAGTTCGCAAGTAACCCTAAGATAATACTTGAGTTCGCAAGCAAACCTAACCCAAATCGGCACACAAATAGCGCAAAAACAGCGGAAATAGGGAAGAAACTTGTAGGAAAACACTAGCGACGATTGTATTCCACTAGTAAGCAATCAAAACCAAAGCCCGATACAATGTTCTTCAATTCGAGAGGAAGAACAACTCTCCCACAATCTCCGGCAACGCCGAGAGCCCAAGCAAGAAAACCTAGAACCCAAAGTAATTTCAAATGCAAGATCCAAACCTCTCTCCTCATAACTCCCTATTTAATACACTCTAATTCAAATTAAAAGCAAAAGGACTTCTCTACCCTTCATTCTCCCTCAAAAACATTTAAATCCAATTTGAAATCAAATGGACCCCACCCCATTTCCCCCTCTCCCTTCCGCCTTCTTCCGCCGGGAATAAGCCCGGACCGGCTGGGCCGGTCCAGGATGAGCCGGTCCAGGCTGGACCGGCGGCATAACAGAATGCCAAGACCCAAAATAGAAAATCAGCCACAATCAACATGCCCTAACCCTAATACAAAACTACTGTTCATAAAAATAACGCAAAAGGACTAAACATTCCCCTCTCTCTCTTCCCTAGGCAGTGGACCCGCCCCAAGGGTGGCGGGATTTGGCTTCTGCGGACCAGCAGGCGGAGGCTTGTTGTAGCACGTGAGCCAGCCCAACCCCTGGTCTGGTCCAGGAGGGACAGGTCTATAATTCTCAAAATCAAAACTAAGCTTATGTGATTAGGAAGGTAAAGTGATTGAAATCAGATGATTCAAGTTAAATGGCATAGGGTGACTCGGAGGAATGTGAGAAAATTTCCCATGAATGAATCCCTCAAATTTCTATATCTTTCTACCGGCATCATTTCCTAATTGTCATCAGTTTTTTTTTTTAAATATGCCAAATTTAGGACATATATCCTTGCATCAGTTAAATATAGAATAAGTTGGAATTTTAAGAATTTAAATCCCTAGAAAAGACTACATTACATCAGGTTTTGGTACAAGGTAACGAAATAATCTAATGCTAGTTTATCAAACGAAATCTGGCCTCATTCGTTTTATAGGCATTTAAACACCACAAATATATAGCTAGTGTCTAGCACAACGATTTTAAACCCTATTTTAATTTACCCTCTAAATCAGCATAACTATTCATAAAAAGAAACGCTGACAGCCATCTCAAATGGAGAAGGCCTGTTAACTTGACAAGCCTAAGGTGACACCCAATACGCACAAGGGAGGTGTGTCTGCTAAGCCGGCCCAAATTGCACATGAGGTGATAGATTAAACTAATGAAAGAACATTATCCAGTAGTTTAATAGCACTGGATGGCATATCACCTAAGGCACGAACATGCATAAAGTCAGTTCTAGAGAGTCTGGGATTCAATGCTCAAAAGACAAGAAGATGAGATTGATTTGCTAGAAGTCCTAATGGTGCATCCCTGGATTTGCCAGTTATTCTAGGACAGAAACTTTACTTTCAAATTGCTCCTTTATGCATCGTTGGTGAACTTATGGTAAGGGAAACATAAATTCAGAGAATAGTAAGTGCAAGAAGCATAAGTCCCTTATTCAAACTTAAAAAGCTTGGGAGGATATTAGGATGTGAACTTAAAACAACAAGTATGTGAGTGTCATACCTATAAGTCGGAGCTAAAGCTCACTTTACATCTTTGTATGACGTAGCCAATTTAACAAGGGCGGAAGAAGACAAAACAAAGGTGAGTGCACCATATGAGATAACGATAAATTTTGTGTTAAATTTAAATTATTTCAGGAGCTTGCACGCCAACAACTAGCATCTAAGTTGCCAACACCTAGCGCCCAGATCAAATGAAAAACTATTATGCTAGGAGTACAAAGTCGGCAAAGAGCTAACCAACTCTTGGGAAATTGAGCAAGTCCCCTCCAACAGGAATCACAGAGATAAAGGAGCCAATTGGGAATGAATGGCTAATCACTTTAGTCCAACATAGTGGGGCTCCTTTAATAGGGCAAACTAAAAATAATATGTATGAATGGCTAATCACTTTAGTCCAACACCTCCACTTGTTGTTTCTCTCAAGTGCAAAGGTCACATCAATAAAGTGGATTATAGGGTAGTCCATCTGGCAATTTAAAATTTGTAACAAATTTCTCCCCATTTAATCAACATTAGATGTCCCCAACTCTCTACTATAATGTGTGTCGGAAGAATGAAAGACAATTCTATTTTCTCTCTCCAAAAATACACCTTCTAAGCCTCTTAAAATAATATTGTCATATATGTGTAACTCACATGTACAATCTTATGATTGCTTCAAACACTATACCAGTTTTGTTTATCATCATACCAAATAAATCTGATACCATCCGCTTGAGTAAAAAATATCTCATATTTATAATTTATATATCAACTTCGAAGATTTAGAAGGAAAATATTTTGATCACAAAAACATCACAGATGTGGGGCTCACATGTACATTCCCATGATTGTTTCAAATACCATATCATTTTTGTCAATCACCATACTAGATAAATTGGATATTATCCACTTAAGTATAAATGTCATGTTTAGGATGCCTTTATAAACTTCAATAATTTTGTGGGAAAATATTTTGATCACAAAAACATTACAACATACTCTAACAATAGTGATCAACGATTGGACACTTCCAATTCACCAATAGCATCTTTCATCTCCCTAGTTCGCCACAGACACTTAAATAAAATGAATGCTCCGAACAATGTCATCAACATAGTTTGAAAGTTGATCTCTCTCATAAGAATCCATTCCAACTTTCTACTGAACTCATGCTTTCAATGTGATAGTCAACCTCAAAAATTGTTTCCCCCTTCCCTACACTTTATGTCTCTTCTCCATAATAATAGCCCTTTGGCTCACCTCCTAATTATGTCAAAACTTGTGCATTCAACTGTCTTTACTATTGATGTCTTTGCCATAAAAACACAAATAAACTTGAATCTCAAGCCAAACCCTATGTGTTTCTCATCTACTCCCTCACTCAAAGTGCTTATCTCAAGTAGGGGAAACAAATTCTTAATCGTTGGCTTACCTCAATAGCACCCCATCCAAAATTCAAGTCTCCCATCAAGTACAATTAGTTAATTTTGTCCTTTCCCTTGTATATACTTTCCCATCTAACAACCGGCAATCTCTTCGTGGTGTCCTCTCACCATGATCTTTCCTTAAAGAATCGCTTTATACACATCATCCACAATGAAACCCTTCGTAGCGCCACCATGAACAACCTTCACCCCAAGCAAATCACACCAAAATCCCCCACACCTACAACCACAATAAACATGAGACCCTCTTTCACAAGAATAAAAACACCAAATCCTTATCCCTATCCTCAACAACACCACAAAATGATCATCCAAGCTAGGGTTGTCAAAACGGGTCAATGGGGGGGTTCGAGTTCAACTCAAATTGACTCGAGTCTAAATGGGTTGACCCTAACCTGACCCGATTTTACAAACGGGTTAGGTTTTCCAACCCAGAACCAACCCGCGACGGAAAATCAAATGGACGCGGGCAAAGGGTTGACCGGACACGGGCGGCGGATCGAATGGACTTGCGACGGGCTTACCAAAAGTGGACGACAAATCGAATGGACTCGGCTGACGACGGATTGAATGGACATGAAAAAGACGAAGCCTAGTGTGGAACTGCGGATAGAATGCTAGCGACAGGCCACAGGTGACAGCGATCAAACTAGCGGACGATGGTGAAGCTAGAGCGGATAGAACTAATCAAAGCCAATGTGGTGCGACGGTCAGGCTGGTGGACACTGCAGAGCCAGGATCTAGCACGGTAGATGATTTCAGGTTTTCGGGTCATTCGAGTTTATTTTAGGTTCTCGGGTCAACCCGAACCAGACCCGATTTTAGAAACATGTCGAAATCCCGACCCGTCAAACAATTTGACCCAAACCCAGAATTTTTCGGGTCATGTCAAGTTTTGACACCCCTAATCCAAGCCAAAAATAATCATCACAAATCAATTCAAAAGCTCACCCTCACAACCAAATAAAATCAATCACTTAACCTTGAACTCACCACAATGACCCAATCACTCAAAGATTATAACAGCCATTAGACCATACTGGATGAAAATATGATACTCTCAGTCAAAATGAAACATGAGAACTTATTTCTCCAACTTCTACTTAATATTTGATTTGGTGCACAAAGATTCTTCATATCAAACATAACCCTGATTGCTTTATTAATATGTATAAAACTTGATTGATGACTAAAGGTTTTCATCAGTGATCAAGAGTTAACTATGATGACAAGTTGTCAAGTATGACAATGTATGGCTAATTTTCAGCATAGCTATCAATCGATGGTGATCTCTCCATTAATTTTATGTCAACATTATCTGTCTTTAAAGAAATCTTTCTAAGGATGTCTTGATGGACCAACCCACATTACTCATTGACATAGACTAACTGACATAGCCTCAAGTAAGCAAATCGTGCATCATATCACAAGCTAAGATATTTTCTAGTTTCTTCCAACTTCACTAACTCTTTGGCTGACTTATTTTTCTTTATTCCCAAAACTAGTGATACACATCTCCTAGTGGACAACATCTTTATCATAGATAAATTTGGCACTATTGCACAATGCTTTGTCAATTCTCTTGCCTAACAATTCTATATCAAGGATCTTGGGCCAATAAACTATTCTCTTTACTTAAAAGTTGTTCTACATCCTTATGAACTTTTCTTGTTATAGCATTCAATGCATACATAATTTCTTTTCCAACAAGAAGATGGCAAATGCCACTCTTATGGCTATATTGTTTGTTAGCTCACCAACACTTACTCTTTACTCTGGTTATGAGCTCACTAATCCAACAATTTATAAAGTTCTTATAGATAGTCTATAGTATTTAGCATTTGCATGCCCATACATAGTATTCACGATTAATAATTTCTCTCATCTTATGCATCACCCCACTTCCGGACACTAGATTGCAGCAAAATGGCTAATATTCTTTCTTTATAGCAATATAGATCGTAGCATTCTTCTTCATCATAACTAATCACTTCAAGTTCATGCATTCTTTGATGCCAACTAGGCAGACAACAAAAATAAGTTCAGCTTCACAAGTGCCCACAATGTATATCTTATCTAAGATAAAGTACCAAGAAATGCAGTATCGTAGTCCATTCTTCCACAAAAGGTTGATTTCTACTCTATTACCACTACAACTATTGAGTTGGATAGGTGTGCTCATTATACATTGAACTTGGCATCCACCTTCCTTAGACTCCAATAATTTATTATGACAACATGGGTGCCACACCTATTTATGTAAGTCTTGTCTTTCACTCACAAATAAATTATGTAGATATAAAATACTATTGTATTGGGGAAATATCCTAAAATAATGTCCTTCAAGTGGAGCCCATTTATCATGTGAGAATCAACTAACAAATTCTGTAACGGTCTAACCACATTGTTTAAAATTACACAATATGAGCAAATTGCGCAATATAAGGCTCGCCTCAATGCAATTTCAATGAAAAATGCCTCGAGGCTTATGCCTCAAACTTTTTTATGAGACTTACGTCTCATCTTAGTAGAGGCCCATCTTGAGGAGTGCCTCGCCTCACTAGCATGAGGCATACGCTTCGCTCTATTTATGTATGTTTTTATTTAAAATTTAGCTGAGTTCTATACAAAAGCCTAAAAAAATCATGTCTTCTTGCACTCTTAAGCTGCAACAACTTCCTCTCAATTGTTTCGACCTTCAGCCCACTGCCTTCGCCGCAGCCACCACCGTCGTAGCCGTCGTCAGGGATCACTTGAAATCTGCATGCCACCACTATCTCCTCTAAAAATTTTGGAGTACTACTCTTATCTTTATGTTGATGACAAACATTTATAAAAAAAGAAGACTGAAATAAATGAAGAATAAGTAGATTGAAAGATATTAGACCCTACAGGATGAGGCAGGAAGAGACGAATTTGTTATGACAACTCAAATAAAAATCCCCTTAGTAATGACAATACAGATGATTTCTAAGTTGTTGTCAATTATTTAAACTTTCTTTATTAATTAAATGTAGATGAGTAGGAAACAGAGAGAAAAAATTTAGAGTTAAATTTGATGTTATATGATACATTTATGCAATTCATATATTTTATGTTATTTTTCTCATATAATATTTGGATTTCAATTTTATTTCACATAATTTATTACAAACTGCTTTACATCTTTTGCAATTTTTTGTTTCATATGTGTGTAAATTTGGTACTTCATAATTCAGTAGAAAGGTAATATGTCATCCTTTAACATATTATTTGTGTATTATATAAAAAATCACTTATTTTTACTTTATACAATTTTAGATTTTGAGGATTACGCCTCACGAATGAATGAAAAAACGCCTCAATATCCAATTGCACAAATTTTAAACAGCTTTTGTGCACTCAATTATGTATATTGAGTTTCAATATTAAACTCTCCAATTGTAGGTCCATTTTAAGGTAGTATGTAGAGGAATAAATGCATAATTATTATAATTAGTTTATTTTCTATTTTAGCCTCCTATTTATTTATTCATTTTATCACTAAAAGTTTTTGCTACATTTGCAAATGAAGAACCCATCTTTTTTAAGCTTGTGCAATTCTATATTTCCTGAATATATTAATAAAATTAATTAAGCCATTATTCAAAATTTCTATCATCAACAATCCATAACTAAACCTACTAATAAACTAGGACATCTTCTGAAGGCCTTAAAAATAAGATCATATTCAATCAACACGGGAAGTAAAAGGGAGCAACAAACATTCCTACCTACCTCTCTGCACCAGCAACTCCTTGAACTCATTATCAGTACTCTTCAACATTGAAGACAATGGCAGCCTCAGCCCCAACTCTACCATCTCCCGATGCCTCAGCTTTATCCTCTTCTCCAAACTAAAAGCAAAGTACTGAGGAAACTCCTTGAGCTCCTCCAACCCTCCCCCCATCTCATTTACAAAATAGTCATACTTTGGCTTAAAATTATTCTCAATACTAAAAGTAAACAAACTAGGGCACCTCAGTACCATCCCTACAGCCTCCTCCCTCGACAGACCAAGCCCCATTAGATGCTGCAATTTGGGCATGAGAGTATTCTCCACGCTGGAAACAAGTAGCACCGGGTCATGGAAAGCAAGCGCAGTAACATCCTTAAACCCTAGCCTCTGCAGATAAATAAGCGCCGGCCGGAGCTGGTCTCGGACATCGGAGATCAGAAACCTGGGGCATTTTTTTATGACACGGCGAAGATCGGGATCAGGGACCTTAAGGTCCCGGGAAAGAAATTTGAAGACTGGGACTAGATCTTTGCCGATGCTTGATGTAAGAACTCTAGGGCACATGCCAATAATCCGGCCGAGGTCCTTGTGGTGAATGCCTTTGGAGAGGAGGAAAGAGATGACGGAGTGGATGGAATCAGGGGAGGCGGCGCGGAGATTAGGATGTAGGGCCAGAGCGCGGCTTGAATCGATGCCCATGATTTCCAGGCTAAGTATCTTCTCCCTCGCATCCGATGAGAGGTTGGGAAGATGAAGGAGGAAATCAGGGGAGTGTTGAGGGAGAGTTTTGGAGGGGTTGAGAGATGAGGGTTTGATGGCAATATTGGGTGGGGATTGGGTATTGAGGTTGATGCCGCCATTTTTGGGGGCTGGAGAGGTGGGAGTGGCGAAGCAGAGACAGTGAAGAGAGGGCATGGTGGGAATATTAATAGATTATGAGCCCTTTTCTCTTAATTTGCTTCTGGTTCATGGTTTTAAAATTGCTGATGTTTTTGCCAACATAAATATTTATGTTAGCAGATTTTTGTCCCCTTCATGGTTGTTGCCTTCAGAGCGAGAGATTGTTAGGTGCGAAGTACGGATGGGGAGAATCGTTCACACAAGTATTGAGTATCTAGTTGTACTCATACTCGGTACCGCTAGGTACCCAATATTTGTGCAGACGGTGCGCACTCCGCACCTAATAATTTTTCTTTCATAGCAGCCTCTATTTATTTTTTGAATGTGAATTCTCGCACAATCTCCTAAATTTTTTTACTTATTTTCTCTTCCTTTCTGGTGCCTCCTTAGATTATTCAGGCGCTGAAGCTTAATTTTGGAATAAATTAAATATAACTTAATTGTTTTAATTGTTTTATATGAGTTTAAAACATATCATTAAAGAAGAAAAATATAATAATATGCCTCTGTATAAGATTTAAAATATAATACATTGTGATTTTTTTATTGTAATGATTTTTCAATTTTGGGTTTATAATTTATAATGAATTTTGTATAAAATTTGCGAGCATAGAATTTTCATTGAATATTAAAAATATTCTCAAGCATAAATTAATGACATCATTTTATAAAAAATTTATCTTTTATTTTTTTGGGAGATTTACATACAAATCCCCCTATACTACTCTATTTACATATTTAACACCTAAAACTTTAATATTACATACATACCACCCGTAGTTCATTTTCATATCAAATATAAGTGGTAGAAATGAAAATATGAGTGGTAGAAATGAAAATATCAGTGGTATATTTTATATTTATTATAATTTATGATATAATAATTATTAATTAATAAATTTTTAGTTTGACCTGACTAGGATTATTTGATAGAGGATGTTAGGAAAGGGTAAGTTTGATCCAAACACAGATGATTTGATGGTTGGTGATGCTTTTGTCATTGAGACCAAAGGTTTTGTTGAGAGGGCAATAATGTCACAAGCTAACCCGATATGATCCAAAATTGCATTAGTTATATCGTGTACGATTATGACAAGATTAACCCCAACATCTGGCTAGATAAGTACTGAAATAAAACTTTCAATTTATATACTACACAGAACTGCTACATAATATAATATAAAGTGAAAATTACTTAATCTCAACATAATTTTTTATATATTATCCAAAACTTATACAATCTAAAATTTATCTCTATAACAGCGCTTGACCATAGAGAGCATTATAAAAATAAAAGCTAAGCCTGCAAAAAATCAAAACTAATCGAAATATACATACAACACAGATCAGAACCTGCTATCTAAATTACTAAGCTTGCTCCTTACTCTTCCCCCGGCCTGAAAACAAAAGCAAAAGCAAGGATGAGCTAACACGGCTCAGTGGGCTATCATAATCTAAAATAAAAATCAATTAATAAAACCAAAAGAATTGAGAATTTTGTGGAAAATCATATACTGAAATTAAATGTAATTAAATAAGTACTAAAATGAATTGAATTATAATCAAACACTTCATAACAAAATCCTACCTCCATATTCCATTGGCTCCGGTATAACAACACTTGAGTAACATAATCTCACCTCGGTCGCCCACTAATTCCGGCATAACAGAATACCATCTCTTTCGTCCACTAATTCCGGCATAACAGAATACCATCTCTTTCGCCCACTGGCGCCAGCATCACATAACAACACTTCTCAACATATTTTTTAATGTATTTCATTAATTAAAGCATAATTAGGCTCAATTCAGAAATTGCCAAAAGATTGTAATGGTAGACAACAAAAATACTACTGAGCAAAAAATCATAATTTTCAAGTTAACCAAATTATCAGAGATTATGTAAAACATAATTCTGAAGCTTTAATTGAACTTAAGCATTATTTTTAGATGTCAAAATAAATTTATGCGTAGATAAAAATTAGTTCTTTTTCAAAATTACCCGACAAAAAATTTTCAAAATATACTCAAAATGTTCGTAATAACATATAAAAAATTACGCAGTGAAATTTTTACCAAAATAAAGTTACTCTCATTTTTCAGTAACAAAAATACAAATTTGATTGAAAAAATATTAAAAACACAAAATTATTGAAATCTTAAATAAGTAAAATGTAAACTACCTTGAGATGAGCAAATTTCCCAAATGGTCCGATGAACAAAAATCTCTCTCCTTCTCTCTCTTTTTCTCTTGAATTCCCCAAACGTTTCTGTTGCACAAAATAGAAAGGGAAAGTGGGATTTAAGCCATTTAATAAATCCATTATGGATTTAGTATTTTTAAATATAATTATAATATATTATTATTATAATAAATTTTCAGTATAAATTTATATAAATTCTTTTAGGTATTCCAAAAATTATAGAAAAATATTCATAAAATAACTTTTTTTTTTAAAAAAAAAAATCTAATGAAATTAGTTTGCAAAACGAACATCTGATGATCCTAAAATCCGTGAGGCTTACAGATGCACTGATGCCATGAAAACAAAGCTGCTAAGAGGAATGTGAGAAATCAAAGACAGAAAACAGGGAAATAGAAAACGAAGAAACTGTAGCAACTTAAACATTCTCTATGATCTTCCCTATATGAACAGTGCAAGTACACATATATATATATAATAACATAAATGTCAGATTGGAACCTTCTTCCGCCTAGACCAAACATGGACGAAGTATGGACTATGCTGTAGTGGATCATATTTTGAAGGTATGTTGACTGCCAGAGCATGTTAACACAATCATCGCGACATTGAAGTCTCTGTTTTGGGGTAACTATGGGATCAACATGCAACACCTAAGGGCAGTGACGATACTGAGCTCCATCAAATCAGCATTTTATGATAATCTATCAAATATATAAGAGAATCAAATTACTAGATGTGCATTCAAATATCACAAAAGCTTTAAAAAACTAAGTCAACTCATTTCAAGCTTATTATAATAACCTTGCTATGTTCATGGTGCACTCACCCAAATTGGCAACTTCCCCACTAAGTTAGCGACTTCCCCAAGCCAAGTCGGGACTTTCCCTAGCCGAGACAATGACTTCCTCTACTAAAATCAACTTCCTCCAATCTAATAGATGACTTTTGATAATCAAGTTCATGACTTCAATCAAATTAGTGGCTTCCTCTAGACAAGTCAACAAGTTTCTCAAAACAAGCTAAAAGCTCCTCAAATAAAGATGAAATCATATAACACACTCAAGGCTTAATCAAATTAATGGCTAAGCATATCAATCACTCAAGGCTCAATCAACAATCAAATTAACAACTAAGCATATAACTCACTCAAGGCTTGATTGAAAATCATTTATAATTATGCAACATAACTTCTTATATTCTTTCATATTTAGGCATCCTATGTATAGCCAATTCTTATGGCTTTAGATATAAACTAAATTTAGCTAAAGACACTATTTTATTTACTATAGCTCAATTAATAAAATCTCAAAATTTCTTATTCTAAAATTCCTTTGATTCTCTTATTTTTTTATTTTTTTTTCTTATTTTATTTGAAAGTAAATTATTAAAATATAATTTATTGATATATTTTAATCCAACACTATAACTCTTCAAAAATATACTGAAATTAATAGATATTACATGAAATACGGAAATAACTTGAAAGCCTTGAAAATTACAGTAATTAAATTGCCGATAATCACGCAGCTCACATTGGTCTGTTGTTTGGGAGTATGGGTGTAAGTGAGCCGAGCCAGCTCGCGAGAGACTTGTTTATGGGCTTGCTAGCCGAGTTTATTGAGCTCACCAGTCAAGCTCGAGCTTCATGAGATTCGGCTCGTGAGCTTGCGAGCCAACTGGAAAATTATTAATATTTTAAATAATTTATTTTATTTATTAAACTCAAACATTTAAAAAATAATGATAAAAATGTTTAGAATTTTTAATAATATAAAAATAAATTAAAATTAATAATAATTGTTTAAAATATTTAATAAAAATTTTTAAAAAATAAATATTTAAAATTATTAATAATATTTAAAAATTGCCGCCAAATTTCACGAGCCGGCTCCAGCTCGAGCTCGGTATTTGATAGTTGAGCTCAACTCGAAAAACCTTTGACTCGAGTTCGACTCAACTTATTTGCACCCCTAGTTGGGAGCTTTGACAATCACCCAAGAGGTCTTGAGTTCAAATTTTATGAATGTATTCTTTATAAAAATTTATCTTAATTGATCTAAATATTTGAAGGCCTACCAGCAGTTCGCCACGCGTCCCATTCTTCTCTAAGAATCAGGTGCTCAAGATAAGGTAAGGGATCCGACGGTCTACATATCGACGGACTATCGCTGATGAGGTGAGCCCGTTACGAGTCCGCAAATCCAGCCCTTTCCCTTTTTTACTGCTGCTCCATTGGGCCACCCCTCCCGTTATAGCCCTTAATGGAGGGCATTTCTTTCGAAAATTCGAAATCCCAACGGTCGTCGCTTCTCAATCGATTCTCATCTCTCTCTCGGAGCACTTTCTTGCGAAGTTGAATTTTCTCAGTAAAGATAAACGCAGCAGCCTACTTTTTGTCCTCCTGGCTCATTTCTTTCAAACAGTCCTCCCTCCTCGATCTTCTTATCTGAGTCAGTTGAAAACCTCTGGCGGCAAGCTTATCTGCTTTGAGCAGCGACGCCTTTCGTGCGCTGAGAGGAATCAATCGAATAAGAGAAGCTGGTGAGCGTGTCCAACATTTCTTTCTTTATATTTCCTCAACGACAATATTGTATATTTTTCATCCTAGTTTCCCTTCAGGTATGTGAACTTCGATACTTTTGAAGATGGAGTGGTGGTGATTGATTTTTCGTGTTGAAGCCTTATCGAATATGGAATGTTCTTCTCTGGGACGAAACAGAGAGAAGAATGCGAAAATGGCGGATTCAAATGGTAATTTTATTTGTTTACTCAGAGAATAGCATGCCTGTGAACCGTGCGTTTATCTTGCAGAAATATCATGGGATCTAAAATTCTTTTCTTTGCAATTCCCCAAGTGGAACTGTGAAATTAATTCATTGCATAATCTGGTCTTTTCGCGTATGAAGCTCCAGGCTACAGTAAGCGAGGGTTCTCGGTGACATTTTCAGACCTCACCATGCCCGCCAGCTGTTCGCCAGATGTTCCCTGTGAGAAGATCCAAGAAACTCCCGATTATATCAGGAAAAGGAAGAACATTGAAATCTCACCCGTCGAGCTCTTCGCTGAAGAGCGTGGCTTGAAGAACCGTGTGGGATTAGCTACAGAAAAGCAAGAAAAATCTCCAGAAGAAAATTTGCCTGAAGGAATAAGCAGTTCGGAAGTTTCTCTCAAGTGTCCACAGAGTCCGGAGGCCGAGAGGAGTATTTTGGCCTTAAATGCTGGAGGAGTAGATGGTTCTGTTGATTACAACGGCAAAACTTTTGAGCATGATAATTTCTACACAGGTGGAGACATAATCAGAACAGATGTTCAAGCTTGGGATGACAGAGAGCATGCATTATACCATTCTGCTCGGTTTGGAGACTTCTCTTATGAATTCCCTAACTTGGAAGAGGGGGATTACCTTGTTGATCTTCATCTTGCAGAGATTGTGTTTACAAATGGCCCCCCAGGAATAAGAGTTTTTGATGTTTATATTCAGGAAGAGAAGGTGAGAAAGTTCTGGTAGAATCTTCTATCTTTTGTCTACAGCATTTTGCTCTTCATTTGAAAGTCAGAATTTTTGCAGGCTGTCTCTGGCATTGACATATATGCAAAGGTTGGTCCAAATCATCCTCTGATACTATCTAATTTAGAAGCTTCAGTCGTCGGACGTGAGGGTTTGTCAATAAAGTTCAAAGGGCTTGTTGGAAAACCTATAGTATGTGGTATTTCAATAAGAAGGGATTTTCCTGCTGGTAAGTTTTCTGTTATCAATTTTATTTGACTAGGCTAATTTTTCTTGGTATCTATAACGTAACATATATCAGTACTAATTTAATTGAAATATGTTGAACTTGATTAGCAGGTGAGAATGTTCAGAAGCGCAGAGGTGACCGCACATTCTTAGATGAAAGAAATGAAGAAATTTTAAACCTGGTTGGTCTGGTTGTATTATTTTGATTTCATTGATATAATAGGAACTTGTTGGACCTCCATATGGTTAAAATTTTTTATTTTCTCAGCCTACTCGTTAAATTCTGCAGGACAACGGTCATGACCATAGGAAATGGAAG
The DNA here is from genome assembly GCA_016618105.1 of Dendrobium huoshanense. Taxonomy (NCBI): domain Eukaryota; kingdom Viridiplantae; phylum Streptophyta; class Magnoliopsida; order Asparagales; family Orchidaceae; genus Dendrobium; species Dendrobium huoshanense. The sequence goes on along the minus strand of CM028349.1, from coordinate 27,018,590 downwards.
CGAAAATATGATTTGCTCATTAAGGAACAAATAGAAATGAGAAAAACTCTGAAAGCTGCCAAATGCGAGAATGAACTCAAAAGCCAAGAATGCCATGAGGCATGGGCATCGCTACGGGAACTTCAGATGGAACTTATGCGGAAATCTCTGCATGTTGGCTCCTTAGGTATCAAACCTATACTACAATATGCCTCCTAAATGGAATGTTATTAACCAATACATTGTTTCTTCTCAGCTTTTGCCGTGGAAGGACAGGTCAAGGATAAAGGCAGATGGTGTCTATGTGTAGGAGATCTATGGGAGAAATTTAAGGTACTCAGATTTTTTTTATTTTATAAATCTCCGTCTGTCGCTGCGTTTAATTCCATCATATTCTAATTCTGCATATTTGAGCTTGACAGTTGATGAAGCAAGAACATTCAAAGATAAAAGAAGAAGCGTTAGAATTTAACAATTGTTTTGCAGATATGCTTGGCAGAATGAGCTCTGTTTTACCTTTGAGTACGTGTACATATATTTGCTGCTTCATCTCTATGCTCCAGTTTTTTATAGTTAGGTTTAATTCCTTTATTCTCTTGTAATGATTAAAGTAACTTTATTACTTTTTTACAGTGGATAATCACAGTAATCTTGAAAGAAAATATAATGATCTAAAGTTGCGGTTCATTGAAGAGGCCAAGGAAAGGAAGAACCTGTACAACAAAATGGTTGAACTGAAAGGTTGGTCAAATTTTAGAAACGAGTTCAAGGATTTGTTGAAGAACAGTGCATAATCTTTGAACTTATTCAAAGACCCATTATGCTGCAGGAAACATAAGAGTTTTTTGTCGTTGCCGGCCTCTTAGTTTAGAAGAAATATCTAGGGGAGAAGATATGGCTCTAGATTTTGAATCTGCAAAAGATGGTGAGCTTCTTGTCAAAACCAATGGAGCGCCAAAGAAGGTTTTTAAGTTTGATGCAGTCTTTGGTCCTGAAGAAGATCAAGGTATTTGAATAAAAATCTTTCTTTTTTAGATTTTTTATAGGCAGCATGTGCAACTGTTAACCTGAAATTAGAGTCTTCTTTTGATCAGTAAAGGTTTTTGAAAAAACTTCACATCTTGCAACATCAGTGTTGGATGGATACAATGTATGCATATTTGCTTACGGGCAGACTGGAACTGGCAAAACATTTACCATGGAAGGAACAGGAGGAGCTCGTGGAGTGAACTTTAGGACTCTTGAGGAGCTGTTTCGAGTTGTCAGGGAAAGACAAGGTTTAGTCCGATATGATATTACCGTAAGTGTTCTAGAGGTGTATAATGAACAAATACATGATTTGCTCCTATCAGGATCTCAACCTGGAGTTGCTGCAAAAAGGTACCACCTAGCACATCTAGTTTTTAGTATATAATGCAAGTTAGCGATTTAGGCTTCGTTTGAGATGACTTTCTTACTGCTTCTTAAAGTATTTTTTTAGTACAAAAATTTTAATTTTTATAATAGAAAGCTATTTTAAGAAGCAGTAAGAAAGCCGTCCCAAACGAAACCTTAACCTCTTAATGCATCCTTTCTAAATTGTATTACAAATCTGTAGGCTGGAAGTACGAACAGCTTCAGAAGGAGTACATCATGTTCCTGGACTGGTTGAAGCTCGTGTTAATAACACGATAGAAGCATGGGAGGTTTTGCAGACAGGCAGTAAAGCGAGATCTGTTGGATCCACCAATGCAAATGAACATAGCAGCAGATCACACTGGTCAGTTTTCTACACAAGTTTCATTCACATAATGTTGGAGATTTCTTTTCTAAAATTCTACTCATTCTTTTCATTAGCATCCACTGTGTGTTGGTAAGAGGTGAGAATTTGGTGAATGGTGAGTGCACAAGAAGTAAATTGTGGCTCATTGACCTTGCTGGAAGTGAGAGGATAACAAAAACTGATGCTCAAGGAGAGCGTCTGAAGGAAGCACAAAGCATTAATAAATCCCTCTCCGCATTGGGTGATGTGATATCTGCTCTTGCAACCAAAAGTCCCCATGTTCCCTTCAGGTTGGTAGCTCGGGCCTTTTAAATGCAACTTAACTAGTTGATAAGTATATTCAATATATTCTGAGTTGTGATTCCTATTTGAATATGTAGGAACTCGAAACTGACTCATTTACTACAAGACTCTCTAGGTATTTTTTTTTCTTTTAACTATTTTTTCCTACTCGTATAATACGTTTATCTCGATCTTAAGATTACTTGGAACGAGTAATGTAGGTGGCGATTCGAAGACTTTGATGTTTGTGCAGATTAGTCCAAGCGAAAATGATGCGGGTGAGAGTCTATGTTCCTTGAATTTTGCAAGCAGGGTTAGGGGAATTGAACTTGGCCTAGCCAAGAAGCAATTTGATGGAGGTGAACTTTTCAAAAATAAACAGATGGTATGATACTTCTTTCTGAAGGAAGATAACAATGTCATATTTTGAGTGATTTGAATTATCACAATATAATAGAAAAAAACAATTTAGTAAAAATGCATGGCAATGTTTTTTCTTATTTTAATTCATTTCCAACTTTGTGTCCCAGTTTGAGAAGGCCAAGCAGGAGATCAGGAACAAAGAATTACAGATAAAGAGCATGGAAGAGATGATTTGTTCTGTAGAATCAAAGAATAAGGCAAAAGATCTGCTCAATAGGAATCTTCAGGAGAAAGTACGCACGTTTGACTTAGGCTTCGTTTGGGACAGTTTTTTTTCTGCTTCTTAAAACACCGTTCTAATACAAAATTTTAAATTTTTATATTAAAAAGTTGTTTTAAGAAATAGGAAGAAAGACGTCCCAAATGAAACCTTAATCTTTTTACAATTTTCTTCTTCATTTTAATCTAGCATGCAAAATGTACATTATTGGCATACTCTTCCGCAAGCTATTATGCTTCTTGTTAGTGATCTTTGTTTCTTTTCTAGTAATTGCCGGATTAAAATGACTGTTTTTATATCATGATTTGATTATGAAAAGGAACCGTCAGAGAATTAAAGCCTATATTAAAACAGCATCTAAATAGGAAAATTATGCTAGGTTTTTTATCCTTGATTCTGAAGATGGATGCTATAGAATCAATATGCAGCATACTCTTGTTATCAATAAAAGACAGCTTGTCCTATGATCACTCGTTACTTCTCCTGAATGCATTTAAATTAGCTGAATTATCCTCTCTTTCATGCTAAATTGGTTTATGCATGAAAGAATGAACACGATTGTTGTAATTTCTTACAACGTGGTCCTGAAACAAGTTTACAAGATAGACTGTCAGATATAGGCTTCGTTTGGGACAGCTTTCTTACTACTTAAAGCAACTTTTTAGTATAAAAATTAATTTTTTTCTACTAGAAAACTACTTTAAGAAACGGAGCTATAATCTATCTCAAATCTTCTCAGACTTGGTTTCCAAGTATTAGTTCTGTTTTTTATATCTTTGTTAATCTTTATGACGTTGATGATGTTTGGTTTCCCCTAAATATGTTGATATAGATTGCTTTTGCTTGAAATTCTTGATCGCCCATTCATTGTTCCTAAATTTCAATAGGCAGAATTTTTTTTGACATTTTACTTCAAATTATGAGCAGATAAAGGAGTTGGAATCACAACTTTTGATTGAAAGGAAACTGGCAAGGCAGCATGTTGACTCCAAAATAGCGGAGAATCATCAGCAACAGCAAAAACTGTTTGAACTAAATACTCCTTTATGTTCTGACTCTCCTCAATCAGCAAGTAGGCCTCTTATGGAAAGGAATCAAAGTAGTCCTACAGATCAAAGAGGCAACCTTAAACCAATCGCAGAGAACAGCAACTACCCCTCTTCAGTTTCTGTCACCCTCAAATTTCTCAATCCGATTAGAGATAAGGAGAACAAGCCTGAGCTGGCTGAAGACATAATTCCAAGAAAAGCCAACAGGCTTTCTCTGGAGAATGCAATACGTCGTATTTCGATGACTCCAACTAACCGCCGCGATTCTCTGATTCCGCCTCCAGTGGCTAAAGCAGCAGCATTGGCATATTTACTACCACAGTTTCCTTTACCTATAATGGATGCAGCTAAGGATAATCTTTCTGAAGGAAGAAGCTGTAGTCAAGGAGGAAAAAGAAGTAATAAGAAAATTAGTATACAGAGAAGAAGCCTTCAAAAGAAGCTCATCATCAGGTCACCATTACCACAGTCAAGTAGCAGAGGACATGCTACTGGAGAGAAACTGAGAGTTTCTATTGGCAACAGAGGCTGGAGGACAAGGAGAGTGCCAGGAAGTGATGCTCAAAAGACTGATAAAATACCACAGCTGAAGCGCCAACAGAAGGAAAAGGAAAGAGGTTGGAATCTTGGAACAAGTAGGAATGCATTTTGATTTTGTTCATCTCTTGGATCATACTTGAACTCAACTTAATTAGGTTTTTTTTTTTTTTCCTTTAAAATCAGATACATAGGTAGAAAATATATTTTCTTTCATGCTCTTGTTTTTCTGTTTCTGAAAACAAATCCATGTTTCCTGCACTTGGGAAACATCTTAATATCTGTTTTCACTTATTGCTTTCTTTGGAGACAACTAATCTTTGTAAAGCAACAAACATTAAGGCTTCATTTGGGACAACTTTCTTTCTGCTTCTTAAAACAATTTCTTAGTAAAAAATAACTCTGCTTTAAGAAGTAATAAAAAAGCTGTTCCAAACGAAGCTTAAGTGGCTATAATTTTGGTTAATTAAAATAACTCTCAACACCTAAGAAAATGTATCTACATAGTCTAAACCTTCTTATTTGATGCATTCTTTGATATACTAAACATGTTTTATACGTAAATTGCGTCGTCATCATCACACTTTATTTGTAAGATCTCTTGATTCTAATAATCTTTGATTCATGTGGAAGATCAACTAAACCCTAAACTTGATTTCTAGTCATAAAGCTCGTCTCATCACCCTTCACATTTGTCCATTTTTTATAAGCTAAGAAGAAATGACTTCATAAGAAGTCTTCAAAGTTTAAAGGAGCACGCCTAAGTGCTTTACATCCTTCTAATATTGTATTTGTAGGCCTACATGTGCCATTATCTTTTGTATTGAAAGCAACTACGGTGCTTGTTTTTAATCAAAAGTGTACTCCTTTATTTGAGAAATAATTAATCATAAGAGCTTGCACCAATAAACAAAAACTTTGAATAAAAAATTAAGTGCACTCATTCTGCAAAACCTTCAGGGCATCAAATTAATATTTACATTGGCTGAATCTTCGGCCATGGATGAAATTATCATGAGCTAATGTTTTTTGCATTTAGGGTTATGCTTTGTTAATGAAGTAGATTACTATTTTTCATATAATAATCACAATTGCATTTGGTTGTTGCGTTTTCACAATCTTTTAAAAAATTAAGTTGCAAAAACAATTTTTACACTAATAAATAATAATAGATAATTAGTTTTCTGTGCAATAATTTCATAATTTCACAACAAAACTTTATAGAACTTTGTAGCCGTTTCAAATGTACCTTATATTGTTAGGCTTAAATGGCTTAAGGGTTAATACCATCTATTTCGGTTTGATAGGAGCTTTTCAAGTTGCAGCTCATAAAGGGATATGTTAATGCAAAATATACTATGACGAAATTCATAATTATATATATAATATTTTAAATTATATTAATCTTAATAAAAATTTAAAGACTTTAAAATCTAGCTTAATATATTTTAAGTCATAATGTCCTAATATGTTTTTTTTTTTAAACTTAAATCTTATGATGTACCAGCTGTATCAAACATCATCCGGAATCCAAACAATATATATATATATATATATATATATATATATATATATATATATATATATATATATATATATATATATATATATATATTATAGAAATCAATTTTCTAATACAAATTTTTTTAAAAAAAAAAACCAATAAAACAATTACAAAACAAAAATTATCCTACAGAGTACTCTGCAATCGGTGAGGACACCGGACAGTTGGGAGACCAACTAGAATACGCCAACATCAAAAGAAAGTGACGTGGCGCATTTTTTAGTTGATCTCCGGACACAGTCTGGGATCCACACAGAATAATTTTTCCTAAACATAAGATCTTGACTGACACTGTTCACTAGTCACTGCAGTTAGAGCCCACTGCTCACAGTTCTACATGTAAAATTGATAATGTCAATAACAAATAAGCTTACACTTGCATAAACTAAGATGCCAAACCTAATTTCCCGTCCAGTGCAGTTTTCTATGAAAGCAACTAACAAAATTTTCCACACAATCCGAGATGTGCAGAGTAGTCCACCAAGAGTCTTCCCATTTGAAGGATAGTCCAGCAGGTGAATTTTCATGGTCCTGAAAGCAACATAAATGATCACTTTATTAGATTATAGAACTTAAATACTCAAAAAAATTGCAGATAGCAGTTTTTATTTAGTACAAGCGGTGATATATTCTGCCATTCAGATAATGCAATCTAATCCATGACATGTCATGTACATATAAATGTTTTCCTAGGAACATTAGACTATTTAATATAAAGATTTGAATAGTTTTGTTGTAACTCCATAAGAACAAAGAGTGAAATAAGTCTTCATTCGGGACGGATTTCTTACTACTTAAAACAACTTTTTAATAAAAAAAATTTAATTTTTTAACTAAAAAGCTGCTTTAAGAAGCAGTAAAAAAACCGTCACAAACGAAGCCTAAATTACATTTGAAAAACACTTGTCGCAGGCAAGGCTAAGTTGATAGCACCAATGAGCACACTTAATGCATGCAAATTCAAAAGGCCAAGGCCAAATTTGTGGTACCCCACCCCTCCCCTATAAACCATCTTACCCCACCCCTCCCCTATAAACCATCTTATATTCCATTATGAATTCAAAAGGTCTATAAGAATCATCATCATTTTGCACTCACTTGGAATATGATATGTGAATCATAATTCTCCAATTGTTCTTATTAAGTGTTGCATGAGGTATTAAGCACATTGACAGCAAATATTTTTGCATAAATTCTATGCATGCTACCTATCCCTCTTCCATCCTGATCATTATATAACTAATTTCGTCCATTCATCTCATGGACTCATTTTCTACCTATCATTATATATGACCAAACCACCTAATATATTCTCCAATTCCTTCACTTTAATAGCGCTCTCAATTTCCATCAAATATAATTATTTCGCAATCTATTCTTCCTATTTTTGACACATGCACCTTGCCATTCGCATTTTAGTCATATTCAACATGATTATCAGTGATTTTCTAACTAATCAACACTTGGATCCATACAACATAGCCCACCCAAGTATAGCTTTATAAGATTCGCCTCTAAGATCTATAATATTCTCTAATCATATAATAATACTCCCAAGGAAATTTCCCATTTTAACTAACCAATCATAACTATAGATTAGAAGTTATATCTTTACCTATTTCCCCACTCTTCCATAAAATAGATCCAATACACTCAAGCCTATCATCCATTGGAATCACTTTATCTTCTTAAATATCAATTGATAATTGTTAATAATAGCCCAACTAAAATTGCATATCATGTTCCTACTATTTATTCTACTAATACAATATCTCACCATCACTAAATAGGTCTATGACATCTAGAAAAAACATACACCAAGCTATCTCATTTTGAATATCCTTCATAAATTTAATGTTTGTTTTTGATGTATCCTACTATAATTGAGATCTCATTGGTCATTCCACAATTACTTCAACCACTAGTACATACTCCATCACACATATCTTTAATAACTTGACCTTTTATACACCCTTTTTTTCTTAATATGCATCTAATTAGTTCTCATGGTGCTCAATCATAAGGCCTCTTAAGATCCATACAAATCGCATGAAGATTCAAGTTATGTTTTTTTTATGTAGGAAATAAAAACAAATTCTTTAAATGCTAATGGAATGTTTAAACTTATGGCAGATCAACTATATCGAAGTTTATTTCCCTTATAAGATGATAACAAATGGTATTTTAGTTAAAACCAACAAGATATGAGACTACAACCAGTCAAATAACTTAGCATTGACATTTGAAATTAACTTCAAAATTGCTTAAATCAGACTAGAACTAGTGATGGATTTTGTGTTAAAAGCAATCATTTACTTCCATGAAAAGATAAAAAGTAACAGATTAGAAAGTGGAATTTAAAACATATCTCCTGATATACATCTTATTTGAATTAAACTCGAACAAAAATAAGTCCAATTATAATTTTTAATGAGGCAAGCAAGCAATAGCAGGTCACATTGTCGATTCAAATTCCAATGCGATGTAAGAAAATGTCGAGAAAAAAACACGAGAACTCACATCATACGGATGATCCAGCAAGACAAGTCAACCTTGACTTTGTGTTAGACTCCGCCAAAGGTTTTGTCTTCTCTTTTGAGGTCATTCTTAAATCCCAGAGTCGTATAACACCATCTGAAGATGCAGAAGCCAAGCAATTGGATGCTTCAAAAGTTTCATCGTAGCTTCTTCTCTTCAACATAACGAGGCCTTTGACACGTGTGGAATGAGCATCATCAATGGAATATGCGACTTTTCCACTTGTTGTATCCCAAGCAACTACATTTTTATCTTCTCCACCGGTAAATAAGAGTCCACTCTAGTACAATCAAGTAGCAATGAAATCATAAGAAAACTTCCTAAGAAAGTGAGCATTGAAGTGAATAAGATCATATTTTGAGTTAATCTGCACTAAACTAGAGAAAAGAAATCACCAAAAAAGTATATTTATAAAGTGACAGAACAAGCCTGCTGAGTACACAAATCTATCAACTCTCTTAAATAATTAAAGCGTAACTCTGCAATAAAGAAATAATGTATACTGCACGCATCATTGATCAGCCTCTCCCTAGACTCCATAATAGCGAGATCCTCAGACTATATAGCACGACTTTTTATTCCACCATTAAGCCTAAAGGCCCTAAATATCTAAAAACTTGTAAATTTAACAGATATATAAACAACTAACAGTTCAAAAGTAAAGAAATTTACGAATTCACTACCTCGCCAGTTGCAATGCAGAGGACACGCTTCTGACCAACCGTTTCCCAAATAATCTTCGCATCCTCGGCATTGTGCGCAGTGATTCTCTCATCCGCCACCATAAAGAACATGTCCTCTGACCCATATTTCACGATTGACGCCTCCCGATCCAGACGACAGGAGAAGCTACGCCGCCCCCTCACCAGATTAACCATCGCCAGGCACGAATCCCGCCCGACAGTAAGGGCGAGCCGGCCGGACGGGTGCACTGCGAGGTCGCTGACACCGCGGCGGTGCACGGGGACGGTTTTGAGGTGGAGGAAGGGATCGGCGTCAAAGATACAGAGATTGCCGTCATCGGCGGCGCTAATGAGGTTGCGGGGAAGAGATTGAGCGAGCGAGGTAGTATAGAAAGCGAGGGCGGTCACAGCGCCAGAATGATCAATAAGGGAACCAATCTCAGAGGAGGTTGCGAGGTCGTAGATCTTGATAGTGTCGTCGGCGCCACCAGATGCGGCTATAGGACCGGCGGCGGCGACGGACTTGATTGGGGCAGTGTGGGAAGGGTAGGAGAAGAGGGGTTTTAGGATTAGGGCTTCATCGGAGGAAGAAGAGCTTAGCGTTTTAAGGGAGAAGCCCCAAATAAACTTCTCGTAGGAGCCAGCCACCAGCGTCATCGCTCCGGAAGCCAAGGGTTTGTGGCAAATTAACTTTGTTAAAGGTTTTATAGGTAAATCGGGGGAAAACAAGCTCCCTAATGTCATTAGCAAAAAGGTATTAGCACTGATACTAAAATCACAAGTATTTTAAATGTGATATAAAATAAATATAATATATTTAAATTTTATGGGATTAATTTATTATCTTTGATTGGAATTCATAAAAAAAATAATATATAAATAAATAATTAAAAAATATTAAACTAGGGCGTGCTACGTGCTTGAGGGGACAAGACATCTGTAGTGCAATTGAACACGTAAGACTCACTTGATTGCTTGGCTAGAAAGAAATTGAAAGTGGGGAAGAAGAGAGACGATAGAGAATGTTCTTTGGATCATATTTGTCAATCTTTCGTGTTACAAATTTTGTTCTATTCATTATAAGTGGCTACTGGCTACTTCTACTTTCGATGATTTTGATTTCTATGAATTTTATCTCTTTTATATTTACAAATATTGCATTATCTCTTGATTTTATAAGTTTACACCGTGCAAGTTTGGATATATTATAGATTTAATCATTTTGAATGACTTGATATGATTTCATTATATTTTAAAATAAAGAATTGAATGATATCATATACATGATATGATAACTTCACTTGATATCATATTGATCCACGTGATCTACTGATTGGGAGTTATAAGGAGTTAGAGACTGACTGTGAGTTATAAGAAGTAAGAGCGACTGATGCACATGATTAAATGGGAGTTATAAGTAGTATATTGATTGGGAGTTATGAGGGAAGACTGATTGAGAGTCATAAGTACATGAGCAAAATGTCCTTAAGATACACTCATTGAATATCTAAATATTGATATCAACATTTCTACGAGCACTATATTGATATTGTGACTAACATTAATAATGTTTATTATCATTAACACTATTTAATATTATTGATTATGATACTAATATTATTATTATCATTAGCATTATTGACTCTACTGATACCGTGATTGATGATGTAATGGATTGAGATGTGATGATAGGACGATAAATTGATACAGATAATCAGTATATATATATATATGCATATATTTCTTTATATGATTTATAACATATTGTTCTCTTTTATCTTGCATTGATTTTAGTTACTTGTTGGGCTATATGTTAATTACGTAATTTTATATATTTTCAGAAAAGGATAAAGATCCTTTCATATATGGCTCTGGACAATATGCATAATTTTTCTACCTACAATTCTAGACAAAATGCAATCATGTTTCTATCAGTTGTTATAAGAAAATAGTAAGTTCTAGTTAAATGCTAAAATTAAAAAAAAATACAATTTTCTAATATAGATAATGGAGTGTGACAAGTTAAGATCTAATAAAATAGGCTATGATCCCCCCCCCCCCCCCCCCCCCCCCCCACTTAATACATATTAGGGAGAGATAGAAGGTCAATTGAGGATATCCAATAGATCAATTGAGATTTAGTAAGATAGTTTAAATTGTTCTAGTTTACTCAATACTAATAATGGAGAATTAGAGGGTGAATTAAGGTTTCAAATAAATTAGAGGAGATATAGTAAGGAGGCCCCTCCTACTTCACCCAAAATTGACCAAGGGAGATAAAGAAGACATAAGAACTAAATTAAATAGATTAGGTTAATTAACCCTTAGGTTTAACGAAATTGACAATATCAACTTAACTAGATAACTAGATATAAATAAATGATAATGGGTGTAAGAGTATGTGGGATGATGAAAATGATGAACATTATTGACAGGTGGTTCGCTAGTGCATGTGATGATGAAGTTAATGATGGGAATGATTGATCAGTGTGTGAGATTGCATGGATAAAACATAGATAATCCATAACAAGCGTAAAAGCATATGTGATAACGATAATAGACAATGGTGATAATGATAACAATAAATGATGATAATGATGACGAGCACATGAGCTATGAGAAGATAATGACTAGAGGAATTAATTCTTAGTGATAAGAGCACAAGAATGCATGGAGGTAAAAATATGCATAATGAATGTAGGGTTGTTGGCATGCACAACCTAGAAGGATGTTATATTCTATGGGTGTGGGGTCCCAAGCATGTGCAAAGAAGAGTGCATTGACAAATGGAGAATATGGGCATGTCAAATCAACAATGCACATGCTAGCTAGGTGGTTCTGTGTAAGACCAGTATGAATATAAGCACATTATACATAAGGTTTGAGGCACAAAGGAGGTTGTGCGTAAGCATAGTTACAATTAGGGCTTATTATGTTAGCCAAGGCTAGAATACTGGTGTGATGAGGAATTAGTGTGCTTCTTTGTGCATTGAGTGCTTTGGAAAGCCACAATTCCATGGGTCATGTGAAGGCTATGTGGACCTCCGAAAGAGCACCGCGCGAACGGGCCGATTGGAAGGGACAGATTGGATCGCGCATACGACTGACCATTGAGGATAGGGGCTTTCACCAACACACCTCGATGGGTAGTAATATACACGACCAAATCACGGGTTTCCCCCACCCGATGCAAGAGCTCGAATGGGGTTTAGTAGATTGTGGAGACCAAGTTTCCCACGGGCGCAAGCCCCCGTGGTTAATTACATCCCAGGCCGGAGCCTGAGAAAACTCTCGATTAAGGATTATACATTATCCTCTCATAAAGTGGGATTGACACAAGGGTACAGACTAGGAAATCCTACTCAAAGGGAAGAAAGGTCCGAAGGGGATGAATCAACATGCATGGCTCATACCAGTATTTGGAGGCTCTAGGGTACTACAGAGAAACTGGAGAAAATCAAAGTCAAACATCCGATCACATGCGTGAGAGAAGGATGGAGGTGGCGTCATCCTGTAACGCGGATAAGTAGGATTTAGGGTCCCTGAGAAGAAGAGACCTACCTACTATTTAAGGCATACTACGAGACCGAATGTAGTAGCCTCGAATCCTAAATCTAGTTTGGACTTAGTGTTCGACACACACTAAGACCAGTGTCCTAGCTAATGCGATGCAAAGATCTGGACTTATCCCGGCCTGGATTGGGGGAGCCAGCTAACCACCTAATCGCTTCAAAACTATGCTATCAGGTCAATTATGAAAGATGGGTGGGAGGTACAGTTTATTGGAAAGAGGACCGACATCTAGAGAATTTCCTAAGTGGTCCTGGACTTATGTTAGGTGAATGCCCCTAGCTAATGCAATTAAATTTTAATTAGTTGGTTACTAATGCAATGCATGCTAGTTGAAATGTCAGCTCATGGATGCTTTGGATTTTAAAAACAGGCTTATATAAAAATAATTTTTAGAAAAGACTGAGTCTCCCTAGGTCCGGCACTTCATCCTCATAGGCCAGATTATCCGGACTCTACCCGCAGGCAGGGAGATGTCTTATAACAAGGAAAAGAAGAAATGCAATAATATGCATGCGACCCCGGACGGTTCCGGCAGTTCCCTAGGTTCGTTAAGTTTCTATGTTGTTTAAAACTTAAATTTTTTTAAAGATTAATTACGAGTAGAAGAATTTTATAGTCCTTAATGAGCCTAATACGATCCAGGCGAAAAACAACACGGCATGCAAGAAATAAACCTAGAAAAAGCAGATATTTCTAAGCGCAATCAGGTAAGCACATCAATATAAATCCACAAACTAATCAAATAAATGTCCATAGGCCAACTGCCCTTTAATTACAACCCAGGGTATGCAGAAAAGTAAAGTGGCCGGGCACCACTGCCAACAACCCGGATTTCTAAGCCTATGACAGACGCCAACAACTTTGAGTGGGATATTGGGTCTTCAATCTTCAATATCTTCAATCTCCTGGGTATCCTCTCATTGGACTCCTTGGATCACTCCTCCTTGGACTCCTTGGATCCGTCGTGGCTTGAATATCCAAACGAAGAGACAATTCCCCCAATAGGGGTGTATTGCCTTTTCTCTTTGGATATCTAAAGCCATCCAGCTCGATCTTCCAAATGGAAGAAGACTCTCCCCTTAGGGATGCCTTCTTCTTTTAGAATTCGAGCTAGATAAGAATATCCCAACTCAATAGTTGTTTTCACAACTCTTAACAATTATTACATATAAATTACATTAATGGAAAGCAGTAAATCTAAGAATCCCTGCAAGGTTATCCTAGTAAAAATCATCCCAAGCAATTTATATGGAAATGAAAATGCTAACACCATTGACCCTGTGCCAAGCCATGCTCTGAATTTTGAGGGCTAAGAAGCTCCATCTGTGCAGTTATAATTATTAATTTAGCCCTCATTTATTGAGGGGGGCTGAGCAAGCACCTGCATAAGACAACATTAGAAAATATAATGGTGCCCCCTTTTATCAGCTTGAGCATGGCCACCTGCACGGAAGAACAATATATATATATATCGCTCCTAACCTATGGGTAAGTCTAACGCTCACATCCAGAGTGCAGAAAAAGTAAGCAAACACACCAACCAGTTTTCAAACAGCATGCAATGAAATCCACGAAAGCTCCGGCACACAGCAGAAAAATAAAACCCAGCGGCCTAACCTAGATCTAGAAGTGGTGCCCTAGCAAACCATTCTATGTGTGTGTAAGGCTTGTGTAGTTTGGATAGGTCCTAGATAGGGTAATTAGTTAAAATTGTCTAAAGTTCAGATTTGTTGAAGGCCAAAAAAGGAGATTTTTGTTGAAATTCAGATATTAGTGAATTGGGGTGCGTTTTAGTTAATATAGTTTGTTGATCAATTTTAGGAACTTAGGGTGATGATATTTGAAGTTAAAGTTATATTAGCCAATTTTGGAAAGTCCTGGGTCCCCTAGGAACTAGACTAAGGGTCCAAAAGGTCACTATAGGGAATAGGCTAGGTTTGAGATTCCTAACACTCTAGAAAATACTAGACCTCAATACGAGTAGTTAGACAGGTAGTAGGCTGGAATCGGAGTTCTCTATCCAAAGTTATGAATTTTCTAAGTTTCGGGCAATTAAGGGAATTTTCTAAATTTCCTAACGAAGGGCCCTTTTTACTGTTTTGATCCAAATGAGCTCCAAACTGATTGGAATCACTCCCAGTCAGGGATAACCTGAGAAAGTGATCCCAAGTATTTGGAGAAAATTTGGGATTTTTAATAATTTTTAATAATTTATTAGGGGCAAAAAGGTAATTTCCACCTATGGTCAAATTAGGGGTCAACCTAAAGTCAAACTAGGGAGCCCTATTTATCTAAGGTCAAGGATCAGATTCTGGACAAATCAAGCTATTATGGGTAATTTTCTGACCTAATATGTAATTATTGTATTTTTCGGAAGGTCTCGGGGCCTTAATTAGTAGGTTAATTAGGGTAGTTAACTAAGGGGTCTAACAAGCCCTAAAAAATTCTAGAAAATTATGAAAGGCTTATGATGTCACTAAGTTTAAATGTTGAAGTTTTCATGTCGTTCTGGGATCTATCCTAGCTCCTAGAAAACTTCTAAGTTCGCTAGACAGGTCCTTAATTTTTGTCCTTAGGGTGTCACTACGTTGTAGGAGTTTAAAGTGATGTTTACACTAACCCTCGGGATAATAAATGCATGGGAGTACAGTAAATAAATAAACACACCATGTCCTTAGATCTAGGAGAACCTAAACTAAGTGCTTGTGGTGGTGCAATCCTATACATGCAATCTACGAAAAATAAAGAGGAAAGACACCTAAAGAGAGGATTAGTGAATGATTGGGACTCAACCATTCACTAACCCACTCCCCCATGATTGCTCTTCATTCATAGAACCTATGTCTAAAATTTCATGAAGCAAGTCTCCCAAGGTTAAGGATTTAATATATAAGTAGTTTCAAAGTAGTTTAAAAATACTTAAGTATATATATACATAAATTTTGGAAATTAAGATAATAAAAAAAATAGGTTGGATTATAGTAAATAGGTATATGGGCGACTTGCTGACCACTCAATCGAGACTCGCAACGATTTAAAAAATATTTGTATCCCGAAAATAATATCATAATTAATATTTAATATCGAAAATATTCGAATAATCGAATCCAAATAATGATGGTCAAAACAGCCAAAATCAAGGGCTGGAAATGGCTTCAAAACATAAAGCTCGCTTTTTCTGAAAAGAACGAGGGGTCGCACATCGAAATCCGACTTAAAACGATGAATATACGAAATTTACAAGTTCAAATACAATAAAATAATATTTTAAAATAATGCAGTTTCACTGTTTTTTTGAAATTACATAAAATACAGATAAAATTTTCATCTGAAAAGAGTTTTAAGATATGCAGAATTCAGAGTACATCCAAAACAAGGTATTGTGCGTTGACAGCGGACTTAAAACGACAAAGTTGTGTAATTTCGAAGTCTAAGTATAATAAAAACAATATTTGAAAATAATACAGCTTGCTGTTTTGAAAACAATTGCACACAGACCCAAAATCTCAAATAAAACAATTCCAGAATATGCAGAATCAAATACGTTCAAAACAAGACGTGTGCGCAAAAAATCCGACTTGAAACGGAAAAGTTATGCATTTTCGAAGTTTAAAGGCATTAAAGCCTATTAAAAAAATAATTTTAAATGAAATAATGATAATAATGATAATAATAATAATAATAATAATAATAATAATAATAAATCATAATTATGATAACATTAAAACAGTAAAACACTAATCTCAATAATAATATATATATATAATATTAACAATAATAATAAAATAATAATATAAATAAATTAAAAATAAAAAGTTATTTTTTACTGTTTTATTAATAACTTAAAATATATTCATTATTTTTATAAAAAAAAGTTTTATAGGGTAGAGAACGAAAATTACGAACAAAACGAGGTATTGTACGCAAAAACGGACGAAAAAACGAATTTTCTGTGATTTTTTAAAGATCTGTGAATTAAAATACATTTAAAATTAATTAAATCCTAATCAAAACCCTAATCCGGCGGCGGCATGCTAAGGGCGCGACAACGTGGCGGCGGTAGGGCTACGTGTCGACAGCGGTTTGGATCCCGCGGTATACGGAGGCGGCGCATCATGCCCGCAATGATTGCGGGGCTGATGAAACGCGTGGGACCCACGCGTCAGCCACTCATCCACGTAGGACGGCGCGGGCGCCGTCGGATCGCACACGCTCTAGATCGACGGTCCAGATCTCGGCGGACCGAGATCTAAGCCGCGGGATCCCTCGTGCGTTCGGACAGAGCGCGGATCGGCCGATCTGGACCGTTGATCGCGCGATCAACGGTCCGAATCAGGCATGGCTCCCGTCTGTGCAAACGAACCCTAAACACGTTTTTTTAGCAAAATTCTCTAATTGGATGGATCAAAACGAACGAAATTTTAAACCTAGGTCCTGTAATGAAGAGAATTCATGGGGAATACTTCGTTCGAATTAAAACGCGCTAATAACGATGCTAATTAACCCTAAGTGCTCTAACTAGGGTTTGAGATTATACCGAAAATACTCGATGAAATCGAGAGATCTCTGGCTTGTTGCACTTGTAGACTGTCCACGCTCCTATTTGAAGAAGAACCGCGTCTCGAAACGTCTTGGATCGGTCCCGAAACGTCTTGGAAGTAGATCTCCTCGGGTGGCCGGAGAGTTCTCGCCGGCGGCGGCTCGAGGTGGTCGGGATTTGGTAGGGGAATATGGGGAAGGGTCGTGGAAGCACTCTCACCAAGTCTCAGGGCTGAGGGGCTCTCTAGATCAAGCAGAGTCAAAAGTCCTTTTCAAACCTAAATTTCACTATTTAAATCCTCTCTCCTCTCTTGGACGGTGGAGATGAGATCTAGGATTAATTTCAGAGAGAGGAGGGAGGTGATTTAGGCGGGATTTGGAGTTTCAAAACGTTTGGAGGAGTTAAGGGCATTAATTGGGTCTTAATTGGGCTCTAAATAGGTATTTAAACCTATTTAAGACTTGGTTTGACCAAGTCAACGATTGACTTGGTCAAACTAGTCAAGGGAGTCAAGGGGGTGGGGCTCGAGCTCAAGAAACCATGAAAAATAAATTAAAAAAAGATTTTAGGCTTAAAGGGTCCCATTTGGTCAATTCTGGTTGACCTGGTCAACCGGGTTGACCCAGGGTCCAAGCTCGGGCTCGACAGACTCGACTCGACCCACTGAACCTAGTGGGGAGGGCCATAGGGTCTGACTTGGTCAATTTGACCAAGTCAACTCTTTAGGCCCGGGTCTGGGCAAAATCGAGGTCAACAAACGGACCCCCAACAGGAGTGGCGAACAACTAGTGAACCGCTCGTGTTGGCGTTGACCGACTAAGCCACCGAAAGGAGAGTAAAGAGTACAAGAGTGTAAGGGTACCAAAAAGGTGAAAGAAAGGTAGAAAACTCTTCTCCCGGCCTTATCCTACAGCGAGGGAAGAGCCTAGGAAAGGAGAAAACAGCAGTGCGCAGGCAAGGTATCACTGAAGCAGTGAACCAGTAGAAGAATCTCCTTCCGGCCTTACCCTTTGATAAGGGTAGAGCCAAGGACAGAACCAACGGTAAAGATCACCTAAAAAGGTGAAAACAAAGTAGGGGGATTCTCCCATAGCCTTGCCCTGTAGCGAGGGCAGAGCTAAAGAGAATCAAAAGGAAAGATCACCACTATGGTGAAAAAGTAAGGTGGTATCTCTTCTTGCCTTGTCCTATGGGGTGGGCAGAGCTAAAGAGAGAACCAAAAGTAGAGTAGCAAAAGCACACAAACTATCTGTCTGACTATATCGAATCAGCAGAGTAGAAGGTGAAGGGGGTCCCATCTCCTCCTGCCTATTTCAGGACAGTGGATTGGGGTGACTCAGTATCTGCCTGACAAAATCGGGTCAGCAAACAAAGGAATCACAAAGCCTGGTGTTTTCCTAATCGGAACAAGACACTCAGGGAAAAGGGTGGCGAGGAGTTCCTGCCAGGTGCTCTGTCAGGCCCTCTCTACCAAGTAAGTCAAACCAGCTTCCTGTCTGTTCATTTCAAACAGCAGGATAGAAGGTGAAAAGATCTCATCCTCCTGCCTATTTCAGGACAGTGGATTGGGGTGACTCAGTATCTGTCTGATCAACTCAAGACAGCAAACAAAAGAGTCACAAAATTTGGTGCCTATTTGATCAGAATAGGACACTCAGGGAAAGAGGCGAGGAGTTCCTGCCAGGTGCTCTGTCAGGCCCTCTCTACCAAGTAAGTCAAACC